>PRKT01000160.1:267642-317742 GCA_003671525.1 Saccostrea glomerata | reverse complement strand
CAAAATAGAATCGATAGCGATATAGAACATGATAATTAAAGATAGTTTATCAAATAAATGCACTGTTTAATTTTGCTTAAAGGACAAGATAAATACCTGAAAGAAAAAAAATCTAAATCAATATGCGTGTGATATCAATATTATCTAGCGAACTACGATATACCTGGTAATAGAAAAACTCAAATTTAGAGCTACAATCTATTAATACTTTAAATCTTTGAAATCAAATTCATTTTACTTACGACCCCCTTTTTTTTCTTTAAAACTTCACGAATTTTGCAAGACATATATTTCATTGTCAAAATGCACGAATCAATCGGGGTTCGTCACATACACAAAAACATACGATTTCACTTTGATAATTCTATTTCTTTATAAAAGGCCAAGATTTTTGTTAAGAAAAAGATTGAATAATTACTGCACCCGGCTTCACTTTTTATTTATCCAGTCACAAAATCTGAAAACTTTTCAGAATTTATTATTTCAGATAATAATTATGTTATATAATGCAGTGACATATGTCTAAAGTATTAAATACATTTAAAACGACATGTAGAGAAAAAAAACAATTGTAACGCTCGGGTTTACAAAGGTAAGTAGTTACTGTAGAATGTTCTATTGCAAAGGACTTTTTACGATGTTATGACGTTACGTTACAAATAATGACGTTCCTCATGTAAATTTCATTCAAAACAATGCCATACTGTCAAATCTCTTCTTGAAAAAGTATTAAAGATATCTAAAAAAGGAAAACAGTTCTGAAAAGCTACAAGTCTACACTATCTTTATTGAACTTTTCATTGATTTTTTAGTTAAGGCATATTTCGATGGTTCGTGGCTTTAGCTCTTTGAATCTACACTACCTGAGGATGATTCCATATAAATATCACTAATCATGGCTTTGAAGTACTTGAAAAGAAGATTTTAAAAGGTTTCCCTATATATTCCTATGAAAAACTTTGGTCAGCCATTTTGGCCCCACCCTAGCCCCAGGGGGTCATGATTTGTATACACTTGAATCTACACTACCTGAGGATGATTCCACATGAGTTTCATCTTTCCTGCCCCAGTGGTTCTTGAGAAGAAGATTTTTAAAGACTTTTCCTAATATTTCCTATGTATAACTTAGATCTGCCAATTTTGCCCCACCCTAGCCCCGGGGCTTATGATTTGAACAAATTTGAATCTACACTACCTGAGGATGATTCAAATGAGTTTCATCTTTCCTGGCCCAGTGGTTCTTGAGAAGAAGATTTTTTTAAAATGCCATTTATTTTTCTTTAATTCATAATTATCTCCCCTTGGAAAAGGGCATGGCCCTTTATTTGAATTACTAGTAACTTGAATCCCCTTTACCCAAGGATACTTTGTAGCAAGTTTGGTTGAAATTGGCCCTGTGGTTCTTGAGAAAAAGATGAAAATGTGAAAAGTTTACGACGACAACGACAACAACGACGACAGACAACGGACAAATTTTGATCAGAATAGCTCACTTGAGCCTTCGGCTCAGGTGAGCTAAAAATTAAACACAAAGGAATATTCATTAGTATGAGTGTGCACTAAAAACTTTCCTTTATTAGCCTACAAAGGCCAGTAACTAGTTGAGAATCATGGACTCAAATTACATTTGACTAGCTCTTGTACTTGCAAAATTAATAAATAGCACCAAGAAAATACAAAATGCCAGCAAACTAGGAAGATTGGTGTATACCCTCTTCATTCTACTAGCCCAACCAAATGTTCCACTAAGTAGAATTTGGCTACCGTACTTCAATTCATCTACCATACACTGTAGTATGTGACATTTTTCAAATGATCAATGGGAAATTTGGCATCCCAAATATTTTTAATTTGGAACATTCATTGTCCCTCCATCTTTGGAATGTTTAGTCACCCCCCCCCTTCCCATACATGTATCCTAATATTGGAATGTTCAGTACCCATATACATTATCTCCAGCATATTTGGTTCCCCTAGGGATCCTTATTTTATTGAGGCTCACCCCCTCTCTATCTACTCACTTTCCCTTGAGCAGCTTTCCCTGGACTTTCTTCTGTTCTGGTTTGTCCCTCTCTTTAGACAGTACCCTCCCCACACAATAAGTGGCTACTGCTGTCCGTTCCTTCAGTTCAGCCGCCGGGGTCCTCACACTGGATCTATCCTATAACAAGGATAAACACCAAAAAACTTTTTGAAACACTACATAAACTAACATTTTGGCAATTCTCATTCTGTCTCATGCTTTCAGTCATATTATACAGTTATGGAATGGGTACGAGGGAAATAGCAAATTTATGGTTCCCCGAGGGAGAAAACTATTTCCCGAGGCGGCGAAGCTGCCGAGAGAAATAGTTTCCTGCCGAGGGGAACCATAAATTTGCTATTTCCCGAGTTCCCATTCCATAACTGTTTTATTATACCGAAACAATAATAGGCAATTAATTATTTTTTACCAGATGTCCCGACATTTAAAAAAACACTGTACGAGGCAAAATTACAAATGCATGCGGTATGATAAGTAATGTATCGTGTCCTAAAACAATTAAATCATTTTTAAAAAGTATTTTCACTGACATTTCGAAGAATTATCGTTGTCTTCATTTTGCTAGAATTTTTAAAAGTAAGATTTTGACATCGCAGGTCGAATTGTTTTGACGTCATAGGTACATTGCTAATAACATGACGTCACAGACTCGAGATTCCTTGAACGCTCCGCCCACTGAACACTTTGATTTGTTAAAATAACTAATAAATATTCATGAGGGAGTAGTCCCAGGGACTCTGATTTTCCAGGGAGTAGTCTTCAGATGAGGACAGTAGTCTCTTCTCGGGGAAATAGACAGTTTTATGGTATTAAGTTTATATAGAGTAATTACAGTAGAGGTATAATAATATAGCTTTCTCATTAAAAATGACCATGCATGAACATTCAGCAATATATTTTCATGAGGATGAATAATTACACTGAATGTAGAACTGTCATCAAAGTCCCTTTTTTGTGATACAGCATGCTTGAATGGTGACTTGATGTGCTGGTTTGCTCTTGAGGCTGGATTAGGTGATAGGAAGATCATAGAAGAAGGTGTTCTGGCACCACAGCGAGACGAGCTCCTATACAGAAATGTAAATCATGCCGTTATAAAGCTAAGCATACTCATAACTACATGCATAAGAAATCTGGGTGTTGAAATTGCACATATATTTTAGAGTTTTAGAGGAGAAATACTGCATATCTGTGTTCCCATACATATAACATGCTAACACTCACAAGTTAGTCTGTGTGTGATGGGTGAAATTTGATTTTTGAACAACCAACTAAACAGCAAACCTAAAGATTTATATCATTCTATTCTATCACTGCACATGCAAGTTACACTTTTCTAATAAGAATTCTATCTATTCTAAAAAGAAAGGAAGTGAAATTCTAAAACACTGTTTTTGTTTCATTAAAATCCTTTTTCTTGCAGCATCAGACATTTTTTACAAATGAAGTGTAAAATATATTGATTTATGTATAGGAATACTTGATTGCTTTGTGTTCATGCAAAAATGTAAACATTGTGCAATTTTATCACATTAAGAAATGTGTTTAAGACATGCCATCCCACATTGTGTCCTGAACAGTTCTACACAGACAAGAGTTTCCAGGTGAGCACTACTGCCACTTACCACTGGGAACTCCGCTTGTCATTAGCACCATTTGTTTTTCTAGATATTTTTCTGCAATTGTATGTATAGGACTTGAAAAGTTCTGAATGTTTAACAGAATTTAATAACTTTTTATATCATTGCAAAGCTAATTAGGAAAATATAAATTTACTCAGATGCCACAAACGTACCGGTGAGTTTTTGTTATGAAAAACAATTTTCAGAACTTTTCAGTACAGTCCCTGTCGGTATGTTAAATTAACATATTCGCCATGAGTTGATTAAAGGTCTAGAACCATGTAGCTTATAATACAGTGTTGTTTTACCTTACAACAGTGCAATCCTTGTGTAGATTTAAATGCTTATCATATAGATCAAAACCTTAAAAATTATCATTTGGAATGGGTTTAACTATAGTTAGCTAAAACAAATTTTTTTTCCATGAAAGAAAGAAAAAAATCAGCAAGTAACTCTACTAGCATATTGGCAATACTTTTGGTTAAAAAAATAAAATGTACGTCTTTAATTGATTTCATAAGCAATAATGCATGTGTACATCTTTAATTAATTTAATAAGCAATAATGCATGTGTTGAAAAAAAAAATTGTAACAAATACAGACCTAGGAGGAACTGGGGAGCTGTATGGAGATTTTGCTGTTGCCCAAAAAGGATAATTCTGATTGGTTGATATAATTGGAGTCTTGGATCTTTTGTCTTTATGGGATTCATCCTTGGATGAACAATGAGCCTCCCTTTCTACAACATAATACACAATATGTTAACTTTACAGTCAATTTTTTCTTACAGGTTTCCAAACCTCTATTATTATAGAGAATACAATAAAACTTGTTTAGTATGGATATTGCAAATTCACAGATATAGCAAAGTGATCTTGGATCCCACCTTGGCAGCTAAATAAATTTAACAAATTTCTTATACGGATATAAGGAATTACAGATATAGCAAAGTAATTTCATACATCCCAGTGACTTCGTTATAGCCGAGTTTTACTGTACTTATTATTCTCATTTCACAATGATATTTGTCTTGGAAAATATATAACTGAGTATATTACCTGTATATAGGGATGTGCGATTTTATTGGTATACCGGTATATCACGATTTCTTGTTGTGTGATACGTATCATGATACAGAGACATAAATACTGGTATTTAAGGGTCATTAAAACCCTCTGCTCACTCATATCAAATGTTGCTTTAACTTTTATGATTTTCCAAACAAAATGTATTTTATAAGTAAAATACAAACAATTATAGCATAGCTTGCGGGGCAAAATTGAACAAAAAAGACACTTTGACTTGGCAAATTTATAAAGGAATGATAGACATTTATGTCATTAAGAGTTATCTCTCTTATCAGAGTATCAATGAACCTTAAGTACATGCATATCATAAAGTCCAGAAATTATTCATTCATTTGTTCAATCTTTCAAGTTACAATTACAGAAAGTCTAAAAAATGTTGTAAAAGGTGAAAAGAATGACATTTTACCATCTCGACATGATTAATTTATGTACATTAAAATTTCAAAAAATTTATATTTTGTTTTTAAGCATATTTTAAAGTAAAATAATGACTATTCATTTAAGGTGATTCCACCATCACAATTTTATAGGTTCAAAGTACAAAAACTGCATTTATTTTCATTTAATATACTTTGAACTTTCGAATTATTGCAAAAAATGTATAGGTCACCTTAAGATGCGATGCAAAACATAAATAAACAGAAGTGTATGTCAACAAAAAATTCGCACATTTTTTGTAAACAGTATTAGGAAAAATATTTAAAAACTGGTTAAAATGTATAATTCTGATGCTGAGTGTTCCTAAATATTTCGTACTTAAAAGATACTTTTGAATTATGAATATCAGGGAAACTATTTTACAATAAAGCAAATGCCTGAATGAAGAGACCTAAGAAGGAGTTATTGCCCTTGTCAACATTTTTTAAAGATTGGATAATTGATTAAATATAGAAAATATACATTTTTAAAATTCTTTAACTTAACAATATTTATCATTACACCTATTGTAAAGCATACTTCCAAGATATATTTTCTATTAGGTTTGAATTTAAACTAATTACAGTTTTTGAAAAAAAACCTATGACATCATAGGAGGGTGGAATTCATTGTAAAAACTGCTTGTAAAATATCATGATATCATCGTGATATTTTGGGAAAAAAATCGTGATATATCATGATACGAAATTTTTGGCAATACCCATCTCTACCTGTATATGCTAAATATGCTAAACAAGACAAAATTTGATAATTAAGTATAATTCAATAATTAAGTACCGGTAACTTGCATTAAACCTACCTGGATGAAACTCTTTTTTTGGCAATGTGGTAACATTAACAGAGATCACAGACATTTTTTGGTAATTAGCCTAACCTGACAGTTTTTGTCCCTTTCTGCCATACCAAGAGCTGGCCACCACTGGAAAGGTAGTGTGCCAGCGGTGGAAAACGAAGGGGTTGGGTAAACTCCTCTCCAAAACAGACCTATCTTCCATATTTATCACAGAGAACCATTGCTAACCAAAGATTGCCAAAAATACCTGAATAATGCCCATCTAGAGTTCAATGGGATAGTTTAAAGTGGCATTGTTTATTGAATCTTGATGATAACTTCACAGTAAAGGTGTCAGAGAGACAAAGAGATATGGATCCCAGCACGTTAAAAGGATTTAAAGTCTATACATCTATAAATGCTTTATTGATTGGTCTAGGGTACACATGTTAATCACCCAACTACACACATTACTTCACATCCACATCATAAGGTCTGAATTCAGTATGACAAATGATGCAAACCATTCAGATCTAATCCAAGTTCGGAATGTAGGTTTATCAGTCTTTTATACTGCAGCTTTATTTCCTAATGTGCGCCGAGTATATTAATTTAGCAACAGCAAGTGTCTGAGCAACTCAGTCTAATTATTTAATTTATAGATCTGTGCCATATATCACTGTCTGTAAGAATTTACAGGGTGTGGATCTAACCACAGGAGAAAAAAGAGCAACATCAGAAAGTTCAACAGTGGAAAGAAATAAGACACTAACCTAATAAAGTTAATCCTAAAAACAACAATTTTACTCCTTATTTATAGTCATCAATTAAACATATTCAAGATATCTATTTCAACTTTTATTTTAACTCATTTTATTCCTTGCTTTCTGCTATCATAGTATGCATATGTTTCAAGATGTGTCATTTAGAAAGTTTAATTGTTCACTGACACTGATAAACTAGATCTGAAACTTTTTATTCCATTACAGAACCTTACCTGCCATCAGTTGTTGTAGTTTTTCTTCTGAAAGGTTATCAATACTCAAAAATGGCTCAGGCTGCAAAACAAAAACAAAAAAATCAAAATCTGTAGAACTTCAGAAGAATTTAACCAATTAAACAGTATAAAATCACCATGCCATGGTAATTGGTTGAAATACTTTTTATATTGAAAAAAAAATATTGAAATGTAATGGAAAAATTGGTTTTACATATCTTCTTTTCTTATGAGAAGTATATATGAAATGACAGCTATATCACTGCACAATCGATTTTCAAATTTTCAGGCACTTTGCTCTGAACTTTGGATGAATACAAAATGTATTATGAATTATTTATAAATTCAAAAGTCTTAGTGCTTTTAAAATAGTTAAAAGATATAGAAAATTCACAAATTGCAAACATTTTTATAGTGTGCCAAGCAATGCCATGTTTTCAGTTGTGAATTATTTTATAAACATATACAGAAGACAAAAACAGAACATTTAAAAGAACTTAAGAAGTGTCAATGAATATCTGATCATCTGAAGTGTTTCAAACCATGTGATTCTTAGAGTGGGTATAAGATCGATCTTTTTATAACTCAGATCCAGTGTCTGTTTTAAATAACATTGTGGCATAGATACCCAATGGAAAATGGACAATTTAACTTGAGGTAAAATATTCTATATATTTTTATAAATTTAAAACTAAAAACAAAAAATGGGAAGCAGGAATGCAACCTTATTGATTAAGATATACCAATACTCAACTTTTTATCAACATCTATGTTTGTTAATGTTATAAATTTTATAATTTTTCTACATTGCAACTGATATTAAATAAATGCGATTCATAAATTTTTATCAGATAGAGTGCAATTATTACTGTAAACATGTAAGTTAAAATGAGTTAACACTGTCATAATTAAACAATTCAATACATGAAGCTTGATTTTCATTTCACTGTACAAATCTTTAATCAATTATTAAAGAACTTCCACTTCAAATTTTAAACTATGCTTTTAAATTTAATCATTGTAAGGCAATGCTCTTAATTCCAATCTAAGATTATGTCTAATGCTAATCAGGTGCAAAATTTTGTTTTGTAATACTTTTAATAACGTGACATACCTAGTCTACTTTATAATATGCACAAACTATAATGAAATGAATTTTTTTTTTTTTTTGAAATTCATGATATATACCTTTTCAAGATTTTTTAAAAAAGAGAGCATTACAGCATGAAGCTTATTTGAGGTTCTTTCTTTTTTTGACCCATAAAGCATCTGGTTTTGTGGGATTGTGTGTTGATACAGGGTTGCAAATAACATGTAAACCTTAGGGGCCATGTGGGCCCCCAACTTCACAAATTTTACTAGCCCACATTGATATTATGGGGCCCACAATTTTTTTTTTCACTTTGTTAAAAATCTTTTCATATTAAAACATCAGAGAAAAATACTTTATTGCCCGTAGTATTTCATCATTTCTTTTCAAATTTTTCTGATTCTGGAAAAGGTCCGATAAACTTCTTACTTGCCATGTGGGCGATAATATTCTCAAGAGCTGGTCGCCCACAGGAAAATTTACTCGCATTTGTGAGTGGGCGAGCGGTTATTTGCAACCCTGTGATACATCAAAATACCACTACAAGTACATATGTACTGACATAGGTTATGAGAATAGAGGAAGAGAGGTCCAGCTAGGAAAAAGCTATAAAATGATCACAAAAATCAAATTAAATATTTTTCTTACAGGGATTTTCATTACTTCTTAAATGTTTATGAATAAGCAAAGTACTAGTTTTAATATCCTGGCTAGACCTTGAATGTTAAGAATTGTGGTTTGTACACAAATCTGGATTGTAAAATAGATTATATCATAAATGTCCATATGTTTTACAAACGTACATCTGATTTCAATGCATGGCTGACCTTCTTATTTGATACCTTGAATAAAAAATACAACTCTACTTAAATATGTTATGCATCCTTTGCACTGTTTATGCTTTTGCTATACACTCATTTAATGCTATTCATTTGTATTAGAAAATATACATCTATTGATTTATGTTCAGCCTATCGCCTTGCATATTTGCTTTAATAGGAATAAGAAACTTTTACCAATTGTTCATCCTTTGCTTGTTATAAAGACATAATATTGATATTTCAGTGTATGCCTTTGATCCCCCCCCCCCTAGGGAGAAGGCCCAAAAGAAATGAAAAATATAATCATTATGCCTTTATTAAATAAAAGCTAAAAGATATAGAGTAGGGCTAGAGGATCAATTGTCTGCATGCATGCATATATGATTTATGTAATACTGGTAATTAAAGTCACACATCAAGTATGATGTAATTTAATGCATTTTTTTGTTTTAATGCAGATCAATGTCAGCATATATTCCTGAAGAACAGAATGGTACCAGGATGCAAGTTACTTGCACCGACATCCAGAGAGTTGGGGTCTATCTTATAAGAATTTAAAAGTATAAAATGAAGCGTTACAAACACATCAAAGAGAAAACTGTATATTACCTCGTGTGGTTTGATGGGTCTTGCTCTTGTCTTGATATAAACTGACGATCTACCGGTTTGACTTTTTTTGTCATTGCCAGCAGACATTACTTTCCTGGGTCCCGACTTAGTTCTCGCAGACGTCCTGAAACTCTGCGTGGAGTAAGTCCTGTCAGTGTTGTCGAGGGGAATGTCTACCTCCAGCATAAGATCTGGATCTAGATCCAAGTTTATGTCAACCGCATTATCGGATTTAGCTGAAAACCCTCGAACCATAGAACGATTCGGCGATAGGTCATCCACTCGCTCTCGCTTTTCTTGTTCCGTCATATTTTGTAAATTCCTGGATTAACAATTTAATCGGGTGTTCAAGGACTTTTATCTACATATTGAGATTTTCACATCAAAATAATAAAAAAAAGTTTTCAATTATCAATTAACTTATTACTCCAAATCTATATTTGTCTCTCTTCACATGCGTTGTCAACCATATTGTTTATATTCTTTTCACACAGATAATTTCTGCCTGCGCGGGAAGAAAGAATTCCAACGAGCATTTTGTAATCGAAAAAACATCATCAGTTTACATAAATTGAGCTTTGTTTATATACTTACGTTGTCTAACTAGATTAAATCAAAACTTTGAAAGAAATATCAATTCATATTTAATTTGAAGATTAATCCGCAGAGGTGGTGAAAGGGAGACAACTTGTACTGTACGAATGCACAAAATAACTCGTACAACGGATTATCGCTCGCACCTGCAGCCTGAAAAGATAAAAGTGTAATAGGTCACAGGCATCTGACGTTACTTATTTTTCTTATATATGAAAAAGATATTGTACACCAATCACCTGACGTAACTTATTTTTCTTATATAGGCCCAATAATAATAAAAAAGAAATCAGCCACATACCTAAGAACCAATAAAAGCACTCAAAGATATGGGGTTATTTTTTATATATAAAAATGAGTAAGTAATACACCAGGTGCCTGTGTATTAGGTGTACAATATAGACAATGTATATAAACCATGAGAGAGAAAGAGAGAATTGGTACAGTATTTTATTATAAAGATTATTTGAAAATATCACCACTGTATATGTGACAGTGTTTAAGCATTATCGATAGTAGTGTAAATCAAACGTTCTAAAAAAATTCTTTTTTTTCTCAAGAACTACCGAACCAATAATGAATTTCAACCAAACTTACTATAACTGAAAGCATCTTTGGGTAAATGGGATCAACTTTATTCAAATACAAGTCAAAGATCTCTTTCAAAATTAGTGATAATTTAACTACTCTAACTTCTTATTATTAGCTACAAAAACAGAAACGTTGATGAAACGTGTGTGAAAGCTTTTTAACATATAGTGTAAATTCAACTTCGTTCAAACCATGTTCATCTTCAATGAAACTGACTTTGATTCTACGTATACAAGTGTGAAATTGCTTTAATTAAAATGCATGCTTGAGATCCTCAATGACAGCATGCAGTTTGTGAGTATTTAACCAAGCTTACATGTATCTCTCTACAAAACATAAACTGCTATGAAAAAGAAACTTAAGATATTCTGTAAAACTACAAGAAGTGGTGTAAAACTCAAAGAACTTTGTGAAGATTTGAACTCTAATAACTTTTCAATCATCAGTAGCATATAACACCTTTCTACAGTTGATCCTCACAAAAAGAACAGATTTTTGACAAATTAGACAACTGCTTCCTCAATAAACATGGACAGATATAAAGTTTCCTATCTTGTGAATGGTCATCTATTAAAGTTACTTTGTTAAAAATCATTGAATTTCTTATTCTACAGACAAGTACTCCAAAGTGATCATCAACGGAATGGATTAAAGATATCTTTGTTAATATATTGACTCAATATAACTTAGTGAATCCAAATAAATAAAAGACACGACAGAATCTGACACATCTATTTCATATTGGATGATTTACCTTCCATAAACGATAATGACCAACTATAATAACTCTGTGATAAACGGGGTGGCTTCAGCTTTTTCGCCGTTAACTTCCATTATTTATACTAATATTACCCACAGATAGTATTAACGCCTCCCTTCTGAATCAATACGCAAACATGCTTTGCGTTAAAATTTCGTTCATCTGATAAATGAACTAAAAAATCAGCTTGTCTTCAGAAATACCTAAACAGATACATACACTTAGTTGGTTATCACGGATACTTACACTCAGCTGGTCATCACGAACACCTACTAAACCGATCAACATGGATACCTACATTCAAGAGGTCATCACGGATACCTATAAACTCAACTTACCTACACTCAACCGGTCATCACAGATACCTAAACTCAACCTACCTATACACTCAACCGGTCATCACAAGTACCTACACTCAACTAACCTACACTCAACCGGTCATCACGAATACCTACACTGAAACCTACCTACACTCAACCGGTCATTACTAATACCAACACTCAACCGGTCATCACGGACACCTAGACTCAACCGGTCATTTCGGATACCTACACTTAACCGGTCATCAGAGACACCTACATTCAACCAGTCATCACGGATACCTACACTCAGTTGGTCATCAGGGATATCTACACTCAACCGGTCATCAGGGAAACATACACTCAGTTGGTCATCAGGGATACCTAGACTCAGTTGGTCATCAGGGATACCTACACTCAACTAGTCATCATGGATACCTAGACTCAACCTACCTACATTCAACCGGTCAGTACTCATTACGAATACATATACCTACACTCAACCGGTCAATACGAATATCTACAATCAAGTGGTTAATATGGATAGCTATACTAAACTGGTTATCACCGACACCTCCACTCAGTGGTAAATCACGAATACTTACAATTACCTTGTTTTCACGGACACTTACACTCAATTGGTTTTCACGGATACTTACAATTCTGGTTATCACGGATATTTGTATCATGGCCATGATGGGTGCTTAAAATCTGCTGGTTTTTCTTTAGCAAAAAGGAATACTTCATTTAAAGTTTGATTACAAACAAATGATTGTGCATGTTTTATGATTTTGAAACATAAGAAGAGCTAAATACTAGTATTCAGAGAAATAAAACAAAGTATGAGCTACTGCACTACTGTCCTTATTAAAAGATATCACATAATAACGATTGCTATGTTGATCTTTAAAGATATCTTTTAAAGATATTTCGATACCAGCTGATCCGACTAATTGATCGTGTGTCCTAATCTGTCTTCCCTTTACAAACCATCCGCATTCAAATCACCCCTGACATATATTCAATGGAGTCGGATGCCATTTTTAAGAGATCGTTAGATCTTTGACAACCATTTACACGGCTCTTTGATTCCCTCCCAGAGAATTTAAATGTTGAACACTAGACAACGTAGAAGATATGGAGGAAGAACACGATTCTACGGAGGAAATATTCAAAGAGGGGAGACTTTATTTGGATAAAAACCGGGAACTCGTGGAGCAGAAGATACTGAATTTGGACGCAGATACGTGCTACAGAGAACATGGCTGGAAAGAATTCGGGACGAAGTCGAGGGGAATTGACTTCGAAGAAGACTCGAGGGAAAGGATCCACAGCTTAACGGCGCAGTCGAAACAGGCCCCCAGGACTTTCTTACAAGCCAACGACACGTCTGATCTGAGGTTGTCGGTGGAGGGAAAATCGCTCTACGTGTCCCGCATCCTGCTTTCCATTGTATCACCTGTTCTCAAGGAAATGTTTGACAAGCGTGCCAAAGATCAAGCCATTGTAGAAATACCGCTACCGGGAAAGAAATACTCGGATATTTTGGAGTTTCTAGAATGCATATATCCAGACAAACTAAAACCAATTTCAGGTACTTTTTATATACTTTTTAGATAGAAAATGCATTTGTTTTCTTGTCAACCTTTTAGAGATTTGTAAATTTCTACCCCCTTTTTTTTGGGGGGGGGGGGGGGTCTGGGATATGCATAAGCATCCAATATTCTTCATAGTTTGATTCTCGTAATTTTGTCAACATTTTTCTTTTAAATTACAGGGTCCATAGTGTTAATACAAAATGACATCTAAACATTCGTGTGAAATGTCAACAGTACAGCTCTCGACATAATGCATGAGAATTACGTCAATACACCTCTGTTTATTTCCTCGGCGCTTTTAATCTTTTAATGCATTTATTTATGGACCTCCAATAAAAGCCCTGTTTAGTCTCATTGTCTTGCCCTTTGGAAAAACTCAAAAACAACTTTAAGTATTTTGATACTACATGTGTTTAATTTATATGAGACCATTTAAATGAGATATGTTGTTTTGTCATGTGATTATCTCTGTGTAGGTATATTGCCTGTATTTTAACGGTTCAGCTATCTTTTCTTATGCATCTACATTGATAAATCAATGGGGTTTTTTTTTAAACTAAGATGTAATCAATTTTTGTAATCAATTAATTGTCATATTGTTGTCAAAGTGGACTTGGCTGCACATATTTTGATTTAGAGAAGGAAACAAATTGTATCGAAAACAGAAATTATCATAAAATTGACATATTCTGAGCGTTTGAAGAATTTAAGTTTTATATTAGACACCCTCTGTTCACATATGTTAAATTTTGCTTAAATAACGCTATTAAAAACAGAATCTTATTTATATGCAAGATGCACATATTTCCAGAATACCTGAAAATCTTATCAGTGAAACCTTAACATTTACTTTATTTGCCATTTTACACCACAGACAATTGAGTTAATCATAAAATGATATAATCTTAATCGTATTGAATATTCATATTTCAGAAGACAACGTTAGTCTAATGCTTCGTTTGGCGGACGAGTTCGAAGTGAAAACTCTTCGTGAACGTTGTGTTTCATTCCTAAATCTACAACTTAAAAACAATTGTACTAGTGATAAAATATTAGAAATCCTCTTCATGTCCATCAATCATGATATAGAGGAACTCCAGAAACTGTCAATAGACATGGCCTCTCGGACGTCTTCGGAAAATCTAGAGAATGTTCCAGGATTTTCAGAGCTCTCTGACGATCTGACGTCTGCTATATTTCATAAACGTTTAAAATTATTTGAAGATGCTGGTAGGAAAATTAGGAAACGGCTGAAAGAGGCAGAGACCCACTGTAGCTTGTACCACAAAAATGAGAGATGGGGTGACAATTTGTGTAACAAGTGTTTAGCTGGAGTGGGGAAAGTCTCATCCTATGAAATAGAAAAGTTATTCTAATTGCGATATTTCTGTGTTTTATTATGAATGACTTTAGCAAAATAGTAGCAGATGTTGAGACTGCGACCCTGACTCCCGAGTATTTACTTTATAATTATACAACTTTACCTCACTTGCTCAAAGGTAGTGATGATGACAAACACATGACAATATTTTGATTATTTGTGGTTTATTTTATACATAAAAAAATTGAGTACAAAAATCCCATAGACAAACGTAAACAATCACAAAGTTAAATAAATTACAGATTTAGAGTCATCAGATTCACACTTCGCCGAGTTCCACATGTGAAATTCTGTCTACTACAAGCATGCGATCCAACGGGTTCACATATACCTGTTTTGAACATCCAGAATGTTAGTTCCAATACTAGTATATGTACAAAAATCACTAGAATTTTGACATTTTAGTAAAATCTTTAAAATTCTCAATCATGATTTTCTTTTTTTTTACACCATGTACACTGTATATGATTTAGATTATATAAAAAAGTAATAATGAAAAATAAACCGAGGGAAATCGATATTTTAATATTTATAAATTTTTGAAATTAAAACAAGAACGAAAATTCATATTTACCGGGTTGTCCCGTCGGCATGGCTGCGGGTGTGTCGCCGACTATCCATTGGCAGGCTGGGTCACCTAGCTCCTCCCCATTTGTTTTACCGTCACCATCTGAATCTTTCATACAGAGATCACGTGTCCAGCGGTGTCCAGCTGCCGAAAAGTCCTACAATGTACATGCCGAACTTTTTCATTTATATTTTCAATTTCATCCACACCAGATTTAACAGGAGGTTCTATTACTTTAAGTATATATCCATTAACTACGAGAGAGAGAGACTTTGAATTTGTTTTTCAAACTCATAAAAGTCTTTATGTTTTTTTAACCGAAATAATACTGGCAAAGCATTTTTGAGGCTGTTATAAAACCGAGACAACTGGTGAACAGTTTAGACCTTGACTGTCTTTATAAAAGTCTATCAGCTGATCACAATATTCCGTGATATCTTTACAAAGAAAATGATTGAATTTTATTTGAATCAGGAAATATTCATTTTTAGCAGTTTATGAGCGCTACATACATTCACGCTTCAATAATACTTGTATTTTCCCGCAATTTCTGCTTTAAGGTTCATAAACCCTCTGCTCACTCATATGAAATTTTTCAGAGTATCAATGTACCTTAATGAGAACAGATCGAGTCTGCATATCGCTCTATTTGAATAAATTTTGACGAACAATGAGAACACCCTTTTTCCCATCTTCGTAGCAAAAATATCTAAATATTCAAATATATATACTAGTACTAAATATGTCAAACAAAAACGTTATTTAACGTCTTTCAAGGGTTTGGTTACATTTTGCACGAATAGTAACAAACATAACAAAACACTCTGGCAAAAAGCCTTACTTTTCCGAACTGATTTTTCTCCTGCGTGTGTTGGAATGGATCCATGTGACCGACAGCTACCCAGACACCGTCAGCACAGGGGTTGGGTACCGTAAAGCCGTTAGGAAACATACTCCTGTAAAATGGGGCCGACGCAATAAGGGGTAAAAATGCGCAAAGTAGAACAACCTTCATGTTCAAAGATTAAGTTACTAATAATCTAGCAAGGTCCAGTTAAATTTAGACAGGGTGATATAAGCTTTAGAGAAACGATATGACATTGTCTGACTGACCAGCAGATGGTCAAGTTCCAGTGTCAATTTTAAGATTCCAACATGTACTTGACCCACTTGAAGAGGTTTTTTTGGAGGGGGTGTATTCTATTTATTTGTTCATTTTTCCATTGCTATTACCAACAAAACTCATATTACGATATAATGTAAATTTTAAATGAAAATCAAAAGACCCTACTCCTTTTTAATATGAACAATTATGGAAAAAGGGCGTGTTTTAAGGTTCACTGATCCTTTTGTTACGGGGAATAAATCTTGCGATGACGAATTACTAGCTATCCTTAAAAAGTTAAATTGAACTTCTGCCATTTTTTGGCATGCCTAACTTGTGTACTTTTTAATCATGTATCATTTTTTTGGCTGAAAAATATTAAAAGGGATTTTTTCAAAGAGACTGATTATTCCGAGTGTGATAGCATATTTTCCGAAGGAGTGAATAGCTTCACATAAGGCAGGATATAGATCTACCAGATATTCAAAAGAATCGTCCGCCTTAATGCCTTTAATTGTTTGAAAATGTTAAAAAAAAATATTCTAGAGTAATTTTTAGGAAGCAGAAAAATAGAAATATTCATCCGCCGCTTTTCTGCAGAAAATATAGCCTCTGCCTGATTTTCATATTAAGTTAACCATATCTATTTCATGTTGTACATTTATAAGAAAAGAAATATATGATTTTTTAAATCCCTTACATCTAATTTCAAAAGACATCAAATATTTCAAAAATGAATATTTCATTTAGTTTCAACTTCTCAAGAATCCCTCCTTAATTTTGCAATAAAATTATGAATTATAGATGCCAAAGCATAGGTAGCAAATAATGAGCACCATTTAATTGAAAAAACAACAACAAATATATCGTTTATTTTCTTAAATGTGAAACAGATCCGTTAACTTACTAAACCATAGTTTAGAGGTGTAGACTAATCAACTAATGTTAACAACTACAAGTAAATACGTATGATGCGGTTAGGCGTATGTAAGTAATGGATCTGCTTACCAGTGTTTACAATTCGTAAAACTATCTCTTTCAAGATTTATAATTAAATTAGGGGTTTTGCCGTTTAATATAGCTAACACGCATGGAACTTAAAGCCGTAAATTCTAGCTTCTTTGGAGAATTAAACTATAGAATATGTCTATAATACAAACTCCATCAACTAAAGCTTGCGATTGCTGCATGTCTGTGTTCCTGTGTTCCCTTGTGAATCAAGTCTGTCGTTCAATTAGAGACAGTGGGACACTGGATCAAAAAGACTATCCTGTACATGTTGTACCTTCAATGTTGTTCGACACATTTTACCAGCCTTTTCGACATTTATTACGCTCTGTATGTACGTTATCAAGGCTTATCTACAATGTGCATAATGATATTCTTCAAGAATAGGATCTTCCAGCTATTTTAGTCTTAAAAATGGCGAAGAAATAATTCCAATATTCATTTTTATAGCATAACAATTTTAATGAAAAAATAAAATGTCACTTTATTTTCCTACACATTGATTGCCATGACAACCACATCTGAAAGCTTGGCCACTGCAAGCACTTGATCCAACTGGCTCACAAATACCTAGAAAATAACAGCAAGTCATAATATTATTCGGTCATATACAGTCTGTATTAGACAAAATTCCGGAGTAGACAACATTTTAAATAATACAAAATTACTGACAGGAATTTCAAGTTTACACTGTATTAGACAATAATTTAGAATGCACTTCATCCAGATGAGACAACTTTCACTGTTTTAACTCGAGGAAAATTAATGATTAATTAACCTGTGTCATTAACATATTTTCTTACTATAGAACTAGTACAATGCCCTGTTATCCTTGGACTTTCAGTAAGGCGTGGTATCCATGACGTTATATAATACGCAGCCTTTCATTAACCGCTGAAACACACCGGTTATACATGGGATAGAAATTCGGGCGAATGTCAACAAGTGTAGCAATGATCCAATGACAGCATTTCTTAGGGCATAAAAGTGGGACTTAAGTCGTACGTCTCATTGTTATCAACAACAATTTAAAGTTCCTATAATTGTTATTAATTTCTTAACCAATGAGAATCTATTTGTCATTTGACAGACGTTAATAACGTAGCGTCGAGAATGCCACGCCTTACTGAAAGTCCACGGATGACAGAGAATTGTACTACATGTATACAATCTATCAGCCCGGAGGCAGTGTGTCCTACCTGGATGTCCTGAGGCGCTGCCCGCAGGCCTATCCCCGGCAGTCCAGTTACAGGCAGGGTCACCCAATTCCTCCCCGTTTGTTTTCCCATCCCCATCAGAGTCAGTTTTACATAGGGCCTCGGTCCACATGTGACCAGCGGCTGCAAAATCCTGTCAGAGAAGTGAATGAAAATTCGTGTCAAGCTTTCAATTAATATAACGAATTATTTATGTTGTTGGTAAGTATCAAAATTAGTTCCTGTAAAATATCCCAATGCTAAATAAGCTTCATGTGATTAACTTGTACATTTAGGCATGGTATCATGTGCATTCCTCATTGGTGATTTATTATGGGATTGGGAGTTACCATGCGAAGGTTTCTAAAACAAAGTTATACTATCTATGACATTTATGATTCATGTATTCATTTTTTCCTTAAAAAGTGGGGAAATGCACACTATAACTAATACCATATCATAACCAAAGTCAATGTTCTTACTTTTCCAAACTGGTTTTTGGACATTGTGTGGTGGTGCGGATCAAAGTGTCCAACCGCTTCCCAGGTATCAGCAGCACACGGGTTAGGGACGGAGTATCCATTGGGAAACAGGTCCCTGTAGTTAGGGAAAGCAGCGGCGATGGTGACCAATGCTGAGAGGAACAGGACCTTCATGGTGATGATCGAGAAATGAACTGACCCTTCCCGTGTAGCACAAAGTGTTCACAATGGACGATTACTAGAGTTTATATAATACAGTCACATTCTGTACTCGCCCAACTATCTAAGTCTCAGAAGTTGATAAACAGTGATCATATACCTTTATTGCAATACAAGGGATAGCAAAGCGAAACAATGCCTGGCATTCACAATATTATCGATGATTTCCACTGCCTCTAACCTTGACGCTTAAGCTCTTACACTGTCTGTATTGTGTTTGACTAGTAAAATTTAACATGTGTAACACAACCAAATTTTTATTTAAGAAAACTTTCATCTAACATCTTGCATTTATTTAAACCTTAAAAGACACATGTAAAATATGAAAGCCACAATCAAAAGGTTAAAGTTTTTGCAAACAAACAGACAGCTGTCCACAGATGGACAAATAGGGCAAAAACTCCGAATCTAGGATAACAGGCATAATAAGTTCAAATGGAGTCCTTAAACTTGTCCTCAACATTGTCTTCTTAATTTGCTCCTTACAATATTAAAGATGTTGAAATAACTTCGAAATACAATTTATACATTGTAAATTGCATGCATTTACAACTGGAACTTCTCACAATTTTAATACAATTCTTTTTTAACTCTGGTCATAGTTTTTTCAACAAAACATATTTATGGGGGTGCCAGAATTTAAGTAATTGAATACTAATACATAAACGTAAAAGTAATTGATTCTCACCATTTATAAGAAGGCTGGTGTTAGTACAAGAATTCATTTAAGGTTCAAGGAATTGACCACTAAATTGAAGCAACGGTATGCATTGTATAGCAAATCGCAATCAATTCATTGTCTGCAATTGGTCGATAAGAAGTGGGGTATACATGTATACAATATATATATCAAGTAAATTAATCATGTGAAAGCACTTGAAAAACTGTAGATGTAGTACGTAAAACTGGACTGTAATCGTTTCTATTCTATTTTAATAACTTTATCAAAAATTATGAACAAAGCCTCAATCAAGGAATGAGTTTTGGTAGTTTGCTTACATTATCTTCTGAAGCTCACATTAGACCCCGGAGCTTTTTATCTTTAGTTCAGGGATTCTCTCATCTTCGTCACGTGCCAGAGGTAAGCGAACAAGCAGCCGACAGGAACGCTGTCTATATCATTGTTTATTCATAAAAATTCTTCGAAAATATCTACTACAGAATTATTGCAGAACCGCAATTGATAAACGATTGACCTTTGTTTTGAATGTGGAAACCATCTAAATCAGTGTTTTATACATTTTTTTTACGATCTGGCAAGCCGCACCGCACTGGGTACTCTACTACATCTCAGCTTGCATCTGGTAGCGATTTATTTAAACCGTTAGAGCATCATTTCCGAAAATATTTCAAAGTGGGAGCTTTTATGCTTTGTGTTGCGTATAGTGGTTGCAGTTTAAAAGATTGACAACGGAGGCGCTTTTGAATATTATGCTGCGTCGTTCTGGCGTTTACATCGTGAACGAACCACAACGCGTAGACGACATAGAGGAGGGGAAAACGACAGGGGAAGATTCAGAAAGTGAGACCAAAACCAATATGGAGGAGGAAGGGAAAGCAGTAGACGACATGGCCGGAAATACAGACACTTTACCGGTGGATACTTCGACGCCTATTCACGAACCTAAACCTAAGAAGAAGAAGCAAAGAGTACCACCTGTATACAGGTATAGTTTGATTAACTTTTGCCAATTAAATTTTTGTTCCAAAATCTTTTACATGCCAGGAAATGCATATTTATTCATTTGCATACATGTGAGCATGTGCCTTTATCTGGAAGCATTCCAACACATTTAGAATTTAAGAAAAAAAATGAAGGGGGGAAATCAAAATGGTGGCATTAAAATTCCAAAACGACAGATATTTCTCGAAGAAATATTTTACAACTCGAAGATGCCAAGATAGAAACCTTCGTTGTATCACCGACCCAAATCTGAGCAGATACAAAGCCACAAAAAAGTGATAACAAGAAATTCACATCTCAGCTTAGCGTTATTGGCAACTTTGATTCCAAAACAGATGTGAAGCAACGCTTAACCCTTAATTAACATTTATAAATTAGGAATACATGGCTTTAATAAGTATCATGGGGCGATTTGCTAAAGGGAAGAATTGCTTTAGCCAAAGAACCGAAAAGAAATGATTTAGTTTAAGTGTAGAATGATCTTAGTTTCTCGTATCTTTTTCATAAACTGACACATTATGGTATCGCCTGGGTTTGTCTGCACTTTCACAGATAATTCCCAATGCTTCATGTGAAACCAATTTCACTAGCCGTGATAATGATGCATTTCCCTCCCACAATCTCATTTATAATAGGAAACCCCAAACCCTGGATATGCAGAGCAAATACTTTTTTGTTAATAACAGATGCAAGCTGTAAATCAAAAATAAAAACAAAGTATGTCACGGTAAACACTGCAAATTAAACAGATTCCTATTACAGTAGTCGATCTGTGTTCTTCAATCCCCCACCCTTTCCGTCATTCAACATAATCTTCTAGTTTCAGAAAAATGTGGTGTTACAATTTTTTTTATGTTTTCCAAACTTTGGAAATTTTAAGCTCGTCTGTATTCCAGTGAATTTTGGTCCGAAAAAATATTTTCTGTATTGGACTCCCTCTTGATTTTTTCTTCAATGTACTACCGGTACTTGATTATAAATCCTCGATTTTTTTGTTTGTATCCCATTTAATCTAGTCTATAATTAATTACGCCGCGTTATTCCTGTTATTTCATCAACAATTTAACAGAAATTTAAAATTTACCATGGCAACATAAAAAAGTTATTTGGTACAGATAGCAGATCGTGCGGTAACGACTGGTCGCTGTAGGGCCAAATTCGTGGCTAATGACTGATAATCTATCAACGAACTACACAGTAGATAAGGAAATATTATCTCTGTAAGTTACGAAAATACATCCCGCGTACAAACTGCGATGGATTTCCCAGCTGACAGCTCTTTGCTTATGGTGCGTGCGCAGCAAGAGACTTCCTTTGAAGCTTAGCAGGTGATTAAAAAATCAAAAACTCAAGACCTGACCAAACTTTTAATCAGTTTAAGAAAGAATTGCAATAGGGCGTGATGAGCTTTGATAGAGTTTTGTCCCAGTATTCTGTTCTGAAGCTTATCTTGGTTACTTCCGATTGACCTGATAAATAATGTTGTTTTCTGGACTATGAAAATTTTATACCAAAATCTGATATTTTAACAAAATCTGTTGAACAGAACATGCTAGCATATTTGTAAAAAAAACTTTAAAATTATGTCGATGGATGCAGTTTACACGTAATACTTTATTTCAACTCTTGGTAGTTTTTAGTAAAAATTAGAGTTTTCATCTTATTTTTTAAAAATAATTTTCCGCCATTAATTGTCAAATTTTCTTTGAAAAAGAATAATAAATGAAAAAGAACAATTCTCGGTTAAGGTTGGACTTTCAGGAAGGCGTGGCATTCTCGGCGCAACATAATTAGCGTCTGTCAAATGGCGAACAGATTCTCAATGGTTAAGAAATTAATAACATCAAGTACTTTAAATTGTTGTTGACAACGATGAGACGACTTATGCCCCACCTCTGTGCCGTGCGAAAACTTTTAATTGGCTATTTGCTATACTAGTTGACATTCGGTCGAATTTCTATAGCTATCTTATGTATATTTCAACAGTGAAGGAAAGTTGTGTAAATTTCAGAAGCTAATTATTTAACGTCGAGAATGCCACGGCTTACTGAAAGTCTAAGCTTAAATGGGAATTGTACTATCAGAGGTCCAAGGATAATGCCAAGCAATACTGACAAGTACCTTAACGATATACATGATAAACACATACATATAATGTACCAGGTATGTTGACTCTATGACCAATTTCGTTGTCCAATGAGTGACCTAATTTCGGTAATACTAAGAATGACTCCATTTATTTCTAGTTGAAAACTAGGCCTAGATTTTTTTGAAGGTGTAAATGGGTAAAACTATAAAAAAAAAAATGTCCTTATGCAAAAGATTTAAGCACACTGTTTAATATAGGTGACTGGTCATTGATTAATCGTTCCAGAATAAAATCAGATCTTAATTGAAGATGCGAGAGTCAATTGAACATGCTAAAATTTTGAAGTTTGCCCTGAATTTCTTTGACAGGTCTGCCCTGGTGAAGTTAGTGTGTGGTATCTACGCCTTGATCATCGTGGTGCTTGGAGTGGTGTTTGCGGTGGCGACCTCGCTCACTGCAGTAGAGAGAGTACACCAATACTACTTAGAGGTAGGTCGCTATCAGATTATACACCAGGAAGAAGCCGTCAGAGGAAGATAAGATAGAAGTGAATGAAAGGCTTCTTTCGATACCAACCTAAACATCAGATGGAGTGTCTGATCAAACATATATTTTTTTTCTTTATATCATATTCATTAAAACGTTTCAATATTTTCATCTTCTTGGGTCCTCAGCACCTGCCTCTGATCACTAGGTAGCTTGGGTTGTTAACATTCAATCTATCTACACACAAACTGCATTTGAGCTCTTTAGTCTCTGGGATCTAAAAACCTTTTTTGAAAAATTATTTCAAAGGTTGGATACCTTTATTATTACATTTTAGTCGATATAGCAGTGAAAACCACTTTTTACGAAATCACACGACATGTTTAACCTTCCAACAAAATTCAAACAAGCGGACATTTTTACATAATTTTGTCAACATGAAAATTGTGGAAATCTTCCGTTAATGAGCACATTCCATCTAAGTTATATCGTTGATTTCATCTGGTTTCTTATCCGAGATACATGAAATAAGCTTCTTAGGTCTAAGGAAAAAAAAACCTATCATATACTAGCATAAAACTAACTTTTTTTGCTTTACTCCCAGATCTGTAAATTTTATCACAGATTACAAGCATTTTGCGTCTAATTAGAGACTTAAATATTTTTAACATATCGTTACAGGTGTTTTTGGTTTATCTCTACGCTACATCACTGGGAGTTCTATTCTATTTCTTACTCTGTCTGCTAAGCGGCGTCAAAGTCAAGAACAATTTCTATGAAAACCATGTACGCGTTTCCATCAGGAACGACGGTAGCGTCAACATGTCTCCCGCTGCGTCCCCGCTTCCGATTCGCTCGTCGCCTGACGACAAGACGCCACTGGACCAGGAAAAGAAGGAATCCAATGCGGAGCAGGTTTCTCTGGCCGCCATAAGCTACCAAAGTCACCTTGAACTTCCACCTCCGGGTGGTGTTGCGCATGTCGGAGAGGGAATCAACTTTTATTTGCGTCTTGGAGCTTTGGGTACTAAAAAATTGAATTAGAGACTTCAAGACAAAATTAGATTCTTTTGGAAATAATTCTAGTTGTTCTGGGTTTTAATTCATTTTTACTACAATAATAAATTAGTGTTTATTTTATTTCTAGCGTTTGCCTTTGGTAGTGTTTCTTTGGATGGACTCCACATTGCTACCTACTTTGAAACTATTACAACAGAAACATGTGAAAGCGAAATCTTCATTCTCGTCTATGTTATGCATCTTTTGTTTACATTTGTACAGACATTCTTCATTTTCAAGAACCACAAGGTAACAATCTTAAAAGCAGGAAAATATTTAGTCTCGGAATAGGATGATTTTTTGACTACTGGAACTCTGTATTTCTTGTATAGAAAGGGTCGGGGACTGTTAATTTAATGAGATTGAGAGGGGGAGATCACTTTCAGAAACAATTAAAGGTCATTGCAAATAATTTTTGAGCTTTGTCCTAAAACCAAATTACCTTACTTGCTAAAAGGCTTAGTTTCGTCAGGTCTTAGGATCTTTTCAGCACATAGCACTAAATATTTCAAAAAATACCAAAAGGAATTCCTAACCTACGAGCCTAATGATAGTTTATTTACGGTTTATGTAGACAAACCATCTTACGGTGCGTTTAAACAAGTTTACTACCAGTTGTTAAATTAGCTTTCTTCATAGAACAGTGAACCTTTATATCTATTTTATATTTATATATTTATATTCCACAGCTGGTTATAAATAAGCAAAAGCCATTCGTTCGTTTTGGAATGATGCATCTGATGGCAACCAATATTTGCGTTCTCATTGTTACGGCAGTGACGGAAACCAACGAGGATTACCGACAGCAAAACTACAGTGTCAACAATGTTACGACAAACATGGAAGGTATCAGAAAATCATATTCTGCTCTTTCCAAAAAAATATATATACATGAATTATGTGAAAAAAATGAGGATAATGGATAATTAAGTGTTTGGTTTGGTTTTTTTAAGGAACCAAGAGCTGTTACGAGGAGGTCACGCTGGCAAGGTCAGCTTCACCCTATTTATTTCCCTGCACCATCATCTACAGTATCATCGGGGCTGGCATCATCTATCGTCTGTATCAATACATCGGGGTCCGGGTCAAGCAGAGGTGGCCTAGCCACACGTCATTCACAAGTTCGGCTCCAACGGGTGCTTCCGCCATCGACTGTGACAAGGCCAACAAGGGGTTGTTCCTTGGCTTGCTTGTCGCCGTCTTCACACTCATCGCTATAGCCACATTCTTCGTCTTCGAGAGTCGGCTTCAGGACATGTTTACCGCCGTCAAGGTTTTGTTTACCACAGAAATCGTCCTCATGTTCATCACAGGTCTTGGAATTGCTTGGGGTTACATTCGTTTGTCCAAACTGAAGTTTATCCCGTCACAGTTTCTCTCCGTTGATTCTGTGTTGTTGCTCGTTGCACTTGCTGGCTCTTATATTTACCTTTGTTTTAAGCTTATCGCCGTCTCCACGTCTTTACAAGGAAACATTGCTGGGATCTTGTCCCTTATCACCACGATATTCGCTATTTGCCAGATTACCGAACAAACAGTGTTTATATTGGATGGTTTGTGCAGATGTGCCGAAAATGACGATCAAATGATGCAGAAGCCGGGAAGAGCGGTGGTTACGTTTCTTCTCGTTTGTAATTTGGCACTCTGGGTCGTGAGTATGTTTGAATTGAAGAAAACAAGAGTTGTTCGATTACACGAGGATTTTTATGGTATTCTATCTTGGAATGTCATTACTCATCTTTGTGTGCCACTAATTATATTCTTCCGTTTTCATTCTGCAATTTGTTTGTCAAAAATTTGGTACAATGCATACCAGAAGGAAAAAACAACTTAGAACATGTCAGAATAGGTTAATGGAGGAGGGCAGCAATATAGCACACAATGCAAATTCCATGAAAAAGGGGCACAGACTTGATGGTGACCAACACCAATAAAAACAAATTTTTCACGCAGGGAAATATCAAAAACCATGTTGGTATCATGGATTCGCTCTCAGAAACCAAAAGTGACACATCTTTAATTGAAATGCACTCATTTTCATGTTGAAAACATAAAATGTCATCGAGTTTGTTGTGATCAGACTATACAGCTGATATCTCTAGAGAAAGAAAAACTACGTGGACCAGGATGGGAACCACATATATAATTCATAGAGGAAACTACATGCCCGTAATTAGTGATGTTAGCAGTATATTTATCATAGTGTACATAACTCTGCATGATGACATTGTATACCGTAGACAGTTAATGTAAGCCACATTACACCAATTGTACAAATTATTTCGACCTGGCGCGCCAATTTGTTGCATGTATATATATAAACATCGAGAATACAGTGGGAATCTGCAGACACAAGATGCTTTCGTTTTGAGATTCTGGTGCATTATTACATTATCATAAAGTGATGAGAGACTCATTTTATACTTTTTGTACTTTATTTATACTGTATTTTATCTTATACAGAAATAAAATATCCTCAAAAAAATTTCATGACGGCTTTCTTTAACTGGAGAGATGGTGCCTCCTGTTCGGTTGACAAGCAATTTTTATTTTACAGGGGATATGATATTTGGGATGAAAGTGCATAGAAATATTGCATGTCATCTTTCTTTTCCAAATGGTGAAAGTAATTTATCTTGTAATAAACTCGAACTAATTTTGTTTACTCCTTATAACGAACAGTATGATACCAGTTATTTTGAGAATTGTTAACTAATCGTTTAATAAGTTTTTTTAATCGCCAAAAACATTGCCAAAGTTTTGCGACTGGTGCAATGCATGCATGTTTTCTTCAGTATGGTACATTATTATGGTTCAAGTGTCTGTAGCGATACATGTCACAATACGTGTATCAAGTGTCTGTGATACGACACATATATCACGATACAGTTACCTTGCGGTACATTATGTATCACGATAAAATGGATGCGATATGATGAGCATTACGATATATTTGACATTATTATCCAGGCTAATTCAAAGATTTCACATTTTGTCTATATGTATTTATTAAAAAATACATGATATTAAAGATTGTATATTGCTTATTGCTGTTTTACGCCAAGTCGGCTATATTTCAGCCATATTTCGGCGGAGAAAAGGTCACAATTTATTTTATTTTAATCGACATAACCGGGAGTGGGCAATTGAAAATGATTCGTGATTATTAATGCAAAAGACAAGAAAGGCTAAGACACCCTTTTGGTCCCTGATTTTTTTTTTGTCTCCAGGGGCGATACTATACAATTGTTGTTGTTTATAAGGTCAATACGATGATATAGACACCTTAGGAGTACAATATTGTACTTCGAAAGTGGCTAAATCATCGTATTGACCGCGAAAAAAGCAATAACTGTTTTAATATATGATTAAATGATAGCGAACTCCTGCAAGATTTTTTTTGCTTTAATTGAAAGTTTAAACGCGAAATTTCAACAAGAACACATTGTAACAAGAAAAATGGAACAGGAATAATTCCTTATATTGACCCGCAATAATTCCTTATATTGACCTGGAAGGTCATGTGCAGGTCAATATAACGTAGTACTTTTCTAACATTGTTGGATCTCAGCCAATCAGAGAGAGGGAAATTATTCAATCATATAATTAAAAAACTTATTGTTATCCTGCTTACAAATTGAGTTCATAGATTCGAAGTTTTGAGGATACACAAAAAGGTTTTTGAAGTGTCATATTTATGTAAATTTCATCAGTTTTATACTTTTTCTCAGAAAGCACTTGACACAAACTTGCCTATCCACCATTTAAAAAAATTTCATCAGTATCAGATGCTTCGATTCTCGTGTATAAAAATCTCAGATATGCAAGCTTGTGCTCTATGTTTTCCGAAGTGAAAAGTATCTTGACATAATTACGCCAGATTAAAGGAAACTATGTAAACTGCCCACCTTTGGCACCCCTTTGTGGCATCCCTGCATGTAATCGTTAAATAAAAATAAATCCTGGTTTTAAAACATGGAACTTTTTAAGTGGAATGTATTTATAAACAAACAAATAACATAGAAAAAAAAAACAAATTAATCCACAGATAAGCCAATGCATACTTTTGAAGGAACAGTATAAGATAAAACATTTATTTTGAAGAAAACCCTCAAAAAATGGGAGAAATTAATATCTTGTAAATAAAACTTCCTTCCATGGATTTTATGATAAGACACAAAGTCTAGGTACTGATATAAACAGCTGCACATTTGTGGTATTCAACTTATCTACACATTTTCAGCTTATCAAAGAGGATCATTTCATCATCAACCCAATGCTTCGTTTCTGATCTGCATAACGTCGTTAGCCAGTTTATCCCCGCGGCCTATGTGTATAATTTAGAACAAGGTAGATCACTTAATTGATGAAAAGATTTGCCCCTTTTATTGCAGAAGAATTCATTTTCATTAAAGTTCTAAAAGGACTAAAATTGAAACTGATGGCTGCGTTCTTGCATGTAAGAACGCAGCCAGCAGTTTCAATTTTATGATTTGTTTGTGCAAAAATTTATAGAAAAATATTTTGACACGGAAAAGAAAATAGAAAGGCCTGTTATGGTGTCGGAGGTTCCTGTATAAATAGGTCTTCCCCGGTCCCTTTCAGAATTTACTATGAACTTTTAAAAACAATTTCTTGCGTGGCATATTAAGGTTTGCATATTTACGATATTTCCTTACTGAAAATTAAGTAGGTATTACTTTAGACAGAAATATTTTACTACGTATCGTACTCTAAATTTTTGTAAAGTATTCAAATAATTTGAAATTTTAAATGTAGCCGGTTTCCTCACTAAAATAGTCAGTAGAAATTCAATTGACTATCTAAAAAGCAGATTTTTATTGAAAAATATTATACTCCAGACGATATAGATTCATATAATGTGATTTAAAAAAAAACATGTATATAGATTTAAATTATTACTGAAATTTCATTGAACTTTACTTGGGCCAGTCATGGTTCATTTGAAGGTAGTCGACCGTCTTTGAGATTCCGATTCATTTTTTTTTTTTTTGCAAATCAAGTTAAGAAGATTGATTATTTTTTCATTGATCTTCTGGTAATTTTATACAGCTAGATTTATCTGTCCTTTGACATAATAAGATGGCGTATAAACGATATCCTCAGTAAATACCACAATTTGAAATAGGCTTAGATCAAAGTATTCCGAACATTATAATAGACCAAGGATAAAGTAATTTAAAACATTATAAAAATTTGCATTTTCCCTAATATTATATCAAACTGTGTTTGTAAAACATTTTTATGGAACCCCCTAGAAAAAAAATCTGGATCCGCGCAGGTCCAAAGGAAGGTCTTATCACAAGGAATACACATGTGAAATAAGAAAGCCCATGTATATGTACTAACTGTTCAAAATTTAGGCCAAGGTTAAAGTTTTATTAAGTGGCTCAAACTCTAAAGTCATGGTTATAAGGCCAAAAATATTTATACTCAAGTGTATGAAAGCACGAGCACCAACTGTTCAAAAGAGTGATTTTTTTTCCTTTCATAAGCATTGTTAAAACTTGAATTTTTTGGCAAAAGTAGGTCAAATTGTAAGGTCAAGGTCAGCAGACAAATTTGGTGGTACTCTACGAAAGGTCTTGTCACAAGAAGTCATGGTCACATCCACTCAAAAGTTAGGGGCAATGTTTAAGTTTTGCGGACAAATTTACAGACAGACGGACGGTGACGTACAGAGCAAAAACTATATACCCCAGAATCTTCTATTACGGGGGCATAAAAAGCAATATTAATTACAATTTATACTTAGTATTATAAATCAAAATATGTCTTTCAACACTGTTCATGAAAAAATATGATCGAACCATATTTAATGGCCTAATACTCGAAGGAAAAGCAGAGGTGTAGTGTACGTCTCTGTCTGATCTGGGTAAGCCTGGGGATTGCGAGTTCGCAATATATCGTAATTCTACGAAAGTGAAAGTAGACCTGTTGCACGTGTCATCGCCATTCCTTCGGTAAATACTACATGTACTGGTTTTTTTTTTAATTATTATTAATTTTTACCGATGAAATTTACTTGAAAACAATATCTGTATACTATATGATTTTATGAAACAGGACAAATTCCAAACAGAATGATCTTATATTGTTATAACTTATATGATCGAAGGACCTGCCCCGCGTGGCACATATCATTCTAACTGCAACTTCACATTGCTTATGTGGCTTCTAAAGCCCTAAATTATGTAGTCCGATTGTTTGGTGCGAATTGTATACCATTATGGAAATACGCTCTGACGTCTACCAATATATTACAGTACGTCCTCATCTTACTTCCTACTTTCCTCCCCCATTTTACTTCCGCCTCCCTCTCCTCCCCATCCATCGTTTACCTTCTTTCTCCCTTCTAAAGTTCTTCATTTACGCCACAGGGTCTTGACTCAATCTGAGCGAAATTGAGTATATTATACTATATACTCAATTTTGCTAAGATTGAGTCAAGACCCTGTGGGTTCAATACACTGAGAGTATTTTTACAGAACCATGCATGTTTGTCTTAGGAGAAGTAAAGAAATTCTAGTATGTAAATGCATACACAGAAAAGGAGAAAACTATAGCTGAGCTATTCAGACCTAAATATCCAGTTCATTAATCATGTTCATCCTGTCTTATTTTAATCTTTATTCCAAATTTACCTCTTTATCTTGTGGATATCAATCTGGATACACAATACGCCAGTTTCGAGATTGTAACTCTCCTACGATAGAGGCGCAAAAAGTATCCATTTCGACTGGGAGGTGGGACAGGTAGTTTCTGTATACAAACGTGCATAACTATAAGAACGATATTTATGGCTTTTAAAATTTATTAAATGTTATAAAAAGATAATGATATCAAGCAGTGATGCATTTGATGATTTTATCAAGTTCAACTATGCATATTTACAAATCTACTTTAAATTATAGGTACTTGAAAACGAAAGAAACGTCTTAGTCTTAATAAAAGGTAACCTATTTTCTTGATTGTACAAACTTTTTAAAAAGAAGTTTGTAGGTTTTTTGAAGTTATAATTAGGAAAAGAATCAATGTGTCATTTAGATTGCCTACGTACAATGATCAGATGCATGTGTACTGTTTTTATTAGAGTTCCATTTTTCTTCCCGCGTCTGAAAAGTCTCACATCAACCGACATTTTCTTTTTTGTTACAATTTTTTTGCTTTAAAAAAATGACATCTTTAAATCAATTTGGTTATTCTCGAAATGTAGATTGCATCCTGACAATCATGTAGTTATGATAAACCAGTATATCGATGATACAATGTATCCAATAAATAAATATCAAATATTTGTCCCACCTGTTTGTTTACGTGGCAACGAAACTCCCCTCCTCAACGAAAGAGTGCACCAAGGGAGATAATCTCGAAACTTGGGTAATATTTATATACAATGTATAACATTGATAGTGATCAGATGGGATAAAAAGAATTTCCCATGATTTGTGTATGGATATATTTTTTTTAATCACCTCACCTTGAAACACACAACTTGTTGGTAAAAATAATATCCAACCATAAATCATGGAAGATCCTTTATAAATTGATTTCTTTTTTTAAACTGCTTTATTACAGAAGATCCTTTATAAATTGATTTCTTTTTTTAAACTGCTTTATTACAGTTTAATATTTAATACAGTTTACAGGCTTATATATTACTGAAAAATTATTTTAAAATAGTAATAAGTCATTTATTTGACAGGTTACACACTGGAGTAGAGTATCCAATGGAATCCCAGGCCCAGACACTGAGAACCTGCAGTTTGTGTGTCAACCCTGAGTCCCTCTAGTTCTACGCTGCAACACTTGCTGTGTAGGACTGTGCAGCTCGTGTGTGGAAAAGCATGTTTCCTCCAACAGAGGGCACAATCATGATGTGTCCATGTATGGTGACAGCCCAATCTTCAATCAGGCCAGAGTTCTGGTCAATATAAAAACTTCCCTAAAACACATCAAAAGAGTCTGCTTCCTAAGTGGGAATGAGGTTTGGATCAGTGGAAAAGATAAAGGGATAAGAAGAGTTGATATAAACGGATCTGAGATTGGTACAGTAAATACTGTATCAGGAATATTCCCACACGATATTGCTGTCTCCTCCTCTGGAAACCTCCTGTACTCTGATTTTAGGTCCTGTGCTGTCATGGAAGTAAAAGAGGGGGTTATTTCCTCATTGATAACATACCAGGATTGGACCCCCCAGGGCCTGTGTAGCACAGCTGATGGAGGACTCCTGGTCAGCTTGATGAAGCCAAATTTTTCGGAGAGCAAAGTACATAGATATGTGGGAACTGAACTGATTCAAGAGATTCAGTTTGATGAGAAGAGAAAACCAATATTGGGAACAGGAAATTTTCTGTTATATCTCGCTGAAAACAGAAACAAAGACATCTGCATTGCTGACTGCAATACCAATCAAGTTGTTGTCCTGAAAGTTTATGGAAAAGTCCGTTTTCGATATAATGGCTTAATAGCTTCTAAATCTGTAACAAAATTTGTTCCCCGTTGCATTGGGACTGACAGCAAAAGTCAAATTTTGGTCGCTGACCGTGAAAATCATGTGGTCCACATCATAAGCAGAGATGGACAGTTTGTGTCCCTGATAGACAGCTGCAGTCTGGACCATCCATGTGGCCTCGCCCTGGACGATAAGGATAGGCTTTGGATCGGAGAGTTCGACTCTGGGAGGTTAAAAGTCATAAGCTATTGATCTGTGTAGTTGATTTCTACACCTTGTGCATTCAAAGAGGATGAAGGTCATTAGCTATGACCTGTGTTGTATGTGTAGGTGATTTCTCCACTTCTTGCCTTTTAAAAGAACAGTTACTCAAATTTACTTGGCTTTATTTACATGTACATTATTTTGAATATATTTTACAACTTATATCATTAATTAGCATTCATATAATATACTGGGCTTTTAATAAAAACATTTTTGACATTATTTTTTTTCAAGTTTATTTTTCAAACAAGTATCAATATTTTAAACAAAGGAATATTCTAGATCTATATGTTTTAAATGAAAGTAGATCTGCTTTGTCTTAGGCTTTGTGATTTGGTACATGTAGGTGGGTTGTTGACATGGTGAGCAGGGCTCTTCCATTGAAACACGGATGAGTTTCTTGCATATTTTCTTCCCTGATTATATATAGTAAACAATACTAAACATAGGTAATCAAAGATTACAAAGCTCACCTCAACGAATGTTATCAGTATAATAATGCAATTCTCACATCATATTTTTTTAAGTTAGTGTGCAATCTGACAACAATATTCATGCAAGTTCTGTTTAAGTTATCATTGGGGTTCCAAAAACTCGAACCTGTTCACTAATCAAGAAAATGTCTCTCATTTCCTGCAATTGAGGCAAGTCTGGAATAGTCATCATTAGATGCACCATTCATGCAGTTTAAATCATAACAGGCAATATAATCATAGAGCTACTCCAAAAAAATTGCCAAGGTCACTCATTTCGAAAATGTAGGTCAGATTAAGCATTTGAGGTAAGTCTGGTAGTGTCCATCCCTAGATGCATCACCCATGCAGGTTTGGTCCAGGTTAGGCTTAAAGTTACTATGGAATGGACCTGCTCCAAAAACTGTAATCTGGTCTCTTCTGGAAAATGTAGGTCAGATCCAGCATCAAAAGCAAGTCTGGTAGTGTCCAACCCTAGATGCATCACCCATGCAAGTTTGGCCCAGGTAGGGGTTATAGTTACTTGGGAATGGACCTGCTCCAAAACTATATATAACCTGGTCATTTCTCTAGAAAAATGTAGGTCAGATCCAGCATCCAAAGCAAGTTTGGTAAGTGTCCATCCAAAGATGCATCATCCATGCACGTTTGGTCCAGGTAGGGCATATAGTTACTTGGGGATGGACTTGCTCCTAAAACATCCGGGACACTGACTCTATAGCATAAACTCATCTCGACTTTGTTGAGGTGTGCTAAAATTCAATCAAAACACGGGTTAATCTTTTGGTTTATAATAATTATAAATCCTTAAGTTTATCAGGGATGAGAGACACCATAACCCACTGACAGAAATCTAGAAAAGGATGCATCATTTTGAGATTTTACATGTTGCTTTTAAATAGACAGTTATAACTTCTAGGTTGGTTCATCATATTTTTTAAGATCAATCCTGAAGACTTTATAGGTTTTGAATTGATCCCATTCATTTTTTCGTTGATAACTGTGTATGTTGAACTGCCGAGTTTCTGACACCATGTACAAGGAATCAGTATTTCTACAAACTTTCGGAGCGGGTAACATTGTCTTGATATACACAAATCATTTTCTAACAAATAGATGATTGAAGAAAAAGTTTCTGTAGCTAGTCCCCACTCAAGTACCTTAAAATCCAAATGTGTATACATGTGAATGTACAGGTGTATTTCAGTGCATAACTGAAATTGGATCAGCAATTTATTTTTGGTTATTTATCTGTTATGTACATGTTCTGAATGTAAATGGAAGTAAATGATAAGAAATTCTATTTGAATTTTAGCTGAAAATATTGCAATACATATTATAATACAGTTGAAAATATTGAAATATATTGCAATAAAAAATCTCTGGCCAATACACAGCCCTATATATGCATACATGGTGTATTTAGGGTACTCCTAAAAAAGCCTTGGTTGACGTCCCTATATATTCTCCTTATATACCTTGGATATAACATGTTTGTTATCTTTGTAGTAAATTTCAAAAACAATCTCATTAATAATTTCAGAACAAGAAAAAACAACACTGCAGAGAAAAAAATAAGTAATAACAAGATTTATTTTTTTGAAAAATGTAACAAACCCCCTCCCCCCTTCCAAGTTCAAAGGTCAACCCTGGTTATCTGGGGCCCTTTCTTCCTTTCCTTTTTCTTCTTTTTTATTTTACTGTCTTTTTTAACCTCTTCATTTTTTTGCCTTTGCTGAAAAAGTAGAACAGGTTAATGACGACAAACAAACAAAAAATTGCAAACTAACTTAATTAACTATGACTCTGGCAAGGATTTCAGTATAGTAGTATGCCAGACATGTAAATGTTTTCAATTGTCTTGACTAGATTGTGGCACTGCCGATGTTGAGAAGATTTTTACAGATACATGTATATTTCTATTCTTATGTAAGACTTTCCCCTATATTGTAGTGCCATGATTTAAGCACAGTTACATAAAATGACAGAACATTGGGGAGGCTTCATATGTAAAACAGTTTTTCTGAAAAAAAACAAAACATTTTTCTCAAATATTATAACAGAAAAAAAATTGACTCAGGGTATTTGACTTCAACACATTGAATCTATACTTCAAATAGGTGCCTCCATCTGGTTTTTGAGAAATATACTTTTCAATATCTTGAGGAAGACTCACTAACCCCCTCTCCCTTTTGACAAGACTTGAACAAACTGGAATAGTATAAGAATATATACATGTACAGAGCATTTCCTTTATTTAATAGCATGCATGGCCATTAACATGAATAAATACTCTTTGTCAATCAGAAATGTTTGGTGGAAAAGAGCACATAACCTTTGCTTTGAGCATTACAGTTTAAGTTAATTTACAAACTAGAACTGTCCAAAATGGACACCCCCCTCCAAGTCTAAAGGTGCCAAGTCACTAACACTATAATTGGTGTTCACTTTGTTTTAATATTTACATACTTTAAGCCATGTGCTGGTTTTACTGACTGTAACAATACATATCTGAATAATGAATCTGAATCTTTGCTGCATACAATATAAATAGGATCACTGACACTTCACAATCTTTACCTGTTTCAGTTGGTTCTCTATCGTGAAGGGATTCAAATAATTCTCCTCTTTTTCTATCAAGTTGACTTCTTGTGCCATCTGTAATGATAAGAATTATCGTAACACTGATACCCTAGTTCTGTAAAGAAATCAGTGTCTTCACCATTATATCTAAACAGCTGTCTAATTAACTCAAGTTTATAATTACTAAATCAACATATGTTTCATATTCTCTGTATGCTGTTGGTTAGCCTGCTGACACTAATTCTTACAAACATCATCAACAGATTTACACTGAGTGTGGTGTAGAAAGTCAAGTTCAGATAATAAAACAAAATGCAATTAACCAAGTTCTCTATCATCAAAACATGGAGAAGGTGTTCTTGTCGTCTCTCTACTAATACCAGATGGGAAGAAAAATCTACAAGTATTTCATACAAAACACTTGCATTGTTAATATGATAAGTGCCATAATGATTATGTATTTCAACTTATATGATTTAAATTATTTACGTATACATATCTCTAGAAGAGAATTGTACATGTATTAGGATTCATAGTGCTGTAGTTAAATAGAGGTTTGCAATTTTAGAATATTTGTCATTGTAACAGGAAACATACACATATAATATATGGCCCATCTTTTGTGAAACCAAAAAGCACAAAAGCATTATGAGTGATTAATCCTATAACCATTTATGAAATGCAAGTACCCCCAAAATAAATATTTTGATTTTTCATACATCATATGTAAATAGGCATTATCTATACCAGATGTAGGAGTTTGCCATCCATCCCATCAAACACCCCTGACTCTTTACAAAACCAGTAACACCAACCAATCAGAAACTGCCAATCCTTGTTTGGATCATAAATAGCATGGACAATGTCTGGAAGTCTGAGAACTAGGTCACCAAACATGGCTGTATTTTCAAACACTTTAGAAAGTCCTGAAATAAAAGAAACAAAAACTCACTCATCTGAATAAAATACTATATGTGTACATAAATTGGCATATTTAAAATTTTGCGCAAGCATATGGAAAATTCTAAGGTCAAATTCAGCATCCACAAGCAAGTATGATATGTATGTCCCTAAATGTATCATCCATACAAGTTTGATCAATATAGGGCTTATATTCATGTTGGTAATGCAGAGAACTGCTCCAAAAACTTAACTTGCTCTGAAAACTTTAAGCTGGTTATCATTTAGCTAAATTTCAGCATCTGAAACCTTGACTGATACAATAAAACACACTAGAAGCATCTCCCATGCATCTCTGATCTAAGAAGAGCATATCTAGTACTTGAACAAAAATCTGCTCCAAACACTTTAACCTTGGAAACCAGAACCAAGTGTAATACATAATCTCCCTCCAACTTTGTTGAGGTGAGCTAAAAAGAAAAAGGATCACACATTTAAAGCATTTAATCATTTCCTCTAGTATAAATAAATGCTGCTGTATTGACTGGCAGGTTTGACAGATGTAGATAATTTATGGTGTTTCAAGCAATCATAAATCTGTCAAAGGTCAACACTCTGTACACTGAAGACCATCAGGCCCACCACACTTAGGATGCTGATGTATCCCCCAGTCTTCATTACAATGGATTAGACACTACTGGGTATAAAGCTATACTGTACACATGGCCCTGACAGAAGATGAACTCTTAATGCCCTGACCCTAAAGTGGAGGCGTTAGTAGTGAATCCACTTCATACATCAAACTGAAGTATTATGGTGAAAAAACTGTCACAGTTAACATTCTGGGATAAATTACTTCACCTGTAAATCATTAAAAACAAGTTAATTTCATTATCTGTGGTATAATGAAATATGAGTTTTCTTTCACACTATACCGCTTTAAAGAAAAGGGGAGGTTGCATTGCAATTAAACTTCGAAGACTGCGTGTAAGCATAAAGGAGAGAATTTATGGCTGTATTACAGGAATCAAAACCATGACCCTGCATCCATAGACAGGTGCTCTTACTGAGCTATTCAGGCCCAAGTCCACAGTCCATGAAGCCCAAATCACAAGACTTAGACTGCCTTGCATTCTTGTTTCATAAAGTATGTGATGTCTGTATCACACGAAGCTGTGTATCTTAACCTTAATTCCTGTCACATTCTCAATCTTAAGCTTCTTTTAAAAATAATTTACTGGACCAGAATAGCTGTGTTTTTTTTTTTTACATAATTATATTCCATGCCAAATATTGCCAACTTTTGTGTGAAAAGAAACTATTTAATATATGCATTTTGCCGATCTAGGGCTTAAAAGTGCACTTTTAATCCAAAGTTGACCAAAGTGCATATGCATGGTGATCTATATAGTATTTGATTATGGATCAGTTTCAATTCTAATGTTAATCATTATTCATAAAAACTTGAAAATTTAGATTTGTTCTACGGGAAACTTCTTCATCAAATAACAGTGCACTCAAGTTTTGGCTTCCAAAGGAAGAAAATAATGTTTACAAATGTATTAATTAGAAGTTGTGCAACAAAAATACCACAAAAATATTTATTGACCAGGATAAAGCAAATCACATTCTATATCTCAGAAAACCTTTACTGTATGTATTATTATTCATTTCAAATTTATGTTTTCATAAATACTTGTATTTACACCAATTGAATAATGCGGCTTATATTAAAACTTGAGTAAGGCACACTGCAAATACAACTGAAGCTTGCTATGGAGGTTGTAAAATGTTTATGTTACAAATTCCTGCATTTACACACACTGAAATTCCTAACATAACTGATCAAAGAATAGCATTAGAAGACTTTTGTTTAAAGTAACTAATAACCTATTACTTTTTAATTGTTTAATGCCCCCCCCCCCTCCCCCCTTTGCAAAAGTGAGGGGACATAAAATCTCATTTGTGTGAAAGTCTGTCAAACTGACCATCTGTCACAAAAACTTTAACCTTGGTCATATCTTTTAAATGAGAAGAGAGAGGACTTTCATATTATGTGTATTACCAGTGACAAGACCTTTCTGAATGCATTACGATTTTTGACCCTGTGACCCTGACTTTGGAGTTTGACCTTCTTATCAAAAACTTTAACCTTTGTCATAACTTTTGGATGAGAAGATTTAGGACTTTCACCTTTCACATGTAAATTACCTATAACAAGATCTTCCTAAATACACTATGATTTCTGACCCTGTGACCTTGACCTTTAACCTAACAAAAATGTTATTTTTTCCTTGTGTTTTGATAGAGAACAGATAGGGCTGTCATATTTGACATGTGTATTACCTGTAACAAGATATTCCCGAGCATGCTGTGACCTTGATCTTTATGTTTGTTTAAAAAAAAACTTTGGTGATAACTTTTGAATGACATATGATAGCTAGGGTGTTCATATTTGACACAATATGCCATAAATAATGACATCTCACCCACAAAGACACTAAAAGGGGGGGACCACAATTTTTTTGAAAAAAATTGTATATATTTCAATCCCAAAGTTGTTAACTCCCCTTGAACATTGCCAGCTTGTAATATATTTTCTTGTTGATTAGATCTTTAATCTTTGATGTATTTTGCAAATAAAATGAATCATTAATAAAATGTAAATAATCATATTTTAATCAAGGCCCTTCTTGCAGAGTCTCAAATCATGATAACTTTATAAATAATCCAAGATAATTTTTTCATCAATGAGGGTCAACTGCACTTCCTTTATTTATAATGCCAAAAGCTCAACATAATTAATTTGACATTTCCTACAAACTTTTTCCTGCTTATCAGTGGAGCTCAATAGAAGCTCAGTTTAGAGTGACCTTGTTAAGATAAATTGTATTTACAGAAATGTGATGATGGTTGGGCTTCCTAAAACATAAAAATACTAACTCCCACTGGGAAAACATTTAAACTCATTTACTACAAGCATGCTCCCATTCCTAATTTTGTTTCTCTCTGAATCATTTGAAATTGAAAAATGAGTCATTTCTGAAATGTTACCCTATCACACTACAGCTATTTGGAAGCTGAGTTATGAAACATGTATTTGTACAAGAGTACCAAGGTACCAACAAGTTAAACAATGTACAGACTGCAGTATATTGAAAGTTTTACTGCAACCCATTTCAATTACATGTACCAGTTGAAATTATTCTATGTTCTGTACACATTACACATAAAATTGATACCGTATACATTTATAAATACACATGTATATCAAACATGTATTTAAATTTTAAATTCTTATAAAGAAGTAGGGAATTAAAAAAATTTCATAATCAAAGATAGATATGAGCTCTAATTAATTAACTATTAAACATTAATTAATAAGCTGAAGTGTATGAAGATTTTCTCAAACACAACAGCCACTTTTATCCTAATTCATTTTTCATCAAACATGCACAAACTTTTTGACATCCTGTAGATTTAAGGTTAGGAGTACATCAATGATGTTTTATATTATATCAATGGGACTTTGTGGCTCCAGCCCGATTCCTGATAATGATCTCCATTTCCAAAAGAACAGAGGAGGCTCTCATTAAAACATCAGGCCTTGTGATAAGATATGGGGTTAATATTTTTATAACATTTATACACATAGGTAATCATTAATGTTCTAGATTTTTTTCTATTTCTGATGTTATAAAATTGCTACACTACAATAAAACTTTGAAGTGGTAATTTTATTCTGACAAAAACTTAACATTATCTTCAAGAATATTTTACAAAATATTTGTTAGACAGACAAAACCATACCATCTCTGATTGTGGAATTGTCAGGAAATGGGTCTCCAGGCACAAATCCCCATATGGTCAGATTTGCCTTGGCTTCATTGATGACCTACAGAAAGCAATGAACAAGAATGAAAATGGATTTTATTGTAAAATTCTTAACTTCTACTTATTTCATGAATTCAAATATATCTTGGGAATAAAAATTATTCGAGTTTCTAATAGCATATGGAAAGTTTTGCAGTTTCAGGTATAATTTAAGTCATTATATGAAATTACAGGAGAATATTGTATGTGGTGTTTTTAAATCGTACTGTAAATAGCTTCTGAAGAGTCATCTCTACAAGTTTATATCGCTGTTTGTATTCTCCAAAGTTCTGGATGGATTTCACAGCCTCTAGTTGTATTGCTCTGTGTTCTTGGAATAATTTTTTATCTGTCAGTAAATAAGGAAAGATAAGGAGTAAAAAATATCCAGAGTTCTAATGAATATAACCAGTATGTTATAATGGTAGCGGAACATGGCAGCAAAGCTTGTCATGAGAAATACAAGCTGCCTCTTGTTTTTTCCTTATTAAAGATGTACATGTATGTACATCTGTGGTGGTCAGCCAGGTTCAACTGCCGGTGGCCAGATAGCTCAGTTGGTAGAGCACCTGGCCAGAGATTCGAACAGGGGGCCCCAGTTCCAATCCTTTCCTATTACATTTTAACTGACAGTTAAGAGGCTTGCCTGGGAAGAGTCTGGGTTGAGGTTTTGGGGGGCCAAAGACCTTTGAGGAGGGAGGAATGTGGCAGTCAGCGGGGTTTGATCGCCTGTGGTGGGATAGCTCAGCTAGTAGAGCACCTGACTGGAGATTCAGGTGGCCCAAGTTCGAATCCTGGTCTGTTCCACTGCATTTCTCTCATCTCTCATAAAATTTGTTGCAAGCCCCAGAACTGACAGTGAGAGACCTGCCAGGTATAAGCCTGAGTTTGGGTCTTTGGAGGGATAAAGACCTTCAAGGATGGAGGAATGTGGCGGTCAGCTGGGTTTGATCGCTGGTGGTCAGATAGCTCAGCTGATAAAGCACTTGACTGGAGATTCAGGGGACCCAGGTTCCAATCCTGGTTTGGTCTGCTGCATTTTCTCATTTTCTCCTCTCCTGTTACACATCTATAGCTAAAAAAAATAAGCATACATGCAAGTAATCATCTCTAAACACACTTTAACAAATACATTTCATGTACTACATGTACATTACTATGCATCCATTGAAAAATACACTGCATGCTTTTATGATTTCTGTTAAAGAAAGTTATATTTTAAATGAGTTTCTCTCTGTTACAGTTGTATGTTTTGAAAAACTGCTATAGGGGCAGTTATATGACCGACAACAACCAAGAATAATTCAATGCTGAAAAAAATCCTCTGAGAGAACCGTTATGCCTTAGACTGTACACCCAACAATTTTAGAGGATTTAATTTGTTTGCATTTTTAGTGAAAAGGTGTGACAATTTAATGTGACTGACAAATTAATCTATATTGGGAGTTACCATTTTCTTTCTAGATATCAAATACCGTATATATGTAGAATTTTTAGTGAGAATTTAATTTTGACATTATTAGCAAGGGTGATGCTATTGCTAAAAATTAATTACATATTATTTGTAATAGTTTCTTTAGGTAGCATTTTAAAATTGTTAAAATTACTTTTTGCTAAATATGAAATACCAGTTCTTAGGTAGAAATTGCTAAATTTGTATCTCTCTAAAATTTCCACTTATACGGTATTCACAAAAATTACTTCTCACTTCAACTGATTACTGATAAATATTGCTTTTTCTTTTTGCTAAAAACTTCACCCTTACCCATTAAGAATTTATCTATGGCACTCATTAATAAGTTGTATCTTTAAAAACATACTGAATATAATATAGAGTCAGTATTTTATGAAGTCAGGACAACATAAACTGGTAACCAATTTTATAATGTTACTCTCAGTCATTTACAAATGGACTGCAATATAAAGATAAAGAAATGTATAAGGGGAAGGAACTGCAACAATCTCTCACATAAAAAATAATGTAGCATCATTCATAGTAAATCATGATAATCTCTTGAAGTGAGTTTGGTCGCGCCCATGTGGCACAGTGGTTAGAGCATCCGCTCTAAGTCGCAAATTAGGCTTTCATCCTAAAGTTGCAGGTTCAAATCCCACTACTGGACATGGAGACTGGTCTTTCGGATGAGATTGTATAAACTGAGGTCTCATTTCGCTGCAGGTGCTTGCACAAAAATTAATAGCTACGTAGGTATTTAAACCTACCCAAAGTAGCTATTTTTACCTACTTTTTGTATTATCTACATTTTGTGGCCAAAAGACTGAACGGCGCAACATGGTGAATACCATATTTTTTTTAAACAGTCACACTAATGATGAATACGACAAAATTTTGTCCAAAAAATGATTACTTCCTATATTGGCAATTTTACATTAGTTTCTATGCAAAAATGAGTAATGAGTAATCATTTCTTGGTCAAATTTTTGTCATATCCATCATCAGTGTGTCTGTATTAAGAAATTCAGTGTTCACCATGTTCCTGCATTTGACCACAAAATGCAAGTAAAGCAGAAAGTAGGTAAATATAGCTACTTTGGGTAGGTCTAAATACCTACATAGCTATTAATAGCTATGTAGGTAGAAATAGAATTTGGACTGGACCTGTTAAACTAGTACTACATACAATAAATGTAGTGAGTTTGAATGAAATTGTTATCATTTGAGCTGCATGGAAACATAGAGATTTCTATACCCAATATTAAAAGAAGAAAGAAACATACATTAGCAGAGAGATATTTGAAGGACCCTTGATATAATTTGAATGTAATGAACAAAATTAAAGTACATGTATTCCACAATCAATACAGAAAAGGAATGGATACAAGCTTGGAAGTTTTTAGGGTGTCAGCTAGATCAGTTGATGAAGTTTGAGTAAGGGAGTTTGATTGAGACATGCAGAACTAAGAAAGAGAAGAATGTGATTGAGAATGATCTAGAGAAATAAGGAAAAATGGAAGTGAAAGTAAAGGGGGATGGAAGTGAAAATTAAAAGATTTAATCATGTTAATAGCAGTAAGAATTAATGAGTGTATGGGAAGATGGAGAACACTTATAGCAAACATGTTTATAATGAATTGATGCTTAAAGCCAAGTAGAAGAATTACACGCTTAGTGTGGACTTTTAGTAAGGCGTGGCATTCTCGACGTTACCTAATTAGCTTCTGAAATTTACACCGCTTCCCTTCACTGTTGAAATATACATATGATAGAAATGCGGCCGAATGTCAACTGGTGTAGTATATAGCCAATTAAAAGTCACTCACGGCACAGAGGTGGGGCATAAGTCGTCTGATCGTTATCAACAAACAATTTTAAGTTCCTATGTTATCAAATGTTATCAATTTCGTAACCCATGAGAATCTAGTAGTATTCTCCATTACGTAGCGCCGAGAAAGTCACGCCTCCTGAAAGTCCAAAGATAGGGTAAAATACTCATTATTTTCATTCCTCATAGCTTATAAATATATTTTGAATTTGATGGATATAAGGAATAGTTCCTACCATTAATAATGAAGCCAATTTTATACAATTGTCGATCCCAGGCACTTCGCTATAACTATAACAGTTTATTAGTAATACAGTTGTATATATTAAAGCAGAGACATATAAAATTTCATATGTCTCTGATTAAAGGACATGTCTTGAACATAATTGAAAAATGGATATAAGCATGGCTGGAGGAACGGGGGGAGCTATTTGTTATAACACCTACTGTACATATTATAATAAAATCTGCATGTTGACCCCCCTTTTTTGGCTTATCAAGGAATTTAGTGTCATCCACCGGAAAATGTTGCCCCCCCCCTCCCTCAAAAAATGAAATTGCTTGCCATGAGCCTGATTTCTAATTTTATGCTAAATCGTTCGCGTCTACTTCCCTTAGTTATTAACTTTATTTTTAGCTTAATTTGTTTCCCAAGCTCCGTTATGGGGGGACCTATGTCGTTCTATGTCAAAGCAGCGTTATGTGACGTCACAATAGCGACGTTTGTTTTTTCCCGCTGACTTTTGCAACAGTGATTATAGGCATAACATTGTTATTAATCAATAACATACACAGTTTACAAAAAGAAAATTTTTTCATCATTTATAACAGTTTTATTTGATTTATGGAGTTTGTTAATATTTGAATCCTCTTCCTTTGGTTGATAATACATAGCAATTTCAGTTGTGAAGAAATACCTCCATGATATGCTGATATAAAAATAAATTATAAATAATTATAAATAAAATATAAAAAATATATTTTTGAAAAATACAAAATTAAGTAAAGAAATATAGTTAATACATTTAAATTAAAACTTTTCATTCAATTCTGAACACGGAGAACACCTAGTTTCAACTAATAATACGATTTTATCTTCTCTGTAATGTGTTATTTAAATCTTTTGTATTTTCTTCGAGTCGGAGAAAATTCCGAGAATCCAAATTAAATTGTGATGTCTTTATAACGCAATTGACTTAGATTTTGTAATTTACGGAAAAGTTCTATCTTTATATAACGTAATGATACAAATAATAAGTTCTTATAATTTTAATCAAATAATCATAATTGTATTTTCTGGATAAAACTAAGAAAAAAATTAAGAAATGTACTTGTACCTATATTTACTTATTGATTTATAGTGTATGTAGATTTTATTGAATAAAGTCATTCCTAGGTTCTATTAGGTGTTAGTTGTTGACGGGGAAAGGGGGGAGGGGGCAGACTGATTAGAATGAAGAAGAAAAGAGTTTATCTGTTTAAATTATTTCTTATTAAAACAAAATACTCGTTTTTTGCAAAATAGTTTTATATTTAGATGTTTGTCAGTGCTAACTTACCTTTTTTTAGTGCAGAAAGGTCAATATTTATGACAGAAGAGTACGAAATTAAAAGAAAACGTCATATTTCTCGTTTATTTTATCATAAAGGTATACTTTTTTCTTTGTTAAAATAAAGAGAGGGGTCATTTCTTCCAAAAGATATGAATTACAACATTTTCACACAAAGACTTTTTAAGATATTACCTATTATGCATGTAGGAATTGTAAAAAATACGACAAGAAAAACGGGGTGATACTTACATGTGCTCCATTATAAGTTTTCATGCGAGATGAATTACAATGAATTTGCCTTCATTTTAAAGATAAAAGTCATATAAATTAAATACATGTTGATTTCGAATGTGATTTGACATTTTTGGTTCTTTTTAGCGCATATCAGGTCCAGTCCAAAGACTAATTCTACCTACGTAGCTATTAATAGCTACCTAGGTATTTAAAGCTACCAAAAGTAGCTATTTTTACCTACTTTATGTTATTTTTGCATTTTGCGACCAAAAGACCAAACGGCGCAACATGCTGAATACAATATTTTTTGATACGGTCACACTAATGATGAATACGACAAAATTTTGGCCAAAAAATGAATACTTCCTGAATCGGCAATTTTACATTAGTTTCTATGCAAAATTGATAATATACGAGGTTTTCATTTTTTTCCCAAATTTTTGTCATATTCATCATCAGTGTGACTGTATCAAGAAATTTTGTGCTCACCATGTTGCGCCGTTCCTGCATTTAGCCACAAAATGCAGGTAAAGCAGAAAGTAGGTAAAAATAGCTACTTTGGGTAGCTTTAAATACCTAGGTAGCTATTAATACCTACGTAGGTAGAAATAGTCTTTGGACTGGACCTGCATATTTGGAGTAGAACAATGATGTCTGAAAATAATCTATTTTTAGCATTTCACACTGTTTTTGCACGTGCTCCTGTGTAAAAATAAGCATATAAAGGTATTGTTTTCAATATCTAAAAATTAAGAGCAAGTGGTCAGGAAAGAAATGTCAAAGTTTTGAAAATTTCACACAAAGACTTCTCGGACATAGGTCCCCCCTTAATCTAACGATATAATAAGGATACACATTTCTAATGGTGATCTCTGTCCTTTGAAAACATCAGGTGGTTCTTGAATCTTTCTGTGTAATGGTGCTTGGACATATCGATAATAAAACGAAGGCACATCTCACACAACGAGCAGTATCCATCATGAAACTACTTTGTTTTGGCACCGATGTCAACACGTGTTATGAAGCCAAAATATCGGAAATCCCCTTTATCGGAATATCTCTGGAATTTTTATGATTTTGAGCGGTAAATCCTGAAACCGGATTTAGAAATCACCAACATGGCTGACGTGGACTTTCTAAAAAGCCAAGAGGTGATACAAATTCTGAAAAAAGTCTTTATCTGATATGATTTATGTCAAATCTGCATTTGAAATTGTCTATTATTTTCAATATAATGTTCAATATATTGTCAAGATGTTTAACACTTTGAATTCTAGAGATAACGAGTTAAAACACATTTAACTTGAATTTTCTCTGATGTTTAGGGATTTTCTAACAGCATCCAAGCCTCTGCAACTGATTCAGAGTATCTATCTTTATAAATAATTAGTTAAAGCAGCAGCCTATGTACTTAGAATAAGGGTCTCTGGTTAGAGTTTGATAAATAATGATAATTAAGTACTAAAATTTATATATAATATTCTAATTAATTCATTCACTAAAGTTAGCCTTTAAGATGTACCATTATATATGATTTGAATATCTCTTTCATTTCATTTGAATATATATTGAATGCCTGTGTCATTAACCGTTTCGTATTGTATAAGTTTGTCCTTTTCAGGGCATGAATGATGTCCCCTTGGAAGGAGAAATACTGACACAAGATGAGAGTAAGGGCAATGATGATCAAGAATTTAACACATTGGATGAACCGGTCAGAGAAACTATTGTAAGTAACCAGTCAGAGAAACTATTGTAAATAACCACTCAGAGAAACTATTGTAAGTAATTAATCAGTCAAAGAAACTATCGTAAGTAATTATATTTTCTATTGAGAAGTCGATGGGTGGCATCAACTTTTCAATAGAGAATAGTAATTAACCACTCAGAGAAACTGTTGTAAGTAATTAACCAGTCAGAGAAACTATTGTAAGTGAATGATCAATTAAGAGAAACTATTGTATGTAATTGACCAGTCAGAGAAACTGTTGTAAGTAATTAACCAGTCAGAGAAACTGTTGTAAGTAATTAACCAGTCAGAGAAACTGTTGTAAGTAATTAACCAGTCAGAGAAACTGTTGTAAGTTATTAACCAGTCAGAGAAACTGTTGTAAGTTATTAACCAGTCAGAGAAACTGTTGTAAGTAATTAACCAGTCAGAGAAACTGTTGTAAGTTATTAACCAGTCAGAGAAACTGTTGTAAGTAATTAACCAGTCAGAGAAACTGTTGTAAGTTATTAACCAGTCAGAGTATTGACCAGTCAGAGAAACTGTTGTAAGTTATTAACCAGTCGGAGAAACAGTACTGTTGTAAGTTATTAACCAGTCAGAGAAACTATTGTAAGTGAATGAACAATTAAGAGAAACTATTGTAACGAATGAACAAATCAGAGAAATTATTGTAACTGAGGAAATAAATTAGAGATGCTAATGCTGTTGTATGTATGTATAAATTATCAAGTCAGAAAGAACTTTATTCGGTAATAACCAATATTTGCCCCCCCCCCCCCAATAAAACTTTGACGGAGAAATATTTAATTATGTTCTTAAACAGGGGAATATATGCTGACGTCAAAACACTGATTATTTTCATTGGCAATGAGGTCATATGTTTGAAATGACGTCACGAAAATGACGAAAATTTAAAATTTCCATGATTTGTACAGAAAAATGTATATTTTACGTCGATATTTTGAGTAAAAATCACCAAGCACAGATTTGATCAGGCTTAATATTTTGATATTATGTGTAGAATGATAATATCAATGAAATATGTAAAAATTGTTCCTGAAAAAACTTGCGCTCTATAAATTTTAAATCTAAAATTGTTGAAATTTTGTCCATTTTGTCCTCTTTCTAAAAAATGACAAAAAATCGAACTAGTTTGTGACATCATAAAAACAAAAATTGTCAATAAACTACTTTTAAACTATATTATGATCTGTTGATTTATATTTCTCATACAATTTATAAAATTCAGCACATATCAAGAATTTTTCAAAATTTGACTTTTGAGGGGGCAAAGATATGCAATATACCACATATAGTTCTTTATATGATTAATATACATGTAATTCACCAGTATTCAATTTCAATTTCTCTATTGCATCATACTGTATGTCTTATAGCAGTATTATTGATAGCTAAATTTTTTTCGTAATTTAATGTAATAATTGAATTTGTTTTCAAAAAGATATTTTTGCTATTGAATGGAATGGTGATATAAATAATTTTTTTGTAGATGAGGGATCTGAAAGCAATTGGCATCAAATTTTGGCATGTACTTTATCCTAAGCAGAGTAAAACATTGCTTAAAGAATGTGAGTAATTGTAACAACTGCAATACACAAGTAATTGATGTTTTTTCTGAAACTTTTGAAATAGGTATTTATTATTAAAAGGTTAATAAATAATAATTAAAGGTCAAAGTACTCTTTCAGAATCTGAATGGTCATTTAATTTTGTTGCTGATTTAAATATTTTATGCTTAGTAAAGTTTGTGTTTACCCTGTTTGGGATTTTCCACTTATTAGCTCACCTGAGCCGAAGGCTCAAGTGAGCTTTTCTGATCACATTTTGTCCGTCGTCCGTCCCTCTGTCTGTCCGTCTGTAAACTTTTCACATTTCCGACTTCTTCTCAAGAACCACTGGGCCAATTTTGACCAAACTTGGTACAAAGCATCCTTGGGTCAAGGGGAATTTAAATTGTTAAAATGAAGGGACATATCCCCTCGCAAGGGGAGATAATCAAGAAAAGAGAAAAATAGGGTTGGGTCATTAAAAAATCTTCTTCTCAAGAACCACTGGGCCAGTAAAGCTGAAACGTATGTGGAAGCATCCTGGGGTAGTGTAGATT
>PRKT01000160.1:247289-266595 GCA_003671525.1 Saccostrea glomerata | reverse complement strand
CAATGGGGAATCAAAGTTTTATATAGAAATATATTGGAAAAATCTTTGAAAATCTTCTTCTCAAGAACCACTGGGCCTGAAAAAGTGAAGCTTATGTGGAAGCATTCTGGGGTAGTGTAAATTCTAAATTGTAGGAATCATGACCCCCGGGGGAAGGGTGGGGCCATTATAGGGAATCAAAGTTTTACATAGAAATATATAGGAAAAATCTTTGAAAATCTTCTTCTCAGGAACCACTGGGCCAAAAAAGCTGAATCATATGTGCCCATGGAAGGATCATGGGGTAGTGTAGATTTCAAAATGTCTAAATTATGATCAGTGGGATAGGGTGGGGATGCATTATGTATAACAAGGGGGAAATTTGTTAAAGAACAGAATGGTCAAAGCTTCTCAGGTGAGCGATGTGGCCCATGGGCCTCTTGTTTTTTTAATCCTCAGCCAGGAGAGGGCAACTAAATATTGTTTTAAAGATGGCCTAGTTAAATCATGATTCTGAATACATACATTAGTAAAAACTCAAACTTTAACATATTAATAGGAACTTAGAAAAACTTGTCATTTTGTCTATTTCAGGGGATCTCTGGGGGCCATTAATTTTATGTGTGTTCATGGCAATGTGAGTATTGTATGTATGTCTTTACCTCTGTATTAAAAGTTTGAAACTACCTCTCTTAGTCCTGCTTTAAATGGTCCCCTTGAAACACTGTGTGTATGTTAATTTCAGAATGTTACAAGGGTCTTCCTCGGAGAGCAGTAAGAAAAGTAAAGACACGGAGGGAGATGGGGGGCCTCAGTTTGCCGAAGTTTTCATCATCTTCTGGGTGGGAGCAGTGGTGGTTACTCTCAATACAAAATTACTTGGAGGAAACATGTGAGTACCCCTCCCCCAAAGAAGAACCCAGGTTGGGATTAAACATTGCTTTTTTATGTAATTAACAATTTTAGACAAAAAATGATTGAGATGAAATAGGTGATTTACTTAGGGAATCACTGTCTAGTTCGTATAGTATGCCAGTGCATCAACGATAGTGGGAAACATGGGATAATTTGCATAATGGGCAAAGCCCGTTATGCATAAATTATCCCATGTTTCCCACTATCGTTGATGTCCCTGGCATGCTATACGAACTAAACAGTGATTCCTTATATCACCATTTCATTGTGAAATAAAATAGTAGATTTATATTTTTAAAATGTAAACATAGATTTAAATTACACGAGGACTTCCTTGCCATTTTCCCTAGACCTCGCCCACTGACTTCAAATACAAAGGCAGCTGCACAAGATTTTCATGCATATTTTGCATCCTTAGCATCAGACACAGAGACGATGTGCACGAGATTTGCATGCATATTACGTCTAACCTTTCGACTTGCCTAATTTACATTCCGGCAGATTTATCAAGAAATTAACTCGGCTAAGTTTCAAAGAGTTATCACAGAGACAAAAATAAGAAATGGAAATATATGTATATATAATCATCAACCTTTATTTTGTAGAAGAACAACATTTGATATCATTACATGTGTTAAGACAGTTCAGTTTCATTTAATTTATATCTTTTCCTATGTGTGATGTCTCTGTAAGAGTAAAAAATTCTCAAATGGGACGTAAAACAGTAAACAATCAATCTTCTATGTATGCATGAAAATCTTGAAATCCAATGAATATGAGATGATACATCCTTTAAACCAAACCTTTGTGTTTTGCAGCTCATTTTTCCAGAGTATCTGTGTCCTTGGTTACTGTGTGTGCCCGCTGACTGTTGCTCTCATTGTGTGTAGAATTATCCTACTGGCATCACAGTCTACAGTATTATTCATTGTCAGATTTGTGGTGGTGGTAGCAGCATTTGCATGGTCTACATTTGGTAAGTTTTAATGATTTCACTATCTTAAAAAAAAGATTTTATTTAAAGTTTTAAATGTTTCTCTGTCTCAATATCTCATGAAGCATGACCAATTAAAATATTATTTTGACTCAAAGGAAGTAAATGGAAAATTAAAATTTTGTGTGAAATTCTTGTGTGTATTATTGCTGTACCTTTTTAAAATCTAAATTATCTTTTTCTTGTGCTTTCAGCATCAACAGCTTTTCTTGCGGACAGCCAACCAGCACATCGAAAAGCCCTTGCTATATATCCTATATTTCTCTTTTATTTTGTGATCAGTTGGTTAATAATTTCTCATACACATACATCTTAGCAAAGAAAGAACTGAAATCCATGTCAACTTTAACAAATGCATTGTAAATACTTGTAATATTTATGAGATTCTTGTTTTGTATATATGTATTTTGTTTTATTTTTTGCCTCGGTATTATAAAAAACTATAAAGAATGTTACTTTTTTAATCATTTTTTTGTTTTACATGGAAAATGACAAAGTCAACCAATCTTCAATCATGTGTAGGCCTCAAAGCCATGCAACCATCCCTCAAAACCAGATTTTGTTGTTAAGACTAAATATTACATAATAAAAAAAACTGCTGTTTAAAAATTATGAATGTTATACCTATAATCTTTGAAATGTACAAATATGAAACTTAATTATTTTTAGCTTAGTTGAGCTGAAAGTTTAAGTGCTTTTCTGATCATATTTTGTCTGGGCAGTGGTATCTTTCTGTAAAGTAATTTTTTTCACATTTTAAACTTCTCAAGAAATACTGGGTCAATTTTGACCAAACTTGTCGCAAAGCATCCTTGTGTAAAGGATATGCAATTTTTTCCCCATGAAGGGTCATATCCTCATTCAAAAAGAAATAATTAAGAAGTTAAACTTGGTTGTCATCAGGCCAAAAACAAAATAGTCTTGTTTCCTGCTATCTGACCTACCCTATTTTTTTGCACCCGACCCTAAAGTTATTTAGCTTTGGGATAAAAAAAAATCTATAATTTTTGTAATTTCATGTTCCAAAACTAAAAATAAATGTTCAAGTGGTATTTTATGATGCTGTATGTTTTAAATATGGACTTTCATAAAATACCACTTGAATTATGCATTAAAAGATAAAATTTGATTAATAAAGAAAATTTGACCTATGACATGTTTAATATGCTTTTGTATTAGTTCATTTCCAAAATAAAATAAAATAAAAATAATTGTCCTACCTACCTACCCTATTTATTAGGTTGGTAGCAGGGAACAAGACTATTTTTTGGACCTCATTTAGAAGGTAGGTTTGGGCTACAATATTTGAATCAAAGTTTTACACAGGAATGTGTATGTTAAGTAATATTGATATTGAAGTATCTTCAGGTGATGTAGATTCAGATTTGTTCAAATCATAACCCCTGGGGGTAGTGTGGGGCCATAATGGGGGATCAAGTTTTAAGAAAAATTATAGGCTTAAATTCTGCCGATATAGAACAAGGCATAATGACTCAGGTGAGTGTTGTTGCCCATGGGCACTTGTTTGTATCAATATTTAAAATTTACTTGTGTATTGGAGCTAAATATATGGACCGTTATCTTTTGCATATGGAGTTTGTCTTCCATTTGATTCAATACACTAGAGTGCCAACTTGTGGCCAATTTCTTCATTTTGCAAATTGTATTTTTGATGCCCTTAATAGCAAATATAATCTGTCGTAAAGCTGACTGTTGCATTATGTTTTTATCTTCAAATGTAATATATGGAGATAACAGGATTTAATCAAGCTCAAAAGAATATTAAAACTATACAGAATTGGAGCACAGCAAATGTGTAAACATCACAATCATCAGGTTAGATCTGTAAGCATCCCCTACCAAACGGTCACACCCGCCGTGTGTTCTTTGTCATGATCAGACAAACGAGAAAAAAAATCTGTAGACAATTTAGTAAAGAAATAATGGCCCAACTATTAGTTTCAAAATACATGTAGTCGGTCAGCATTCGTCTAATCTTTCCGTCAAAGAAATGTTCAAAGTCTGTGCCTCTAGTTAATTGTCATTCTGTAGAGCTAAGTCATTGGTCTGTTGATTTTGTCTCTCTCCTTTCGGATATTGAATGCAAGAATTTAGAATGTCATTAAGAATGCATCTATTCCATACAAGAGTTGGTTTTTGGCACCTTGTTCAATTCCTTATTTTATTTTCTATTTTCTCCGATAAGGTTAAAACTTTCATATTATTTAACACGTGATTATTGGCAATATGTTAAGATTTTTACTCTATTCCAAAGTATTCTTTCTTTTTACAGTCAACATCTTATTATCCTTATTTTATTCTGTTCATGGTCCTATACCTTTTGTATCCCAAATCAACACGCAACTTTCTCATTCCAAAGCCTTTGTACAATAACATGTAGCTAGTGTTTCAGAATGAAACTAACCTTTGAGTTTTGTCCTGAACATTTGCTATAACGCAGGTAGATGCATCAGTTACTGAATGAACAGGAAAAATACTATGTATACTACTGTTGCAATTCAGTTGCAAAGGAAAGGAATAAGATATTTGTGTTTTGAAAAGAAATTGTTTATTATACAAGAACGAATAATTTAATGTATTCGGTATATTGTTGAAAAAAATGTATCAAGTTTCTTGAAAAAGACCACTTGTCTCGTGTAGACTTCCTGTCTACTCTATAGTTAAACACTTTTGCCACCCAGACTTATGGCCTCGATATCCTCGGATCTCTGCTCCCCACCAGGAAGAAGTAGAGGTCTGTGTTCATCCATAGTGTTGATCCGATACATCTGCGCCATTCCCTCCTTTAAATGTACCTCGTGCACTTTTTCTTCACTTCTTCCTTCGGTCCAGTCCAAACAAGTACGCGGTTCTTCTTGTGCGCATGTTGTGTCGTCGTCGTCTGCAAACGTTATTTCTCCCGGTAAGACAATGTGCTCTGAACCGTTTGAAGTCATTTGGAAACCAAACATCCTCTTGTTGCAATAATTCTTCTTTTTCTTAGATATTGTCAAGATCTTTGAGATGCTGTCAAACGAGCGATCTAGTCCCGTTATCACCAATGGTTTTGTCTGGATTTTTCCAGAAGTATGGATATTGGTTTGAGGAAATTTGTTTAGGTCCGTCAAAGCAGTTTGTAAACGTCGTCTGTTTTCTGCAATCGTAACATCTTGCTTGGTTTGTTTTTGCAAGAAGAAATTGGAGAGAAAATGGTGAAAAGTTACCAGGTCCTTATGAAGATGAAAGATCGTTATATTGGCTGGGCAAGGTAGAGCGTCGCAATCCACCGCCAACGTCACGAAAACAACCCTCTTTCTTTGATTGAGCGGCAGGTTCTCTATGTATTCCAGGCTCCACTTCAGGGATCTTGATAAAATTATAATACTCAAAGTCCCCCATGGGAATGAAAACTTCTTTTGATCATTTGTATCTGGACGATTTATGAATGTGTGGTTCACATGACATTGGAAAACATTTGAGATGTAGTTTTGTAAACTGATCACTGCATCTACATGTATGTGATAGTTAGTTTCCTTTGCAGCATATAACAGGACGTCTCTGTAGCCAGTTTTACAGTTCCTGGTCAATTGTTTCTCTACAATAGAATTAAGCAACAGCCTAAAATGCTTTTTGTGGTTGCAAGTCTGGAGATAAACGTTGTAGCCGTTAAGAAAAAATACATAACTCGCATAAGTATATATATAAAGATTTTTTCTTTGCAATAGCTGCATTGTAAATTCCTATCTTAAACGAGGAATTTTTTTTTATTTATCCTTATACATGTATCTGTATAATATCGATCATATAAAGTAGGATTAATCAAGTACGGTAAATATTATCTTAGTATATTGTTAAAATGCACATTATTGCACGTTTCATTAATGGAAGAGTCGCTGCTCAGGAACCTTGCTTACTGATTGTTTTTAAAACAACCATCTTGATGATTAGAGATAATAATTAGTTAATGTAAATTTGATATTCCTATTTTCATACAATAATTATATTTTATTCTCCACATTAAAAACATAAAATAAAGTACAATGTTTCTAGTACGTAATTCCTTTACACTTGTTCAAAAATATTCGCATTATCTTTCACATTATCCTACCCTATAAAAATGTTGAATTTCTATTTACCTGACATATTTTTCTCACAAGCAATCAGCAATGCAGTCCCTGTAATTGCCAAAATAAGCGCGAAAATCACAACCAGGAATAAAAACACCAGAATGTAATGGTCCTTCTTTGGTTCTGAAACTGAATATAAATGTTCAATTGTGAAAAGCATCAAAAGTCTCTGTAGAACATGACATAAAATATACGAAGAATGTCATTTCTATCCCCTCTCCCTAAATAAAAACATTTAAAAACTAGATGTGTATGCAAAACACTAATGTCCCCTTTATGGCGGCTTTTGGTTTAAAGTTTCTCAAATGTAAATCATTCCTAAAGGTCTAGAGATGAAAAATGTTGTTACCCAGAGACCATTCAAAATTTATGTCCAAGGTTAAATTTTTTTTATATGTGGGTCAAACTCCAAGTTAAGGTCAAAGGGTAAATCAAGCATACTTAGGGAAAGCCTTCTTATAAAACACATAAACAAAGGATATATTAAAACCCTGTCACCAATATTCAAAATTATTGCAGAGGTTCAAGTTTGAACTCCAAGGTCAAGGTCAAAAGGTAAAAATTGTTGGTATCCGAAGGAAGGTCTTGTCACAAGAAATACACTTGTGAAGTATGATAGCCCTAAAACTAATTATTCAAAAGTTGCGTCCATGGTTTCATTTTTTTAAATCGAGCCAAATTCAAAAGTCAAGGCCAAAAGGTAAAAATATTTAAATCCATTGAAAGGTTTTGTTACAATAAATACACTTATGAAGTATGAAAACCCTTTTGCTAACTGTTCAATAATTACTGCTAAGGTTAAAGGCAAAGCTTGGTAAATTCTTGCCCCCCCCCCCCCAAAAAAAAGAACTCAAATGTCAAGGCCAAGACGCCAATTTTGTCTGGGCATAAAAACATAAAATGTCGATGTACATGCATTCATATTTGGAGGGGATCAAAAGCTTGAATTAAATTTTATTTAACCACAACTTTGACCCAAATCATATTTTTGTGAAAAAGTACTAGTATTTACCCGTGTGACAACTTTTGGCAAAGGTTAAAATTTCTCAAATGTAAATCAAACTCCAAAGTCAAGAGAGGACAAGTGTTGTTGCCCAAAGGAAAGTGTCAAAGGGTGCAACTTTCTTACTATCGAAGTCACAATACGTGGATACGTATATCTCCAGGAAACAAACAGATACAGGTCAATAGATATCTATATTTTATTTATGATCCATGGGTTTAAATGGCATATTAATATGGCATCATGGTGGTCTACAGTAAATATGAATACATTACCTACTGTTCATTCACACATTAAATATTAAAAATTCATATCAGGTATTTAATTCATATTAAATTTGCTGACTATAAAATAGTTTAATTAAAATAACTTAACCATGTAGTCAGAATTTAATCACTCCTATTTATTGGGATAGTTAAGGTTACTTCACAAGTCTGAAGTAACGTCTGTCGTTCAAAGGGTTCCCATAAGAAGTGAATAAAAATATACTCACAGTCAATAGAAAGGCAGCATCCTAATTTTAGGTTGAAAATTATATACGGGTTATAACTATGTACCAAAAACGTTAGAACATCTTTTACTTTGCCAAATCAGTTATTTAACGGTTAAATGAATTTCTTTCCATTACCGAAGTTGCTTTTTAGCCCTCTTGACAGAAATCAAAATTTTGCATTTTTAATAAAATTTTAACAATATTTTGGGTTTTCAAGGTTTTTTAGCTGTTAATCATAAGTATTGTACTAAAATCCCGGGGAAAAATACTTCTTTCTTTACCGGATGTGATGCCTATATTTACTCAAAATGACTGGTAGCAAGAAGGGGGGATGTTTTAAGAGTTATGTGCTTTCTAAAGTTTGTATATTATCTCATGCAAGGGTTATTAAAGTTCTCGCCAGCCATGCGCAATAAGTAGAAAAACCAGTCAAACACACCCATACACATCCCATACTCACCGTATGACATCGGAGGTCATGAACTTACAAACCATGAATGGATGAAATGATGCATGCGCATATCAACAATCATAGTAAATCGTAAATAATGATCCTGTGACATTCTCCCTGTGTAAGGGGAAAATGTCTCCTAACATTTTAACTAAAAATAAAAATAATATGCAATAACTCCACTGTTACCTTTATTATAACCATTTTAAACTCATAAAACTATATACAATAAATTCTATACACCAGGTTACCTCTTAGCATCTACTGTTAAAGTCATAATCACTAAACTCCCATTGTGACAGAAAGCAGTAAAATGTGAAGTTTTAATACTATCTGTTCATGTCTAGTGTTATTTCTTTTTAAGTGGGTCAAACTCAGAGGTCAAGGTCAAAAATTATTTAGCCATGGAAAGGTCTTGTCAAAATGAATAATTGTGTGAAGTATGAAAGCCCAAGCACAAAGTGTTCAAAAGTTAAGGTTAGCATATTCTTGCAAAAATTAATCAAAACTCCAACGTCAAGGTCGAGAGGTTAAATATGTTTTACCCAAAGAAAGGCATTGTTACAATAGACCTGTGAAATATAAAGGTCATAACTCCGGCCAATCAAAAGTTATGTACAAAGATAAAGTTTTTGCAGACAGATAGACACTATAACAGACGGAAAGGTAAACACTATATACATGTACCCCGACTCTTCAATTACGGGCGCATGAAACGGAGACTTACTTGCCTTAGTGATAAATACAGGATGGAGACATATTAGATATCGTCAGTTCCTTATTTTCTGTTAATCATACATCATGAAATTTCTAGTCCTGGGTTGACAATAATTAAAAGTAGATTTAATTGCGGTGTACTTGTGTTATCACCGCCAATATCATTTACAAGGAAACAATTATCTTATCTTAATATTGACTCAAGAATTTATAATGATCATCGCGGTTGGCACAATGTTCATTTCCGTGTAACTTGTCGGTATTTCTATGATTAATTTCTAACGAATGGCTATACTTTCTTCAAAATAATTATTTGTTCTTTCAAAATACTAGGTGTTAGACTAACAATGACAGGTTGATTTGAGAAGAGTGAAATTACTACCTCGATCACTCGATGTTGCCGGATGCTGGAAGACACCCGTCGTCCAACCCGAGTATTGTCTACATTGATTGAATTTAGAGCAGCCACAATCACAACTATCGTCAAGAATTCTTATCTGAAATAATAAAAAAAGTTGACTTTCTATGTTTTATGAATTTATTGGTATCAGAGAGAGAGATTATATATTGTTTAACGTTCCTCTCGAGAATTTTTCAATCATATGGAGACGCCACCACTTGCCGGTGGAGAGCTACAAATTTTGTCCTAAACTCGGCACTTAGGGTCATTGAGCAGTGAGGGATCTTTTTCGTGCCAGCACCTACTGCTACATGGGACCTTGATTCATACAGTCTCAACCGAAGGACCAGTCTCTATGTCTCACAATGGGATTAGAACCCACGACAAGTTCTAAGGATCGACTCTTTACTTCCTAACTCAACACAAAAGCTCTAACAACATTGTTATGCGAGAGATGTTCCTTAATAAGGAGATATTTTAAGGTTTGAGATCATAATTTCTCAATCTCTTAATTATTTGGCCTTTGAAGGGGGGTAAAGCCCTTCAAGAATACTGTGTGCAATATTTGAATGATGACGACATAATAAAAGGACAAATGGGATTCGAACCCACGACGTAAGGATCGACTTCTTACTTCGCGACTCTAGAACAGATGCTCTAACCACTGCGCCACGCGGGCGAGGAGAGAGAGAGAGATCAGTATTAAACAGAAATTATAGCTTAAAACTGTGACCTTTGCGTAGTATAATCCCGGTTTGATGTTGCTGAAAACTGCATAATTCTAAAACAAAGAAGAAAAGTGGTTGCAGAAAAAAATTTCATCATTTAGAAATTCTAACGTATCATGTTGTTAATCTAGATTTCGATTGAAGAATGTTGAACATTTTGTCTTTACCTTCCCAACAGTTTTGCTCTGAATCGATTTGTTGTTGCTGCCCAATAGTTCTACATTGTATTTATAACTCGTGGATGTCCAGACCTCGAACGATATTTTCAAAAATGTTGCATTTGGGTTCTGAATATTGGTTCCACGCAAATTATCTGAAAAAATAAACAGTCTTGTTTTACAAGATGAAGAAAACCAGTGTACCGAAAAAGAGCAAAATATATTCGTCGATCTGTTACTAGTATTTTGAACATTTTTGTTAATTACCATTTTTATTCATCATTTTCCACAGCGGCTTGACTGTTGGGAAAAGATCGCTGGTTATCCTGAATGCTGTCGAAAACGTCCCCTTCAAATTACCAAAGAGATTATTATAGTAGAAACAAGTTACCCAGTATCAAATTGAGTATCGATATTAATACAGCAAGAAGTAGCGTTTTCTCTCCTTACTTGAAAATCGGTGTTTGAGTTGATGAAAACCGTTTTGCAAACCGTGTCCGACCAAGCGACGTCCAGGGGGTACTCCACCAAATAACCACCTGTTTTTGTGCTGTTGTCTGGAGGTTAGGAGATATTGACATTTATATTCAGTATATATTTTTAAAAAAGGTATATTATTTACCAAAAAGTAAACATGGGTTTGTATGCAAGAATCAACTTCTCCGAAAGTAAGTTTGAATATACATGTACTGAACAGATGCAATGATTCAAACCATGAACGCAGTGTCTAACTTAGATCTCGATACGACTCTCGTTTGTGTATGCTAATTTCCTCAATATAATCGCCTAGGCTTTTTTCTCATTGACGCTGTGTTAGTTTTGGACACTCTCTTTTTTCAGGGCTTAAGAGTTGGATTCTTAAGAAATTTCTACTAGTGTCGAACATGGATTCGAATCACGGCCTCTACTGACCTAAGACGACAAAAAGTACGTATCAACTGTTCCTTCACCATGCAAGCGCTCGGCACCAAAATGTGAAAGTTGTGGATCTTTCGGGAGAGACCTTAAAATTCGGGTCCCTGTGTCACTACAGAACTACACTACAGAAATAAAGGCCTCTCATTGGTTAATGACCATAAATGCCGAGTTAAAGCCATATATGGCGTAACTGATCAAAAAAATATATTTTTGAAAAATACAAAATTAAGTAAAGAAATATAGTTGATACATTTAAATTAAAGCTTTTCATACAATTCTGAGCACGGAGAACACCTTGTTTCATCTAATAATACGATTTTATCTTCTCTGTAATGTGTTATTTAAATCTTTTGTATTTTCTTCCGAGTCGGAGAAAATTCCGAGAATACAAATTAAATTGTGATATCTTTATAACGCAATTGATTTAGATTTTGTAATTTACGGAAAAGTTCTATCTTTATATAAAGTAATGATACAAATAATAAGTTCTTATTATTTTAGTCCAATAATTTTCATTGTACATACGCCATATATGGCTAAATGTGACCAGAGACATATATGTCTCTGATTTGACGTCCTTTAATGGTGACGTCACTGTATGAGGGAAAATCATCGAGGGGACATAAAATAACATAAGATCAATCAATCCATAGGCGTCCATCTGCTATTTAGATTTTCACAATTTGATCCCATACTTGGAAAAATGATAAAATTTGGCACATGTTAAGTTAATAGGTATATTATTTTGAGGTATCTCATGATGTATGATGCCACTAAGGTTGCTATTATAATAACTGAACTCTTCTCGGCTCTCTATATCTGTCGCCCATCCCGATTTTTCAGACCAATTAGCTATAGATAGATAGATAGATAGATTTATTACCAAATCAAGGCCCATTTGGACATAAACATATAAGTTGATATAACATATATAATTACATATAAACACAATAAAGTAATAGACAGAAAACAACATATGGTGAAGAGCAATTCTTCTATTAAGTATATGTACATTGGTGGCATTTTTAAGTTTCATATGTAGACATGCATGGTGGGTTGATGTACAAACATGTGCATTATTATTATTTATGGTATAGATATATATCTAAACACAAAACTATGTTTGAAACATCAACAAGAGGCAGCAAGCTGTATGTTTTGACAGATAAGTCTAACGGTCACTGGTCTTGAAAGAACTGAGATGGGCTGCGTACCAAAGACTCTATATAGTATATACACACATCCGTTTTGATTTACAGATACTAGTATATAAAGATATAGCTTAGCTTCGATACTCTTTTTCATTAATAAAAAATAACAAAAAAAAATTTAAAGTGGAAACATGTACATGGTTACCAATTCTGCGAATTTTGAAGACGTTTTGCAGACATAAATAGAAATAGAATAGCCTTTTGAGATTGCAAACATAACATTAGTACCAGGCCCAGGTTGGTAGACAATGGCCGTTGGCTTTTTATCACTGACCAAAAGACCTCGTCAATCGCCTGACGCAATGTGCTTTTGAGACCCTCGCCCTTTCCTGACTAAAAATCTTTTCTCTATAAAAATTTTAATTTGTTTTGTAACAATGCGTAAAACTTTAATTTTATAGAGTGATCCATAACTACAAAAGATTTTCAAAACATACGTGCTACCGTCCAGGATATTTCTCGTGAACTGTTGTCCAGAAGCTTTACTTGGACATTCCGCAAAGCACAGTCCGGCGGTGCGACACAAAACCCGGAAATGACGTCTCTGTGACATTCTGCATGGTTACAGAAAACAGAAATACGTAAAAACATCCATACTACGTATTTCTCTTCTCGCATCTTTCTTTCTTTCATTTGAAACTTTTTTGTTATAAAAATTGGAAAACTTGAATATTTGCAATAAGTATCTACGATGTTTTGAGTGATTGTCATTGTTATCAACATTTTGACGAGGTGACTTAAAAAATTTTGAGCACTAGAATTTGACTCACTTTTATCTGGTATTGTATCTTCTTTACAAAACAGGTTGATGTTAGTGCTCTACAAACCAAAATTTTAAATAAACAAATAAATAAAAAAGCACATTATGACGTCTATAATACTTCTATTTTGACGACTTTCTCCTCAAACCAAATCAAATACAGAAAGGGGGATTGTAGCAGTATTTTTCAAAATAAAAAAATTCTAGTTTTGTTCGTTCTCCAATTCAAAAGGTTGAATTGGATAATGGGCTTTAGTCTTGCCTTCTATAACTAGATATTTATAAATGAAAAACACTGACAAGAAGCTGTATCGTGTCCAAGCCCCCTCAATAAGAAGACATCCTTACCTCTGAAGATATCTCTGTAATGGCACAACTCTGTGATGGTCGACCGCGACCATCATGATACAAAGCTCCAAACAGAAGAAGAAAGAAACAGGGGCTGTTCTTCATGATTTCCTCAACAAATACCTACACGAGTATGCCACGCGCCGGTATTATACCTGAAGGAGGACCAATATAACGGCACGTGGACCACCTTGGAGGCAATGCACTGGGTTCTGATAAATTGCTTTAATAACGTGTTTTATTTGGGTAGTTGCAGGTGGCGGAAATGATAGAGAAATTTCATGTCAATCAGTTTGTCTAAAGTCGTAAATTCAAGAATTTAAAAAAGCTGTTAAATATAATTAATTTTCTGAAGCCATAACGTATAGATAGCTTTTTTAACATCATTATTACCAGGTAATAAGTACAAGTATCCATTGTAAAACTGTTTAATAATAAATGTTTTCATGATAATGTATTTTGTGTGTTTCAGTCTTGCTAAGTGAGGGGTTATCAAAAGAAGTTGACTGGTACGATAAGATTTTAAAGCTATGTAGGCTGTGCTTAAAAAAATATGGATCTCCGTAAAACGACGCAAGTACGAAAGCCTATTAGGATCAATCTAGAGAGAAAAAGAATTAAAAGGCGTGATAACGCGAAAAAAGGCGTTATTACGCCTTTCCATTCCAAAAAGGCGTTATTCTACCTTTCCATTCCAAAAGGCGTTATAATGCCTTTCCAAAAGGCGTTATTACGCCTTTCTAAAAGGCGTTATTACGCCTTTATAAAACGCATTATTACGCCTTTCTAATAGGCGTTATTACGCCTTTCTAAAAAGCGTTATTACGCCTTTTCAAAAGGTGTTATTGCGCTTTTCCAAAAGGCGTTATTACGCCTTTATAAAAGGCGTTATTATGTCTTTATTTTGAATACATGACTAGATATATTTAGCCCAACCGAGGAGCGGGGGGGGGGGGGGTTGCAGAAATCTTACCTTTGGGACATGAATTTCACAATTTGATATAGGACTTATTTCTCAAAAATAATTTAAACAGATAACAATTAGTTTTCCAGGAAAAAAGATTTTTAAATGTGTCATATTTTTTCAATGTTGAACCAACTTAGTCCTTCTTAAATACCAGACACACCTCTACCAAAGATCATTGATTTCAATTGCTCATTATACCTATGCAAATAGTTTGCCTTTCCATTTTCCTTTTCAAGTAGGCCAGTAGTACGAGTGCGAATGGGGTAAACTCCTCTCTTCACATATACACACTTTTGGGGAAAAGTCGTCAGTGCTACAGTTTAGATTTGTTGTAGTGTGTTTGGCCAGTAGAGTTGTAGTGAGTTTGGCCAGTAGAGTGGGGGTGGTGGTTAAAAGCACGGGCCTGTTAAATGCAAAGTAATGGTTATTCAAAAAAAAGTTATAACCCTTTTTGAAAGCTAGAGTAATAACGCCTTTTTAAAAGGCGAAATAACGTCTTTTAGAAAGGCGTTATAACGCCTCTTGGAAAGGCGTAATAACGCCTTTTCAAAAGGCGTAATAATGCGTTATAGAAAGGCGTAATAACGCCTTTAGAATGGAAAGGCGTAATAACGCCTTTTAGAAAGGCGTTATAACGCCTTTTAACGTAGGTCGCGGGTTTACAGGGCTTTTAAAAGTGTTCGAAAACATACCATGAAAACACAGGGGCCGGTAACATACTGTTTTCGATTTTACGTAATCACTATATGTATACAAATTTTGTATACATATAGTGATTACGTAAAATCAAATACAGTATGTTACCGGCCCCTGTGCATGAAAACTACCTATATTATTTCTCTACCTTTTATGGTGGCATATTTCTGCCCCTTGTGTGCAAGTTATTATTCTATCAAATATGTCGACATGCAAGATAGTTATGTCAACATGCAACATAAATATGTTGACATGCAAGAAAATTGCAATCAAATAAGTATTATCAAAAAATCTTCAAAAATCTCAAATATTGCCCACATGTGACATCCCTAACATGCTAAATGCTTCTTATTTATGTAAACATGCAAGATAAATATGTTGACATGCAACTTATTTATGTTGACATGCAACTTATTTATGTCGACATGCAACTTATGTTTACATAAATAAGTTGCATGTCAACATAACTAAGTTGCATGTTAACATACATAAGTTGCATGTCAACATAAATAAGTTGCATGTCGACATAAATAAGTTGCATGTCAACATAAATAAGTTGCATGTCAACATATTTATCTTGCATGTTAACATAAATAAGTAGCATTTAGCATGTTGGATGTCACATGTTGGCGATATTTGAGATTTTTGAAGATTTTTTTATAATACTTATTTGATTGCAATTTTCTTGCATGTCAACATATTTATGTTGCATGTTGACATAACTATCTTGCATGTCAACATATTTATCTTGCATGTCGACATATTTGATAGAAAAATAACTTGCACACAAGGGGCAGAAATATGCCACCATAACCTTTGATTTCCATTCTCTGAAAATTTTATAAAATTCGTCTGCACCGTTTTTGTGTAATTGAATTCCAAAGATGTCATTGTTGTAGTTACATTTTCAACGGTATTCTATTGAATTGTATTGGAAAAACGTTGTTTTTGGCTTGTTTTCAGGCAAGGTTTGTTTTAAAAAATAAAGATAACTTTTAAATCGTGCAGACGAATTTGTTTATCCTTTGGTATTTACAAATAGAATTAATTTGAAATAAATCTATGTTAAAAAAAAACAAATATGTCTTCGGGTTCATTTTTTCGTAATTTTATTGTAGATAATTGCTTTTATATTGAAAAATGTTGCAAATATCCTCCCGAGTACATGTGTATAAGTATTGATGCATTCAGTGTTTATATTGAAAATGTTTTTTGTTTAAGTTTACAAAGAGGCAGCGAATAACTAAAATAACTAAAATAAATCTTAACTTGATTTATACGTATAAGGATAGAAAAAAAGCGTATATAAAAGGAATTTTTAGAGGGGTAAATGGGACGATATAGATTTAAACATTAATTTTATTTGGCGCAATCAACAGGCAGATTTTATTTTGTTCTTAGACTTTCAATGTATACATATAACATTAATTCTACTGAATGAACATGGAAAGCAACGCAGCGTATAAAATATGTACGTGTAACTAACAACAACGCGTGCCGTTACTGACACAGGCAATTGGAGTATCGACCCCCCCCCCTTTCTGTTTTTCTGGGGGATTTCCTATTTTGGATTTTTAATACGTAAATTGCATGTTATTAATAATGTTACCCTTTTATCTCTTTACGCTGTTTTTTTTTTTAAATATATGTTTTTCGTTTTTGACTGATACATAAAAAGAGACTGCTTGTATTTGTTTCTATTCTCGACGTCTGCCTTTTTCGCGTTATTACGCTTTTTCGAAAGGCGTTATAACGCCTTTTAATTTTTTTTCTCTCTAGATTGATCCTAATAGGCTTTCGTACGAAATTTCTTATTAGCAAAAGGTATGAAGTTACGATGAATAAACTTTTCTGTGTAAGATATATTGATCCCTACATATTTAATTGAGCATGTTCTTTCAAAAAAAGGAGCAGTGATCCACCCGGATATGGAAAAATGCGTTTTAAAAGAAGAATTGTTCATGTTGTCCTCTTTGGTGTATGAATGCTATTTCAAATACGAATTTTACACGAGCAGATAAAATGATAAAGTGAAAATGAATGGTAAATAAATTATTAAGGAAATTTTTGTCATAATATTAAGATTCAATTGTACCCTTCATTGGCGTTGGAGGCAAATTGAAAGTGAGAGTTGGGGGGGGGGGGGGGGTAAGTGAAAGAGAACAAAAATTCAAGCCTACTAAAAAAGAAAATCTCTTCATTGCCCATATTCTCCAAACAAGAAAATCTTATTTCGTGGGGGGAGGGGATTGACCATGCATGGTTTAATAAAAATACATTATAAAAATAAAAAAAAAGAAGTATAATTTATGGTCAGACCCCTTTTCCATCCCAAGTGTTCAACCCCGTGGCTTATTGGACAATTTTTCACAAATTATATTTATAATACTTATTTATCATGTATACCATAGGAAAAATTATAAAAACGCAAAAGATTTATTCCATCTATTAAAAAGCACTTTAAAATATATCCACCCATATTTCATACTCAATAGAAAATTATCTTGTGGAAAATGCCTTTCAATAAGTAAAATGAACAACATTGCTTAATTACTAAAAGAAATAAAAAAAAATTAATATTTTCTTTATTTATTCAGTAATTTTACATTCAGACATTTTCTGTATTGTATTTCAACATAATGTAAAATGTATTCTCTGTGACTCTCAATTAACAAATAAATAAAGAAAGAAACAATTTAATTTGGAAACTTCAACATCAGAAAAATGTATTTGAACCATTTTTCTTTACATAAATTTTATGATACTCGATACTAGGTATTCTTTAAAACTGATATTTAGTTTTGTTATATAATTTATGTGAACACATTCTAGCTCTAACAGTATTGCAAGCTATATACCTTTTGCAATTACTGTATTTGCAGGTCCGTAGGAAACGCTATCAACTACCAAACATTCCTTTTTTAGGGGGCAAAAACTAAGTTTTGTATATCTCTAAATTATTGAGGGCAGCCCCTCCCGGTTCGTACGGCCATGATCAGTCAATATAGAAAATATTCAGAGAAAATAATGCACATTCAAATTACATGAGTGAAAAGAACATAAATTATTTTTTCTTATATATCCTTTTAAAAAATCTTATTGGTTAATCTCACTGGGTATATTTGAAAAAAATGTAGCGGTAATGAGTTGAAATTTTGGGCGATGTAGCGGTAATGTTGACCTCCCATTATCCAGGTAGCGACTTTTCCTACATTCAAAAGAAGACTTATAATATTGGCCCTACAGTGTTAATTCTTTAATAAATTTTACAATCGCATTTTACATATGAAATATTAAATTTCAAAATATCAATGACCATCTCAAAAAATCCATGATTCGTGACCATCTTTCGAACCATATTGACAAGTTGGGATACAGACCCCCGCTCCAAAAATAATATAAAATAAAAGATAAATAAAAGAACAAAATTGTGCCCTACTTCTATCTATCATCCAATGAAATTTAACCGACTTCTCTGTAACAGGTGCACAGTGAGTTGCTAATATCAATTTCCGATTGCGGTTTTACTTTTTTCACGATGCACTCCTTTTTATTCTGCTGACGTAAAATAAACACACTCTTGGGACTGATTAATGGCTGTAAATTTACGGGAGCAATATTTCGGCTGACAAGAAATATATCTGTCGCTGGGTTAAATGTGTTTCTTTAAACAGCGAGGCTTACCATTGGATATCAAAGCGAAATATTTAAACAGATGTTTTAATGTCAAATATTCATATTGTTAACTTTATATCCCAAATCATAGACTTTCCATTCCAATAAGTGAAAGAGGCTCAGGGGCAACATCGCTCACCTGAGCACTGTGGATGCTAGGAAATGATCAATTTAATTTTGTATTGAAAAGCTTTAATACATAAGTGGCCACGACCCTATCCTTAAAAGGGAGAGGGGTATGAGTTATGATTTAAGCAAAAATGAATGTACGTATACTAACCTTAGGATGGTTACATATTCTTTTTTTTACTAATTGTGACATTTTCCCTAGAAGTTTGACCTTCTTATTGGTCCAACCCAACCCCTGAGGGTAATGATTGAACAAACTTGAATCTACACTATCTGGGGATGCCAAACATAACTTAGCTATTCTTTAGAAGAATATTTTTAAAGGTTTTAACTTTATATTCCGATGTAAAACTTTGATCGTCCATTGTGGCCCCACCCTACCCCCGATGTCATGAACCAACATCACCTGCAGATGCTTCCATATGACAAATCTTTTGTTTTGCTGTTCTTGAGAAGATTTTCCCTTTATACTCCTAAGTTCAACTTTTTCCCCATCCTACCCACGGGGTCATTATTTGAGTAAACTTGAATCTATATACCACCTGAGGATCGATACTCCCATGTGTATGTATGACCAATAATATAACAGCAGGGACGTAGCAACGGGGGGGGGGGGGGGGCCCCCCCCCCCCCTTTT
>PRKT01000160.1:200989-228201 GCA_003671525.1 Saccostrea glomerata | reverse complement strand
TAAACTTTCAGTTCTGATCTGATATGTGCTTTTTCCTAGCCAATATGCTCAGGTGAGCGCTGTGGCCCCTGGGCCTCTTGTTCTTAAATTGCTATTAATACATGTAATATACTGTATGTGTACATAATTTGGCACATTTTAAAATTTAGGGCTATAAATGGGTAAGGAGTTATAAATTTAGGGCAATCAATGGGTAAGGAGTTGTTGGCGTAATTATGAATTAGCGCTACAAGTGTTCGTGCCGTATATTCTATTTACAAATGAATTCTTAGTGATATTCATGAATTAGCGCATCCTCGTTTGCACCAAAGCAGTCTTTGCGAAAGACATCGGACCGTCGGACCTGACCGATGTGCAGTGCCTTTGGTCCGATGCATCATTTATTTACACCGGACCAGAATGTCCGATGTCTTGAGTAAAAAAAATAAATGTTGCCGACATCGCTTACAAAAAATAACTTGTCATGCTTTAATTTTATTACCAAACTCCAAGTGCAAGGCGCTTAAAAGAAGTGATGAATGTTTAATATATCAAAGGAATCACTGCTAACTTTATTTACCGCCATGATTGAATATAGGGTCAGACTAATAACAGGAAACATACAATATAACAAGGTTTTACTATACAAAGGAAAACATTTCAAGTCTAGACAATATGTAAACGTTACTATAATCAAGAATACAAGTCTAATCTCTGGATAACTTCTTCTGAAACTTGTCATCCTAAGGGAACAAATACATGTAATGAAAGGTGGGACTAATTTCAGTAATATACTGATTGAAAATAAATTTCCATTCTGTTTCAATACATTGATTTTGTTTAAAGTAATGAAATATTATTTTCCACTTTTTAGCTCACCTGAGCTGAAGGCTCAAGTGAGCTTTTCTGATCACATTTTGTCCGGCGTCTGTCTGTCTGTCTGTCCGTCTGTCTGTAAACTTTTCACATTTTCGACTTCTTCTCAAGAACTGCTGGGCCAATTTCAACCAAACTTGCCACAAAGCATCCTTGGGTGAAGGAGATTCAAGTTTGTTCAAATGAAGGGCCATGCCCTCATTCAAGGGGAGATAATTGGGAATTAATGAAAATTGGGTGGTATGTTTTAAAAATCTTCTTCTCAAGAACCACTGTGCCAGGAAAGATGAAATTTATGGGGAAACATCCTCAGGTAGTGTAGATTCAAATTTGTTCAAATCATGACCCCCGGGGGTAGGGCGGGGCCACAATGGCCGACCAAAGTTTTACATAGAAATATATAGGAAAATTCTTTAAAAATCTTCTTCTCAAGAATGACAAAGCCATAATTCATAATATTTATATGGAAGCATCCTCAGATAGTGTAGATTCAAGTTTGTTCAAATCATGACCCCCGGGGGTTAGGCAGGGCCACAATGACCGACTAAAGTTTTACATAGAAATATATAGGAAAATTCTTAAAAGATCTTCTTCTCAAGAATAAGAAAGCCATTATTGGTCAAAATTATTTGGAAGCATTCTCAGGTAGTGTAGATTCAAGTTTGTTCAAATCATGACCCCCAGGGGTAGGGTAGGGCCACAATGGCCGACCAAAGTTTTACATAGAAATATATAGGAAAATTCTTTAAAAATCATCTTCTCAAAAATAGCAAAGCCATTGCTCATGGGACTACTTTTGGATTTAAACTTTTCAATAATAAACCAATAAACCTACTTTTTTCCTAGCCACAGTGCTCAGGTGAGCGATGTGGCCCATGGGCCTCTTGTTTAAAAGAAAAAGTAATAAACATTTTTTGAATATTACATGTATATTTAATTAGGTAAATTATTTTGTTTTGTAAAAGTCTGATTGAAATTTGAATAAGTTTAACTTTTCTACATTTGTTAATCGATTATTCCCTGCCGATGATCACTGATAATCAATTCTAATTTTATTTCCGATCTTTCATCACTTATTTTTATGTGTTTGGGTTTTTTGGTCTGACGATATTTGATTTGGTCCTGTGTGTTGATAGATTACACAGGACCGAATGTCCTGTGTGGAAAAAAAAACTTTCGCATAGACTGACCAAAGCCTGTAAATTATGAAGCCTGCTATTGTAAGTATACATACAGTATATAGATTGAAAAACATGGTCATTGCAATAAATTTATTTTCAGATAAGTATGATTTTTTTCAGCTGGCAAACAGCATGAGCAGATTCAGATAGAGAGCAATGATACAGGGTATAGCTATGAGAGGCTGTTCTCGCGATTCCTGAACCAGTTTGTCACAGAAGTAGAGGTGGAGGATCCATACATTCGTTCTAACCATCAGGTGAGGAAGGATATGGAAATAACGAACAGTATTCAATCTCAACGTCCATTAAACAAATATACAAAATAAGAGCAGAGCAAACACGGACCTCCGAAACATCAGAGGTGGGATCAGGTGCCATGGAGGAGTGAGCATCCCCTGCCGACCGGTCACACCCGCCGTGTGCTCGTTGTCATAATCAGGAAATAACGGAAAAAATCCGTGGTCAATACAGTGTATAAATAATGGACTAACAATTGGTATGAAAAACGTCAGTCAGCATTTTATTCAATGATAAATTGTATTTGCTGACAAGGTCATTGTATCGACCATAGAATTTACGAAATGATGACTTTAAACGAGACTGTTGATATTCTTGTTTCATCAAGAGGATCAATTGGTGGTGTGTTATTAAGATTTATGGATTTCATCATCCTTTGATTTTGTGCTTTACTCATATTTACTCACACTGAGGATTCTGAATTTTGAGCTCTTTCTACCATTGTATAGAAGTTTAAGAGTATAAACTCAAAATTAAGCATTGTGTTTAAGGATTTCACGAAACTAGAAGTCACTCAAGTGCATTTCTAAAAACAGTTTAAAATTTATTCAATATTTCTTTTATAGATATACAATTTTCTAAGATTCTGTGAATTAGTTGTGAAATCTAAAGCACCAGTCAAAGAAATCCGCCTTTTGACAGGCAGTGACGAGGTAGGTCTAAAATGTAGTCCAATTTAGTGTATGATAGAGCATGATTATGTAAGCTGATTTAACAGGGTTCGACATTAACGTTAGTCCGTTAGTCTCGGACTAATACATTTTCATTCGGACTAATAAAAATTGAAGCTAATCAGTCCGAACGGACTAACAAAGTTTTCTTGGGAGAAAAAAGAATTTACCAATGTTCAAATTTTCGACAACTTTCTCTGGAAAACCCCATATTTTATTTTAGCTTTCTAGCTTCTTGGCGGGAAGTTAGGTAATTCTGAGTCAATTCGGCGCTTAATTTTAGGACTCATTGGTATGAAATTAAATATTTTAGTGATCATGATTTAGTATGACACATAAATAAAGAAATATGTCGGATGTTTAGATGATTTAATCATGTATAGAGAAAAACAAATGAGATCGGGAATACGATCGTAGTTCCTGATTGTGCGATTTCAACGAATTCTTGGTATAAACATTTCATGCTTTGTTAATTTCAAAAAAGTACATCGCAACATTAATTCTGTTTATTTATTTTTATTTTTGACGGACTAATAAAATTGCCCGCGGACTAGTAAAAGTAAAGAATCACTAGTCCGGCCGGACCAAGGCCTAAAAATGTTAGTGTCAAACCCTGTTTAATATCAAACAAATTCAAGACAACTGAGGAAATTGACATAACATGAGGAAAAGGATACTTTAAGATAAGGATGCAATATGAAAAAAAAATATCTCTGAGTTCAATGAACGTATCATCTATGAATTTTTAGCTCTTCTGAGCCAAAGGCTTAAAGAGCTAATGCTATGACCATTTGTGCGGTGTGCGTAAACTTTTTAGAATGTTTGCCATAACTAAAGAACCCCTTGGCCAATCATTGTCAAATATGTCACAGGGTATCCTTGGCCAAAGGGCTACCATTTATACTAAAACTAGGGTTGGGACCCCTAAACAAGGTGAGATAATCAGGAAAATAAAACCAAAACTACTAGTTGCTAAAAAATCGTCTTCTCCATAACCACCAGGCAGTTTTCACCAAACTTACATACAAGAATCATGATATGTTGAAGACTAAAATTTGCACAGGGAATTACCCTGGGGCAAAGGAGTGGTCTCAAGATCACTTTAAAGTTGACCAAAATTTACACTAAGTAAAAACGTTTATATTTTGCTTTACTGTAAAGACAAGGATCATCAAAAAGTTGATGCATCTTAGGGCTTCACATCATGTTAACTCAAAAGTAAGTCATGGTGACCCTCTTTTTTGATTTTGCAGGCATTTGTTTTCAAATTAATTTTGAGGCATATTTTTGACACTTTAAGGCCTATGATCATCAAACTTTGTCAGTTGATGCACCTTGCGTTTTTGGAGAATGATGATTGAAAAGTAGGTCACAGTGTCCTACTTGTGACATTTTATGGCTATATTTAAGTACCGTATTTGGCCGAGTATAATACGCATTGATGTAAAATACGCACCCCCCTTTTTGCGTCTGAAATTTGGGAAAAAAACGCAGTTCGGATGTATTATACGCAACAGAAAATTTTACCAAGCGATGTTCTGAACTTTGAAAATCGCGGTAATTTGTAACGAAAATCGGCGCGAAGATTAAGTGTCAAAAATTTACAGAACACACATTCTTTCAAATACATTTATATTTTTTTCTTAATCTGCAATTTCCATATCGCGGCAATATGGAGAAAATTATTTATTTATCTATTGATTTCAACAAAGCACAATATAACATTGCGTAAAAGTGTTAACAGAATTTATTTTTTAAGCATACGGTGAATTTGAAAAAAAGCGTAATATATACGTCACCATATAATTCTTTGGTGAAATAATTTTACTTCAACAAAGCATGAGATATTGTTGCAAATTTTAACAGTTGTTATATTTAATTTTGGTTCTACTGGTAATCATGCTGAAAAACGAAATTGAAACATCAAAGTATTTTAAAAATTAAGAAGACTATGTAACGATTTTCCTTTACTGAATCGTCGCGGATATTTTATTTTCTACAGAGCACGAATAAATGATAAAACTTAAGTTTTAGCATACTTTATATTTAATTTGTTAACTCTTAATAATTTAAACAAGGGTTCGATAAGTTATAAGGTAAAATTACATTTAACAAGTGTTTAATGTGTCGTAATCAACACACGCTCACGCATACGAAAGGTTACAAACCGACCCCCGCTTTTTAACAAAGAAAATAATCAAAGACATTAAACATGTTAAAAGGACTATGAAAATAATCATTGCTATAACTGTAAAAACATTGCTTTGAAGTCAGTAGACAATTAATTGCCTGGAGGGGTGTTGATAGGTAATTATCATTTGACCAGCGCACGTGTGTCACAACATTGGCTTCCTTTCATCTGTTCATTGGGAGTATAGAGGGGTGTTTGTGTTACAGAGAACTTTCACTGAGTTATTTAAAAACTAAAATAAAGATTTTATTTTATTGTATTTCATCAAAAAAATGACTTATTACTTTGTCAGGCAGATAAGGTGCATATGTACTATGATTACAGAAGCACGTGACAAAGGAATGTGTTAACGTCTTAAAATAGCATCGGTAATGGCGGCCTACACGGAGACGATAAACATGGAGCTCAAATTAATTTTAACTTGCTTTTTTTATGTCATTTTAGTATCAAAATATTATGAAAATGTTATTTTTAACAAGCATATCTTCCAACAATACCTTTCCAAAGTTTAAAATATGACGATAAACAAAAGAAGTTGCATATGTCTCCTGGTAATACTACGGTATGTACGAGGGGCATTTCAAAAGTTCTGAGAACTGTTTAATAAAAAATTAACCGTTTCACGGAAATTATTGAGTTTGATATCATTGGAAAGATCAGAAAAATATACACATATTGTGATGTCACTTTATAATTTGTATGACGTAATAACTCGGAAAATGACCTCATACTTCCGCATGCTTACGATACTGGCCATAAAAATGATGTAACAAGAGACGCAATTTGATCAAATTAAAATTTTAAAAACAACTTTTGCTCATTACTCGGGCGCAAGCTATCGGTCGCAAATGTCAGTTGGTGGAATGTTTATATAGACTTCAGTCTATTATATGGTGTTCTATTTCGGAAATCTTCTTATTCTGAAATGGTTTAAACGAGTGTCAAACATAGCATGTTTTTATAGAGTCTGGCTCAAAATATTGCGTAAAACAGACCTAACTGTCAGAAAAAGGCAAAGTTGACAATCAAAGAAAAATAGACGATCTTGTTACAAAATTTGATGGCATCAGTTCGTCAGGTGTTTTAACCAGATTTGTGTTATCGATGAAGGCTCAAGAGAAGTTAAGTTTAGTGTGCACCATATTTTCTCGTAAAATCCAAAATGGCGCGGGCGCAGTTGTAACCCCACCGTAACTCCAAACATTTGCAAATTTTAATTCATGGAAATTAAATAAGATTTCACATGTCTGTCTAACTTATAAACCTTTTTTTTTTATTCAAAAGTCAAAAGTAGTAGTGAGTTTTGGGGCGCCGAAGTTGAATTATTAAGAAAAAATACGAACAGAAACAAGTCAGGGGTAAGGCTTTTGTACATTTTATTTGTAAACGGTAAGAGAACTGCTACTCAAAATAAATTTGTTGAAAACTGCATTAATATACTTCAGTTTAATACATAAAATTTTTATTTCACTCAATGGAGAGCTATATAAATGACCGAAAGTCCAGTCGTATCATGTAACTTAAAATCTTAAATGAATGTCGATGATAGCATAACCGCACATAAACCGTGCTAGAAAACAAACCATGCAATGAAATATGGAATTGTTGATAAACAGTACCATAGTCCTACTCTTCTCCTTTGATAATAGAAATTTTCTTTGAAATATTTTTTCAATTAAGCCTTTGGCAGCACTCTTTTAAAATCGTCTCATGTGGATAAAAACGCAACTTTTCAGTATGCTAAACATTCTATATTCTGACGTCATTTTCTGAGTTATTACGTCATACAAATTATAACGTGACGTCAAAATATGTGTATATTTTTCTGATCTTTCCAATGATATCAAACTTAATAATTTCCGTAAAACGGTTAATTTTTTATCAAACAGTTCTCAGGACTTTCGAAATGCCCCTCGTACGTATGATAGCCATGTTTCACCTGAAAGAAAAACTTATTAAAATCCCATTGTGATGTAAAATACGCATCCCTTTCTCACAGAAATTTATGTTAGGAAAAAAGTGCGTATTATATTCCCCAAACTACGGTATTCTCGGGTACTTACTGGATTAGAATTGTCAAACTTTGTCAGTTGATGCATCTTGGGTTTTAGGATAGATTGTATAATTTTTAAGCTATTCAAGACCCTTAGGCCTCTTTTTTCCTGACTCCATTTTGTTCTTTCAGAGCCCTGATCTCCAGGCCCAACAACATGAAAAATTGGGACAGCTGTCAGAAAGTCTACGTAGTCATAAAATCAAGCTGACTGTCAAATACTCTGATACACTGCATGACAGAGAAATCAGGTGTCATAATGTATTACTTGTCAAGTGAACAGTGCCTGATTACATATAAATTTCTCAAAGTTTGTTGTTTGTGGAAGAAAAAATGAAAGTACTTATGTATATTGAAATCAAAATTTATCATCAGGCAAAAATTTTGTTACTGATAATTGCATATGACAGAATGTAATTCTTTACAAATGTAAACTGATTAATGTATCAGAAATTCAATTTTAAAAGTTTTTTTTTTAACTCATTCTACTTTGTTGCACAGCACGTATGCAATTAAAATTTACAGTATTAACTCTTTTCCCCTTAGACCTTTCCCTCCTTTACCCCTTAATGACGACTTTTGACGCCTAGCCCCCAACCCTTAATGACGACTTTTGACGCATGTGTATTTCATTGTTGATTTGACCTGAAATTACCGCTTGTATACTAATTATTTGAGCACAGGTGGCCACCTGCAGGTTAACAATAGATGATTGCATCATACTACAGTCGGAAATCACGTGATTTACCTGTGTAAACAAACAATGGAATCTTGGAAAGTCCCACCAAAATTCAAAATGGCGGACTGTTACATACGATGTTTTTTGAGCATATAACTCAGTCAATAGGCAATATTTTCTCATCCAGTAAAGCATCACATGAAATTCAAGCTATAAACTACCTATTTCTTGAAAGGTTTGAAAATTATAATGATTTATATGTGTTTTATACTCCAACATAACTTACGAAAATTTTGTGAAGTTCGGGACCGCGCAGTGCCGATTTTGTTACCTGTTTCTCACAAATTCAGAACATACCTACCATTTTACACATATTTATAAATGTTAAGGTGTAGGAAATAATTATTTTAATAAAATTGGACCATTAAAGTGTCCAAAAACGTCCAGAAATCAAGTTTTAGCACACAAGTCTAAAAATTTGTTGGCGAGATTGACATTGAAGTGGCACTGGAATTTATTGATTTCTGAGGAATTAAATTTATAAAATTGATAATAAATGATAATTTAATCATCAATTGTATCATCACACATAATTTTTATTATTTGTACAGACAGTTTTGGCTTATTAAAGCCGTTTTACATGTTGAAAATATCTATTTTGCGATTTACACCTGCTTTCACCTGAATTATTTATTTACAGATAACTCTGATTAAAATTTTGCAAATAGATTTTCAAACTTTAATTTATTACGAATTCAATGATATATAATACATGGCATAAATAAATAACTTTGACCCTTATTAGTTCAGTTTTAAACTGTACTCCAATTCAACTAAAACGCTCTAAGGGGCAGCCAGGCAAACACTATAGGGATATGGCCAGTGCGTCAAATCGTGGCATTAAGGGGTAAAGAGTTAAAGCTACATGTAACTTAACAATTGTTTGGATTTTTTTCTGTTCTTCAGGTTTGATACTGGATGGGTGGTCAAAATTGGAAGAGGTTTGGACATTTATAAAGCTGCAGGAAGCAAGTTTTCAATTGGATTTTGTGATTTTGACCTTCGACCCTGCCACAAGACAACAGTGGATATTTTTAACAGGAAGTATGTGAAAGATACAAGTGACAGTGTTGAGGGTTCAGTCTGACAAAGGCCTATCAGATATGTATCTAAGCATGACTGTGATATTTATTTATTTGTTCATGTTCTTGTTTAATTAGTTAATGATTTAGTTAAGGATCTCTGCATTTACCAATTGTTTCTAAAACTGAGATTTGAAGTTTTGAATTGGACTAAATGACTGATTTTTATATAAATACAAATTGGATAATGCAGTCTCAATTTACCATTTTCAAAGAGAGAGCATATACAATATCGATTGAACTCAGTGACATTAACTTGCTGATTTATTATTGACATTCAATAATTAAGTTCATATTAATTTTTTTTTTATTTGGACATATAAAAAGAGAATTTCTTAGAGTTCTGCCATTTAGTATTTTATATACTTTCTCTTTTATTATAGTAACATGGAATATAAAACAATGAAAAAATGACAATATCACATTGTAATTGATTTTATAGACTACTATAAAATCATAATTATGAGGCAATATAGCATTGACCATGGTTACAAAGTATAAAGGCAGTATTTTTCTGTCAAACATTCTAAGATGGATAAGTCCAATTTATATATATTTAATATATACATTAGTACACTCAAAGTTTAGTAGAATCTTCTAATTTAATTGTTTAGAGTTGTTATAATATAGTACACCTTAGTCTTGAAAAGCTGCAAGTATTAGTTCGAATCATGTATTAGTATACATGCTTTAAGAGACTTGTAGAAGGATGAAAAACAATGAAATATGAACCCAGCTTAAATAAGTTTGTTTACAGTATGCTTGAATATTATGTATACTTTATAAAGATAAATAGGCTAATACAATGTTTAGTATACTGCTGGTAACTAAAACATCTATTGTCATGATTGTCTAATGAGTATTCTAAATAGCTGTGGAACTGACTCTGTACAAAGGCATTAATTGTTATCAATTAGATATCGATCAATATCAAATGCATTCTTCTTTATTAAAAACAGAACATTTTGATTCAGAGAGGTAAAGCACACTGTATCCCTTCTGACAATGGGATTATTTCGCAGATATTTAAACAATAAAATGCTTTCTTTGTTTGTTATTACTGGAATTAACAGAAGCAGCTGTTGCAGAAAAATACATAAACATAACCCGCTTATGCGGGTTATGTAAATTTTTTCTGCAATAGCTGCGACCATTAATTCCAGTAATAACAATTTAACAAACAAAGAAAGACATTTAATTGTTTACATTTATATGTGTTTAAATAATCATTTTAAGTAGGATTAAAAAGATTAATTATTGTATCAATGATGCGAATGTCTTCATATGTTTCATCGATGAAACAGCCACTGATCAAGAAATCTGTACAGGCGACATGCCTACTGTAGTTCATGCAGTGATTAACGCAATGAGTTTTCGAAATAAAGGAGAAAATATTCAGTGGATGCAATTATAAACGGATAAAATTGTCAGTATTTTTTTTTAATCTTACTGATGTAAGACTGATATTATTAGACTTATTTTGCTTGGTGATTCCAGTCTTATTTTAAAAAATATTATTGTAAGTTTTAAGATAAATAATTCGAAGATGTGTTATCTCAAACTATTAATCATAATTTAATATTTTACAGGATGTATTATTACTCCTAAAAGTGATAGGATTTGTATTAATAAGTAACTTTTTCTATGATCTTTAAATTCAGTTGATATTTGTAGAGTGATTTTACATACATGTATTTACCATAATTGTATAAGATTTGCATTTATCAGGTTGGGGGGAAACGTAAATTCCGCTATAATAGTGGTATCTCACTATTATAGTGAAATTACGCTATATTTCCTGCCGTGGATACCCTCAATTTCATCCGATAACATGCAAGGCATTTGAACCGCAAGTCATGGTGGGTATTAAAATGAACAAAAACTGTCATGCTTGCATGTTTTGAATTTTAATAAATTTTCTACCGTTGCGTTTAATAATGCGAACCCTCTTTTTTTAACGGAAGTTGCATTTTTAACATAGCAACCAATGATTTCGGGGATATTTAAGCCTGTTTGAATCTCACTTATTGCTCATTAATGTGCAGAAATTGATGCTTGTTGCAATTGTCAACTTGCACTGGAAAGGGTTTATGGAATTAAAGAAGAAAAGGATTATTTCTGTCTGCATGGTTACGGGTATGGAAGCCCGTTATGGTAAACGAAAAGACCCATTTTTATCGGACGCTGCCGCGGCCGATCTTTTTGTGCATGGTTGTGTTTTATAGTGAACATGGGAACTGAAAGTTATTTTTGTAATAGTTCAGCATAATAATTCATTGATAACATGTAGAAAATCAAAAGAAAATATATTTTTAAAATGCTTAAATTTAGAAACAAATTTAAAATGTTATTGTTATAATGTTTCAATTTCATTGTCATTTCTCAAGATATTTGATAATTTTTGACGATATAAAAAGAGTTTACAAAAGGTACTATATTTAGATATAAAGGAAATTTATGATTTCTGTCGCCTCAGTATGACATGGTACATAAAGTGCATGGTTAATAAAAAATCAAAAACTGTTCAACTCGTTAAAATTGTTTTGAATATGTTATAGCTGCGAATGATGAGACTGATACAAGGAAATAAATCGTTTCCACATTTTACCCAGCGCCTTGCAGCATAGCCTATTCTGCAAAACCATAGGAATTATCACATGATCAAGATACCGATGCACGTGGTTCGGTCATTTTTATTTCAGACTGTCTTCAAAGCATTAAAAATAAATATTTTTTAAAATAAGTACGTACATAGATATTTCAGTGCATTTGTTCATTAGATGAATTCATCGATGTAATAAAGTTCATAGGAGTCAGAAGCAAATTGAAAAGGGGGGGTTAACCAACAGAAAAGGTTAACCCCAATTTTCAATACATAGAAAATGTCTGTCTTTGCAAAAAAGTGGGGGGCTAAGCCCCCCCCCCCCCCCCCCCCCCCCCCCCCCCCCCCCCCCCCCCCCCCCCCCGGTTCTGACGCCTATGAAGTCAATGATTAAAGAATTGATTGAAAATGAAAATACTGTGAATGTATTTTATTTGGCGTGTACAATATTTGGCGGAAATTCAATTTTCAACAAGTTAGCGTAGGTTTGATTTAGCGCTGTCTGAATAAGTTGCTAGCTATGAAAGTTAATATATAAGACATTTAGCGATGTACTTGAATTAGCGGACTCTGTTTTCTACCAAAATTGCTAGATAGAATACACAGCTAAATGTAATACGTTTATAGTATACGCTTCTCAAGATTCTAGTTCAGCTTTGAATATCTTGTACTTCCACTGCATGGATATGTGAAAGTACTTTTTTCAAATGCTAAATTGTTTGCGGCCGATTTGATGCTTTACATCAATTTTTAATTGTGAAAAATATTAATTGAGTCAAGGATGTTTTAGGCACTTCTTATGCTGAATATTGAGCAGTGGTGATTGGTTATTTGAAGTTTCCCTGTTGTTTAAACAATAATACAATGACATAAATCTAAAAGTCTGAAAAATTAATACTTTTAGTGTGATTTTTTTGTTATATACTTTTATTTCATATGAATATAATTAGATATAAATATTTTTCAAAAAACAAGAAAAAAACTGTAGCTATTTCTGTCAGATTTTAAAGTTAAATCAGTCTTGCCTAAGTGCATAACCATAAAGTGTTAATTAAGATACATTTGTGCGGAGTTAAATAGATTGTTAAATCATAATTATTTGAACATGTGTTAAAATAAGGTTACAGGCACTCTTGTAAAATATTCCCGAAATAAATTCAGTTTTTTTTTCTGAAATAAACGATCAACCAGCGGAAATTAAAAATTAGATAGATTTTCTAGGATCGTTTAAATAAATATTTTTTTTATTATTTATTATAAATTGATTTTGTTAAAAGGATAGAAATCGAGTTTATCTATATACTGTTTTTTATGTTTGCCATAATGTGTCTTTCCGTTTACCATAACGGGCCTCCATACCCGTAACCATGCAGACAGAAATAATCTTTTTCTTCTTTAATTCCATAAACCCTTTGCAGTGCGAGTTGTTAATTGCAACAAGCATCAATTTCTGCACATTAATGAGCAATAAGTGAGATTCAAACAGGCTTAAATATCCCCGAAATCATTGGTTGCTATGTTAAAAATGCAACTTCCGTTAAAAAAAGAGGGTTCGCATTATTAAACGCAACGGTAGAAAATTTATTAAAATTCAAAACATGCAAGCATGACAGTTTTTGTTCATTTTAATACCCACCATGACTTGCGGTTCAAATGCCTTGCATGTTATCGGATGAAATTGAGGGTATCCACGGCAGGAAATATAGCGTAATTTCACTATAATAGTGAGATACCACTATTATAGCGGAATTTACGTTTCCCCCCAACCTGTTTATTTCACAATTGACAATCATTTTATATTGAAGAAGTAAATTTCATTTGCTTAAAAATTTTATTTAAAAAATAAATTTAAGATACCCAAGTTCTACTGTATAACCTGGGTTAGGGCAGTTGAACCTGTATAAATTGTAAAATGTTTAAAAAGGTGTTAACTGTTTGGAACCAAAATATAAATACTGGTGGGTTTCATTTGATAATTAAATGAATGAAGCTTATTTTAACCTAAATTTTACGATATGATATAACTTGGGACAGTTTATGCTTTATAAACTGCATAGTGGTTTATAAAAAAAGCATAAACTGACCCAATTTTTTTTATATCACATAACATAGGTTATAATAAGCTTCATTTCTTATAATTTGATTTCAGTGTAGACAATAAGACAATTTTCCCTCCAAAAAATGGCTTCAAATTGAGCATATTTTAAAATTTAACATTAAGCAGAGTAATATGTTTTTGACGTAGCTCATTGTGACATGGGCATTCATGTTATACATGTACAATATAAAATAAATCTTGTATCCAATAAAATGATGTGTTACAACTAAAATTTAATTATTTATAAAAGATAACCCTTGAAAGTTTTGCATCTTCTTTGATCATGTTGATGAAAGAATGTCAAGAAAGGGCAGTAAAGTATTGCTGCTTTCCATTAAAAATTTAATATTTGAAGTAGTTTAATAACTAGTGAAAATTTATAATCTCTCAGTATTGTCATTCTATAAAATGAAACAGTCATTTAAAAATCTTTTCCACTTTGATATGTTTTTAGCATCCTCTTCTCCTTACAGAGTATCTAGTCGGTGATGGAGTTTTATCTGAGATATCCTAAATTTAAAGTGGCATATGTGGGAGCCACTTTTGTTCCCATTGCTATTCCTTTGGTTTATATAAAATGATGTTCCAAAGGCAAATGTATTGTTTTGAAGTGGGCATGGTGGCTACCTGGTCAAGTGGTGAGGCTTTTTAAACTCTCTGTCATTAGCTGGTAGAACTATTCCCCATCTAGCATCTCTTTTTCCTTTTAGGTGGCATTCAGATCGAGATGGATTGTTGATTGTTTACCTGCTTATTGTTCTCAACTGAGCGGGATGTAAAAGAGAAAGAGGAATTTGGTGTATGCTACAAGTTAACTCATCTTGAAGATGACTTTCATAAAACTAGTTTGATTGTGTCAAGTTGTGTCAAATCATTTATTGTTATTAATGCAATTAAATAAGATTATGTCAAATTATAAAAGTCATAAAATTGTTGCCCCCAAGTGGAATAAACAATGGAAGTGGGGAGATATCCATCCATTTCTCAGTTATTCTCTACTTGTTTGAGGAAAGGTTTCAACCATAATGGATTAATCAATTGTGAATGCCTTGACAAATTTGCCGATGGATATTGTTCTGTTAACATCCTCCTCCTCTTCTTTGTTTTCGTGCAATATAATTTGACAACAAGAGTTAACACATGTTAATTTCCTTTCTGGGGCTCGTAGGTTCTTGAATAAATTTCTAGTTGAAATCTAATTTAAACAATATAAACAACATGCCCCCACTCAAATACAAAATGACCTTAATTGTAAATTAATAACAATTAAACAACATTTAATTTTACAAATACCGATTCAGTCACTGTTCTTAGTGATGTGGCACTCTTAATTCTTGCAGAGGTATCCTCATTGATGTACAGTTGTGGTTTTTGTCTGGATTCTTATAAGACATGTCTGAAAATTGATCTTCATTTGAATATGCTATATGATTTCAGTCTTCAAGTCATTTGTCTCCAATTTATATTCAAAATTTAAAAATAATAATAAATGATAATAAATCAACCTACTATGTACAAATTGTGTAAGTTTTCTGTAAAGTTGATTTATGTCTTCAAATGCTCTGCAGGCTCACCGCAGCTGGTTTTTGCTTAGTTTGCTTTAGATTAACTCAGACACATTCACAGAGATGAATTATATCATTTATAAAAGAAAATACTTTATACAAAAGAATAGGGATCAGATTCACAAGCTCCGATTAAAATTACATAGAATATGAAAAAAGATATTTTAAGTCATGCCAGAGACCCCTGTGACGCCAACAATGAATCCCCGGCAAAGACTGGTTCCTGATCTCCAATTGCGTATTTGTTTTCACTACTTTGTCATTAAAGTCATTGCAGGCTGCAAAAGGCAATCGTCTTATCAGCTGTCCAATTATCACCATTTTTACACCAACGCCATCCAACAAATATGCTGCCACAGATATGAGGTCACCAGCTAACTTTTCACACGAGGTAAAATCACATATATCATTTTCCCTGACCTGCAAGAAGATATCTGGTGGCGAAATAAAATTGAAAAGTTCCCTTCTATCACCGAGTCCTTCAGATCCATTATGACAGCGTTAACAAAGTCCTCCTTTTCCACTGAAATTCACATTAAAACTGTCATTCCACCTCAAATTAATCATACCTCTACTAGAACAATATTCCTTCAATCTGTGAATGTAGGAATGTCCAATTATACACACATTAAGTCTAGAAGCCATACTTATCAACATCACACTGGAGAGAAAGAACTCTTTTTATGGGAGTTTAAAGGATACCCCAGCACTCCCGGACTAAACACTGACTAAAATAATACAATTATTTTTCAAGTAACATAACTTACAAATTGCAAATTTCTTGGATTTCTTTAGGAAATATCTTTAAAAATTATACGTGATTCCCAAAATACTGTTGACAGTGCAGGAATAAAAATACAAGTGATCCGCTCAGGTGACCATGTGATCCTAGCCCACTTATCATTGGCTGGAATTTTGCATACCACCGGCATAAAATCCCAGCCTGCTATATCTGTTACATAAACCATCATTTAAATACATCGTATTTAATATATAAACAACGCATTTAATACATAGATTCAATTATAATCATTTTGCTGTTTTACATTTTAACTCTTTCCCACTCAGAGCTCTCTATATAAGATGCTTCTCATCAAGTTCTGTATACTTGCTTTGCAGGCTACTGCTGCAGCCTTATCTCTGCAGAAGTTTGGCATCAGTGATAATTTATAATTCGCTTAGAAGGTTGTTTGTCATCTTGTTCACCCTTTTGTTTATCATCTTGTTGCTTATTATCTGTCAATAACTCTTTGATAGAGTTTACAATTGCGTTGATTCCTATGGCTTGGTCAACCAAGCAACTGTATTTTGGTCAAGCATGGGTGCTGCCATGTTTGGTGTGAAGTCAGTTGAATTTCGGATAGAAGATAAATCAGACCATTCAGCTGAATCCGCAAAAGTTTTAGCACCACAAACATTGATTGATCGCTTTTCCGTAAAATGTGTAACTGGTGTTGCAAATACTTGTTTCATATTGGATGAAGAGTGACGAAGTCATAGAATGGATGAACCTTGCGCCAAAGTAGGTCCACTAAATGGATGGGGTATCAAATTACACGCATCCTCAACCTGCAGTTGCTTCAAGAAACATGTTCCATTAGTTGAGCTAGCGTTGCTCAGTTGTGGCAATGCCACAGAAAACGTGGGATCTGAACCACAAATGTTTGGCATCGAAGCCTTTGTGGGTACTTTAGTAAGCTGCTCTGAGGCCCTGCCATGTTAATTAATGGCATCTTTTGGTCCGTCGCTGTCAAATTTTTTACAGAACACGAATTTGGTGAGTCTGAACGATTCTGAATTAAATATACTCCTGATTGTCATCCATAATAATGTAATAACAGACAAAATAAAAGATAAAAATGTTCACAAATGATTAAAAATAAAAAAGAGTTGGGTTACACAACGCGGATTGTCTTCTCTGTGCGAGCACTGAATGGGCAGGAAAACTGTAATTGTTTCTATGAACAAGTGGTAATTATCTACGCATGAGCTGAATACTGCATATTTAGCTCTGAATGTACGTAAGAGGATGTAGGATAATTTACAATTAGACAAGGGTAAGATACCGCAATTTACGGATTATAGGTTGATACTTTTTTCTCAGAACCGCTGGGGTCGCCCAATATACAGAATTGGCCTGTTTGAGGCTCAAGTTTAAGAAAAATATGCCCTCAAATCAGTAAGTTTTATGTCAATTTTGAATCAAATCTGTGCCACTTTCTAACTTTTTAGCTCACCTCAACGAAGTTGGGGGAGCTTATGTAATACCCTCGGCATCGGCGTCCCAGGTTAAGGTTAAGTTTTTTGGAGCAGTTTTCTTTTTAAGTACTTCTATGTCCTATATTGATTAGACATGCATGGAAGATGGTTCTAGTGTGATTCATTGTACCAGTCAAAGTTTCAGATGCTGCAATTTCAGCAAAGGAATGACCAGGTTAACCCTTGTAGTGCCAGTGAGCATCTGTGAGTGCCGAGCTGATAAGGAGCTCCAGCCGCTGACTGTGCCAGGCTGATTTGCAAATTTCTCTCAAATTACATATGCTGCAGATTATCTTCATTATCACCGTTTTCTTATCTTTTCTGTTGATAACAATCTGTGCAACATTTTTTCAGAATGAAACAAAGAACAAGACTGTGAAGAAATTTTTCTGATATTTTGCTTTGTTAAAAAGATATAGAGCAAAACAATACAAATTCTGGTAAAAAAAAATTAAAATACAAATTATTTATTCATAATTAATTATTTCTGTTTAAATTTTCATTTCCATTTTGAATTATTTTCATTAATTCATTATAACTGATGATATTTCTATATAAATTACCTTCATAAAGTGAATAATTCTTTCCATAAAACACATTAAACACAGAGTGGTATAAACAAGAAAAAATGCAAACTCTTCATCCTGTGTTAGATCAACAACGATAATGTTTCAAATTCAAATTCACTTTCAATAATTGTCAATAGTAAACATCAAAGAATGTCCAATTTAGTCTGAGTCACTATGTCCTCATTTTGGTCCTGTAAACGCTGGTGGGCCTGTTTATAGTCCTTTTTTGTGTGATAAAGCCTGAAGCAAGGATGTACGCAAAGTCCAACGTCACAAACCTTGCATTCATAGGTTGATCTTACAGTTTTTCTCCCGTCTCCCACAGTTTTTCGCTTTCCTGTGGTTGTTGAACATACAGGACAAGTCCTAAGAGGTTTTGACTTCTGTCCCTCGTTTTGCTCGATCTTTGATATGAAGTGACGGCCAGTTAAACGCTCAACATCTCTGGGATTGGCAGCTCCACGGACTACAGTGGGTTGAGGGGTGGTCTCACCTACGAGTGATTTTATGATTTCTCTTCTGAAGACTCGATGTAATACAGGTTTCTTCCGAAGTCGCAGGCAATGCTCCTTGTAAAGCAAGCATTTAGGGTTGCCATCATAAGAAGGTGGAAAAAAACCTTTTTCCACCACTTCAAGGTTCTTCGTTTGAAAGCCGGATATGCGATCATTTGGTCACATCTGTCAACCAATGTATTGCTCCCATGTATTTATCATAATCCACGATGCAGCGGGGGCGTTGAATTGGCTGTCCTGTTGTTCTGTCTACTCTGCCAGGAACGTCAATGAACTCTGCATTGTGCACTGTGGTACACATGTGTACATCCCTCTTGTCCCTTCATTTTAGCAGCTGAAGGGTCCCATTTGTCATGGCCACACTTTCACCCTTATTAAGTTTAACTGTTTTTAGATCTGCAGGGACTCCCTTTCTGTTGACACGCATGGTTCCGCAGGCTCCCGTACGGCGCTGAAATAAGTCGTGGAAAAGAATTGGTGATGTGTAGTAGTTATCTACATAAAGTTTATGGCCTTTTCCTAGATAGGGATTCATAAGTCTCATCACCAGGTCATATATTTTTCCTTTGTTTGACTCATTTTCCTGGGTACCAAAGTACATCTCAAAACGAGAACAGTACCCATTTGTTGAGTCACACAGCATAAATAGTTCGACTCCAAACTTGTCAGGTTTGTCCGGCATGTAGACACGGAAGGAAAGATTGCCTCTCCAAGCAATCATCCCTTCATCAATTGCAATATTTTCCCCTGGCGAATACAGGTCTTCAAATTTCTGTCGAAAATGATCATAAGCCCTCCTGACTTTAAAAATCGGATCATGTCCATCTTGACCATGGGGCACATGATTGTCGTTGTTGTTTAGATGGAATAAGGACGTGATCATGAGAAATCTGTTCTTTGTCATGGTGTTTCCAAAGAAGGGTGTTCTCAACATTTCATCTGTACTCCAATAATCTTGGATGTCCTGATGTTGAACTAGGCCCATTCCTATTACAATAGCTATGAATCTCTTCATGTCGTCAAGATCAACATCGGACCATTTCCGGAAACGCGATTGAGGCTTGAGGTTCCTACCTTGGGGCGAGTTGAAGAAATCTGCCGCATATTTGTTTGTTTCTTGCACTAAAACTTCTTCTAGAAACTGTTCTGTTACTATCAATTTAAAAAAATCAATAATCTCACAGTCATCATCTAAATCCACGTTGATTTTCTTCTCGCCTCGGAAGACAGGAGCGTGTACTATGAGGTTGTCCTGAATCCACGTGTCTTCAAACTCGGCTGTTCCTTCGCCATTTTCCAAGTCTTCGGCATCAAAGCCAACAAATTCATCGTCCGAATCTTCATTGAGAAAAATTTCTCTAAATAGGTCTCTGTTCTCGGGATCTACTTGGTCTAAAACCGCATTTCCTTCTACCACATCATCTACAACCTCCATCGTGTTTTCATATCGTAACAAAGAACTCGTTTCAAGTTTCGTTTTCCAATAATATATATTAGTATTTCCCCCAATTAACCAATCAAATACCTAGAAACAAACTTCAATGTCTCTATTATTAGAATTTCTATACGGACTGAAGGGATTCCCAAGTTTTCTTTGGCTAAAATACGAAATAAAGCGTGATGTGTCTAAAGTCGAAATATCGACGACCGGCACTGAATGGTAAACATGCACTATATCGACGACCGGCACTGTGATGGTGTTATCTGGGTCGCCGCTTTATCGCGTACCAGCACTACAAGGGTTAATGTTTTTGGTGCAGGTTAACATTTTTGGTGCAGTTTTTGGTGTAGGTTTCATTTCCAAGTAGAGTTGGGTACTGCGAAGGAAATCCATATTGCGATATATTGCAATATTTTACTTTGAATATTGCAATATATTGCAATATATTGTAGATTAATTATCATAAATAAATTTGAGCAGAATGTTTGAAATGCTGTCAAGTTCAAAGACTATTTGAATTTATCTTTAAGTTTAAAAGCGGGAGGAGGGATAAAACATTGATTGCACACCAAATTAACACCTTACTTTTAATCAAATTCCAGGTAAAATAGTAAAACAAGATGAACTCTCTTGGAGAATTTTCACATTGAAATAAAATTTTTTACAGATTATATAATCTTTTTTCATTGAATTCTTTTTTTAGGGGGGGTTAATGAAGTAGCATAAAATGTTATTAAAGATTAAACAATATACATATCAGGCCTATATGAAAATAATTTTATTGTGGTTACAAAATAAAATTTAAAAAACCAGAAAGAAATTGTGACCTGTTTTCGTGCGTTTTGGTAATTTAGTCTAACCCGACCTAATTTCACATCAAGACGTTCAATCAGGAAATGGCCTGTTTTAATATATACATGCTCCTGCTATAGCATAAGGTGTTTAAAATGGCATGAATGTTATTAAAAATAATTAAAACAACACTGTTACAAGTGAAAACATGGATGTCCATTTACTTGTAATATGTACATGTATATTGAACTTGACATTTCACCGCGATGTCGATCGTGTAGATTCAATGTGAGATTTTGAGAACCGCAATGCATATGGTATACACCCTGTAAAAATGATTTATATATTTTCTTCCTTATAAATTTTTTTTAAAGTCTTATTAATTAGTAATTTATTTCAAAGTAAGATATTCAAAACTGCAACAGTGAATTTAAAGCTTCCACCCCCTCTCTCTCTCTCTCTCTCTCTCTCTCTTTTCTCGCTTTCTCTCTCCCAAACGAAACTGACGAAGAATTCTTTCAACGAGAAAGAAAAAGACTTAGAAGTTTCCAGTTTTATTTTAACAGTTTCTACAATAAAGGAGGTTTATATATATTTTTATAAATATCGTGAAATACCGGTATCTGATTTTCATATCGCGATATATTATCGTGGTGGATAATACCGCAATATACCGATATACCGGTAATATTGCACACCCCTATTTCCAAGTAACTATAAGCCCTATGTTGTCCAAACTTGCATGGATTGATTGATTGTATATTGTTTAACGTCCCTCTTGAGAATTTTTCACTCATATGGAGACGTCACCGTATGCCGGTGAAGGGCTTCAAATTTAGACCTATACTCGGCACTCAGGGCCATTGAGCAGTGAGGGTTCTTTATCGTGCCAGCGCCTACCGTGACACGGGACCTACGTTTTTAAGGTCATATCCGAAAGACCCGTGACTTTCACTTCTAGTGCCGAGCGCTTGGCGAAGGAACAGTCACTACCTTTGTTTACGTCTTTGGTATGACGCGGTGCCGCGAACGAGAATCGAACCCGGGCCTCCCGATCACGAAGCGAACGCTCTACCACTAGGCTACCGTGACCGGTCAACTTGCATGGATGATTCATCTAAGGATGCATATACCGGGCTTGCTTCGGATGCTGAATCTGACCTACATTTTCCGGTTGAGCGAACATGTTAAAGTTTTTGGTGCAGGTTTCATTTCCAAGTAACTAAAAGCCCTATGTTGACCAAATTTGCATGGATGATACATCTAAGGATGCATACTACCGGGCTTGCTTCGGATGCTGAGTCTGACCTACATTTTCCGGTTGAGTAAACAGGTTAAAGTTTTTGGTGCAGGTTTCATTTTCAAGTAACATTAAGCCCTATGTTGACCAAACTTGCATGGATGATACATCTAAGGATGCACATACCAGGCTTGCTTCAGATGCTGAATCTGACCTACATTTTCCGGTTGAGTGAACAGGTAAAAGTTTTTGGTGCAGGTTTCATTTCCAAGGAACTATGAGTTCTTTAATGACCAATCTTGCATAGATGATACATCTAAGGATGCATACTACCAGGCTTGCTTCGGATGCTGAATCTGACCTACTTTTTGTGGATGAGTGAAAATGTTAGTTTTTGATGCATGTTTCATTTCCAGTAAACTATGAGACCTATAATGAGAAAACTTGCATGGATGATACATCTTTGAATGCACACTAATGGACTTGCTTCGGATGCTGAATTTGACATACATTTTTCAGATAATAGACCAGGTAAAAGTTATGGTTGCAGGTCTATTACCAAAAACTATAAGGCTTATATAACATTGTATAAACCAAACTTGCACAAATGTTGCATCAAGAGATGAAAACTCTCAAATTTGCTTCAGATGCTGAATTTTCATTACATTTTCATGAAGAAGAACTAGTTTAAATTTTTCATGTAGGTCTATTTCAAAGTATCAGATCAAAATTGCTTAAATATTTTCATTTTTGGTATGTACACTTTTTGTTGTTTAATTGTGTGACTTTGCCTTACTTAAAGACAACATTCGTTGAGGTGAGCTCTGTAATCTCTGATTACCTATGTTTTTTTATTTGATATAAAGTTATAAAGATAATTTGATTCTCTATTATATTTCTTTTTTCAACAATTAATTTGCAGAGTAGCATGACAAATAATTGCAATTTCTTTTTTTAATGAAATAAAAAAAAACTGTTACAGTGTATTAGTATTGATGTTTTATTTGGTTGCACCTTAGATTCATAAATTGAAAAAATAGGGTGGGGTCACAATATGTATTACAAGGGGGAAATCTGGTAAAGAACAGAATGGTCAAAGATTCTCAGGTGAGCGATGTGGCCTATGGGCCTCTTGTTTGGTAAGCTTGTCATAGGGTATTCAGTTACAATTCTGGTCCATGAGGAGTCAATTGGCGGTATTTCTACAATGTCGGCCATTTTGACTCGAACTAGTGCTCTCTGTCAGACGATATTTACTTAAAATTCCACAGTGTTCAAAAAATTTAAACTAGCGATCGAGTAGAACCTGCAGTACACATACAAATTCGAGTCAAAATTGCAGGTAAGCCCTCAGATTATACGAGGATGTGGCTAGGACAATGCTAAAAAGACTTCAGTGCTCACGTTTTTTTAAGGTCCAACCATCTTGGATCTCGAGCCTGATATTCTGTTTTGGGTACGATCAGGGCATTTTTGACAGTTATGCCCCTTGGACTTAGAAAAATTCCAATCATTTGCAGTTTGCGTTCATTTTCTTCGCAGAGGATGCACATATTGAAATGAAATTTAGTATACAGATTTATCAGAAAAATATCTAGGTCAAGTTTTGTTTGGGTACAATTGCACCAATTTTGACAGAGTTATGTCTTCTGTTCATGCACTTCTGTTTGGTGACACAAGCATAAATCTTTTTGACGAGTAAGTCCTCCATGTGTTTGCCGCTGGTGAACTAATTATCAAAATATGAGTGATAGATCTTTCCAGTGATGTCCCTAGATAAGTTTGTGACGACATCATGTCCAAGGCCATGTTCTGAAGTGGCTTCCCTTTTCCTAAATAGATGTCGAAGTCTGTCAGGAATGCATTCTCAGAATCGTACTATCCAAACTTTGATGCCTCTCTTGATGGGTTAAGCAGGCAGGTATTGCTTGCAGGACAATCTTCTTGTCTATATAATCATATCTTCATCGATGGCCATGTTTTTGTTAGGCTTGTAATTTTCATTGAATTTTCTCTTTGTTGTAAGAACTTCTCTAACCTTGAATAATTTTTACAAAATTTCGGGATTCCCTGGCTGGCTCGCTTGCACGATCACTTGCATGAAAATATTCTGTAGTTTTTCTCATACGTCTCCTAGATGTCATAACAGATTTAACGCCTTCATCGTATGCTGGTCTTCGAATTGGTTCCCCTGTTGTGAGGTCTACTCGTCCAGGTACAATCATGTATTGTGGTACACATGTAGACGTCCCTTTTGTCTTTCCATTTCAGGAGCTGAAGAGTTTCATTGGTCATCACCACACTTTCTCCTTTTTTCAGCTTAACAGTCTTCAGACTTCTTCTGTTAGTGTGTACCATTCCACATGCCTCTGTCCTTTGCTGTTACAAGTCATGGAATAAAGTTGGTGATGTGTAATAGTCATCAACATACAACTTGTGACCTTTAGGCCAGCATTTTTTAATTTTTAGGTTTACAAACCCGCCGCTCAAGATTTTGGATTTTCAGAAAAAAAATAAAATTGAGAAAAACAGAATTTTTTCTTTCCAATGTGAAATTTAAGTCAGGATCGAGATTTCAAATTTACGAACTCGTACTTCCGGTTTTAGATGAACATGGCGGGTAAATATACGTAGATCTGCAAAGTCTATAGGAGCACCATAGCTTGGTTTAGTTAAAAATTTATCGATAGGAGTGCCATTCAAAACGTTTCACCCGTTCAGAGGACAAATAAAATGATGAAGAATTTGTTGCACAATGACATGCTGGTGAGATAATTCTGCATATGTATTCAAAAGTATCTGTTTGTAAATTATTTTCCTACCACAGATTTAAAATTGCCCATTGTAGCTATTGCCAGCGACATTTTTAGGTCTCTGTTATAGTTTACAGTCTTAGAATCATTCTTAAAAAAAAAATGGTCGCTTATGCATCAGATGTAATGAATAAAACTATGGAAGTTAAGTAAGTCTTTTTGAGGAAGAAATAAACAATACCCTGAAGAAATAAAAAAAATTCAACTATTAAATAGCAAGTATACACAAATATATACAGGCATGTAGTATTGTTTGTGGCAGCCAGAACATTATTTTACTCTTAATTGAAAAATATGTTCACCATACTTCCCAGTACTCCCTGTCTGCTTTATGAAAGAAATTATATTTTTAGGTCTCAGGTATATTTTACAACAATGGCTACACATTCACCTAACACATATTTTAAAAAAATTAAGATATATTGAAAGAGTTTTAAAGATTTTTTAAAATCTATTTTGATCAACTTCACAAAATTTATATCACTAGCCTAAACTGGCAGAGGATGAAATAAGCAAATAAATTATTAATGGTTCCACTTTCCTATTTGTAACCATTATGTGTCCAGTGGCAAGGAACCCGTTAGGATAGCAAAAAAAAAAAAGAAGAAGCAAAAATGAATGTACAAAAGTCGATAATTTTATTTTAAAAATAATTTTATTTTTATTTTTATTTCCTCCTCCTACGGGACTTTTTCATTCTGATGTTCGTAAACCTAAAAATAAAAAAATGCTGACCTTATCAAGGTATGGGTCAATCAGTCTTATCATGAGGTCATGTATCTTCCCCTTCTACGATGGATTCTCAGACTCTCCGTGGTAAAACTCAAACTGCGAGCAATATCCAAGTCATGCTCAAGTCACACAGCATGAAAAGTTTAAAGCCAAACCTCTGTGGTTTGTCTGAGATGTAGACTAGGAATTAAAGGTGCCCTAGCTCTCCAAGCTCTCATACCTTCATCAATGGCAATATTTTCTCCAGGGGAATATAGCTCATGAACTTTGTCATGAAGTGTTTATATTTTAAATATGGGATCATAACCATCCTATCCCCGGTGTATCTAATTGTCATTGTCGTTTAGATGAAACAATGATATAGTGATGGAACGATTGTCGCCGACAATCGATTGTCGGTCGTTAGAAGCTCTTCGATGCTACTAATCGATTATAAAATAAATGTTGCCGACATCGCTAACAAAAAATAAAATTGTCATACTTTAATTTTATTACCAAATCCAAGTGCAAAGAGCATAAAAGTAGTGATGAATGTTGAAAACATGAAAGGATTCCGTGTCTTGTCGATACTTTTACCGCCATGATTAAATATGGGGTCAGACTAAAACCAGGAAACGGTGATATTGCAAGGTTTTACTATATACAAAGGAAATCATAATTAGTTTAGTCGATCTTTAAACGTAATTATAATCAGAAATACAAGTCTTTCTTCTGGATAACTACTTTTAAAACTTGCAATTTTAACTAATTAAAACTAAATAAAAGAAAAAGGTACATGTATTAAATGAAAGGTGGGAATAATATCAGTAAAATACCCATTGCCTGGACTTTATAAAAAAAATAAATTCCCATTATGTTTTTAATAGTCCTACATTGTTTAGAGTAAACAAAATATTATTTTCCACTTAAAAAAAAAGAAATTTCAATTAACATTTTTGAATATTTTATGTATGTAAATGAATTTTTAGGTCACCTGAGTAACTCAGGTGACCTATTGCTATCCGTTTTCGTCCGTCGTCGTGTGTCGTGTGTCGTGCGTCGTGCGTCGTGCGTCGTGTGTTAACATTTGAACATTTTCAGCTTCTTCTCTGAAACCACTTAACCAATTTCAACCAAATTTGGTATACAGCATCTATGGGTGAAGGGGAACAAAAATTGTGAATTTCATGGTCCCTGCCCCCCTGGGGCATGGGGGGGTGGGGCAAAAACCACTAAAATTATTGCAATCTTTAAAAATCTTCTTCTTTACTCCTGGACATCAAGCAGGCAAACTGTTGTTATGAATGTAATGAGCATTGAGTCCTCTACTTAAATTGTGAAATTCATGGCCCCAGGGTCAGGGGTTCTAGTGCTAGGGCGGGGCTATATAGATTATATAGTGAAAATGCATGATTTCTTTGAAAATCTTCTTCTCTGCTCCTAGGTATTAGATAAACTAACCAAGCACTTAGTTATGATGAGCAAGAGTGCCTCTTCCTAAATTGTGAATTTTATGACCCCAGGGTCAGGGGTTCTGG
>PRKT01000160.1:177650-199503 GCA_003671525.1 Saccostrea glomerata | reverse complement strand
GAGGGGGGGGGGGGATACAAAGTCTGAAAATAAATTAATGCTTTGAAATTTGCTCTTTGGTGTGTTAATCAACCATTTTATGATAAAATTTGCAAAATTTTGAAATGTGTGGCCCCAGGATCAGGGTTCCTTTGGGATGAGGTGTACAACTGGTTATAAAGTGGAAGTGCATTTTCTCTTAATGTTACTCTGATCTTCCTCTGGGTATTAACCCTTGCTCTGCTGCACGCACTTATTTGTGCGTACTATGACGTCAGTCCTGTCCTGCGGAGCGCACATATATATGCGTTCAAGGAAAAAATCCAAGTCTTAAAACTCAAAATCGTGATAAATTCCAGAGAGGGGTTGACCCTTTCAAAAACACTCGTAGAATATCGTAAAATTACAAGATTTACAATTATTTTTATTAAATCATCTGTATCTGTGTGTTTTTAAGTATGCTTAGTGATTTTATTGTATGATTCTTTTCGGAGCTTTTATCTTGCGTCGCCATTACCGTGAACACGTGAAAGCGAAAGTACAATGTATAGTGTACTGCTGCTTCGTTTTTGCAGCAACAAAACAAATTACTTTTATTACATTATTACATATTTATCTTATTGTAAAAATGCTGAATTTAGCAAAATTCACTTTTCTATTATGTTTTTCAAGAAGAGAAAAGTCATTTTTCCACAATATCCGGTTTCCTGATTGATGTATGGGGGAAACTCCTATAATTATAGAAGGGGAATTCCAATTCTTTAAATATTTTCCAATCGGTAACTTTAAAAAGTTCAATTAAAAATAATTTTTATTATTATCCTTCTATATGGACCTTTTCTTTTATTTATAAACTTATTTTTTTTTATAATTCAACATTAGATTTCATTAACCTGTGACGTTCATTTTTTTGGAGGCAAAATTTGTAAATGATATAAGCGCATAAGTAAGTCAAGATGGCGCTGACTGCACATGTTTTTGATCGCTTCTTTATTGTCTTTAAACGTGAATTTACGCAAGTAGTTTCAAGGACTTTACGAGTAAAGGTATTAACAGTATCTTGAAATACACATTATATATTTCCTTTCATTTTTTAAAGGCTAGTTTTAGTTTTTAAAAGGCTAGGCTTATGTTTTATCGGCACCGGAAGTTGGTGTCCAGTGAGGGGGAAGAAAATTTTGAAGGGTTTAATTTAGACGATTTGGATGATTCTAAATCTGTAGATGAATCAAATTATGATGTTCTGAACGATGAATTATGGAGTGATGGTGAAACTTTGAACAGGTACCTGGTTTACAAAATAAAATCTCAAACACTGACTCTCCACTGGAATTTTTTGAACTATTTGTAGATGACAATGACTATGAAAATATTTCACAGGAAACAAATAAATATGCAAATCAGTTTCTAAACAGTGGCATGCCACTTAAGGAGAAATCACGCTTTCATAAATGGATAGACACCACAGGTCTAGAGATTAAAAAATTTCTGGCGCTTATTATAGCCATGGGACTTGTCTGTCAGATAGATGTATCGGAATACTGGACAGTAAATCCAGTAACAAGTACTCCATTTTTTCCCAGTGTCATGTCACGAGACAGGTTTCTGCTCATACTAGCATTCCTTCACTTAAATGATAATGCGAATTATATCCCACGTGGATCCAAAGGCTTCAACCCACTATTCAAACTTGGTTCCTTCTACAACAAAGTACTTTCCAGGTTTCGTTCTGTGTATAAGCCTCATCAAGCACTGGCTATTGATGAAAGCATGGTAGCATGGCGAGGGAATTTATCCTTCAGAGTGTACAGTCCCGATAAACCTGTGAAGTATGGTCTGAAAGCATACATGTTATGTGATGCTGATAATGCATTTTGTTTGAAGTTCAAACTATACACTGGAAGGTCCAATATTCAACCTTCAAAAAATGGTGCCACATATGACCTTGTCATGGATCTTCTTCGCAATCATTTTGAGAAAGGTCACATCCTTTATTGCGACAACTATTACAGTTCCCCTCAATTGTTCATGGATCTCTGGGTTTTAGGAACAGGAGCTACAGGTACAGTGCGCCCTTACAGGAAAGGCATTCCAGAGAAAATGAAAAAGATGCAGCTTACGAACAGAGGAGACACAGCAACTGTTCACTATGGTCCTTTAAGTTGCCTTAAATATCAAGATTCTAAGACAGTGTACCTTATTAGTACTACTGAGTCTTCGACCAACGTTGAAACGGGTCACCATTGCTTTATTCAAAATCAAATTAAAGTAAGGCCCTCTATGGTACAAACCTATGACAAAAAGATGGGCGCAGTAGATAGACACAATCAGATGATTGAAAATTACAAATTGCCGATCAAAACTTTGAAGTGGTGGAAGAAACTTTTCTTTCATATTATGAATGTTGCGATTGTTAATTCATACATCTTGTACAAAGAATCCTGCAAAGCTGTAACCCCAATGCTTCAGCGCAACTTTAGAAGAAAGCTGGTGGAACAACTTATCCAGACATCCGGAGCAACCATTGGGGTACATGTAGGACGGCCTGCTCCCAGGATCCTCGAGCGATTAACAGGAAGGCACTTCCTTGCTAAACTGGAAGAGGGAGGGAAGATGCTCCACAGACAGTGCATTGTGTGTGCACCTGCTGAAAAGGAAATGCTCCCACCAATGCGGCCTGGTGAGAAACGGCCCAGCAGGTGTGGTCACATGACCAGCTACAAATGCAAAGAATGTAATGTTGCACTTTGCTTAACACCATGTTTTGAAATATATCATACAAAGCAGGAGTACATTTTAGCATACAAACGAATGAAATTAAGTTCTGAAGATTGATTTGATTGACGGTTTGAATGATAAATTGTAATGTGAAAATAATATGAGCAGAATTTTTGTGTTCAATTTTTTATTTGTTGCAAAATTATGATTTATAACCAATGACAGATAAAAATATAGTTTATCTTTATCTAATGTAAATATAGTTTAGTGCTTTGATAAAGCATAATGAAATAATTGTCATCCTGTACAAAAATTACAGCTCATACCACTTTGAAAAGAACATATTATCTGACAATATGATCGAGCATTGATGATTTTGAAATGCTGGTATATTGCATACGTGTAATAAGCAAAAAGCATTAAGATTATGAGATACAAATTCATATTGAAAAATAATTTGGAGTGAACATGCTTAGCTAAAGCATTAGATAATAATTGTACCATAGCTTACAATTATATCCATTTTCAATTTTCCACCATTAAAGTGTGAAAAAGATTTTACAGGCACAGGGTAAAATGTTTATTATTCTTTTTTAATGACAATATTTGCCAATGCTATCTCGTTTTTGCAACTGAAAACCACCTGTTGATTTTTATCCAATGAATGTTCCATTCTTTTGTCAAGTTTAGATTCATTTGCATGTATGCAAAAATGTCAAAAGCTCATGTTATGAAGTTTGTATTTTTAATTTTAAAAATAAATTTTCTTCTCTTTAGAACGGACAGTGTAATATGTATCATTTCAAAAAATTCTGCAGAGGAATGCAATGGATTTAGTGTCACCTCCCACAAACTAATATAACACTGATTGTGTCTATCCGTCACACTTTCGTGTCCACTCCATAAAACTGTGGAGGCACATACTTACCCGTGGGTGTGTTATGACCTTGATTTAAGGTCATTAAACCAAGATCATTAACAACAACATAGTATGGTTAGTCTATCAACTTTGGAGGCTCTGACTTGGCACAAAGGTTGCTAACCTGCAGATGTCTCATGGCCCTGATCCATGGTTAGTTAAACCAAGGTCAATGTCACATTTTTAACATTGTTTTTATCCAAAAACTGGGTATCAGACCTTTTAGGACAGCTGAAGTTTTGTTTGTTTGTTTTTTTTTCTGTTATGTAGTATTTGGGGATAAATAATTAAGATTTAGAAAGTCTGCTATTGCAAGCAATAGCGTATAACGCCTCGAACTGGACAAGACTTTCCGTTTTTCTTCACTAAAACAATACGCATTACTAAGCTTGGACAACCATCAACTCGTATCAGTCCTTTCAGTACTTTGATTTAAAAAACAAAGTTAAAGAATTTTCACTTTTCCCCTGTTTCCATGGAAACTTGACAATTTGCAATTTTTAAATCCAATGAGCACAATTACAGATACTAATCATTGCATAAATAAAATTTCATGAAGAATGTTCAAGGGACAAGAGAGAACACTCGCGGACAAATTCGTCGCTTTTTGCAGGTTTCCATGGCAACAGTAGCCATTTTGAAACTGAATGACCACACAACACAACTACAACAAGTGATCTTCCTTTGAGGAAATTTTCAGGAAGATTGTCCCAGCCATTTTCGAGAAACAGCCTGGAGAACAAAAACGTGTACAATCACAATATGTCGCCCGACTTCGTTCCAGGCGATATAATAAATAGATATGACCTTGAAGTTTAATGCATTTTTACCATTTTTGAAATGACCTTGACCATGAAATTTTCATGAAAATTTCTCAGGTTAGCAATATGCTCATCTTCATAAATTGGTATATTATTTTTAAGCTCGAATTACATAATTATTGAAAAACAAAGAAATAATCATGCTTTTCGGGATAATGACCTTTAAACAGTGGTTGCCATGGCAACATCCTATCACTAATCAATATATATGATAATGTTTTTATAAAAAACTAAATCATATCTATGTGCTTGGAAAATTATATCATTGTAACTTAAAAAATTAACATTTTATTTAAGTTTAAAGATTGTATGTGCATATTTCATCATTTCTTAAAAACAATTCAGCAGAGACAGTGCTTACTTATAAAAACAATACAGCAGAGTAAGGGTTAAGTAAATAGAGTTAGCATGCTAAGTCTAAATTATTATAAGCAATGGTACCTCTTTCAAAATGGTGAATTGCGAATTCCATGGCCTCTGGTTTAAAACATGAACCAAATTTAATTGTTTGAAAGTTGTTGCACAATACTCAGGTGACCTATAAGGCCCGTGGGCCTCTTGTTTGTAAAAGTCTGACAGAAATCTGAATTAGTTTTAACTTTTCTATTTTAATTTCATTATAGTTCAAAATTTTGATTATAATCGATTATTAATCAATTATGCCCATCCGATTATTACAGATAATCGATTCTGATTTTTTTTCCGATTCCCCATCACTACAATGACAATGTCAACAGGAATTTATTTTTGGGCATCGTTTATCCAAACAGAGGGATCTCCAGTAATTCATTCTTGCTTCAGTAGTCTATGATATTTTGGTTATTACTAGTCCCATAGTAATTAAACATTGCTATAAACCTTGTCATATCGTCCTTAGTGAAATCCGACCATTTGTGGAATCTGGACTGAGGTTTGAGGTTTCGGCTTTGCACAGAATAAAGGAGATGTTGGGCATATTTATTGGTTTCCACCATAAGAATATCATCAGTAAATTCATCAGCTACAAACAGTTTGAAGAATTCTACCCTTTCTGCATGTTCATCAAGCTCTATGTTAATTTTCTTCTTGCCTCGAAACCGTAAGTTACAAACGTCCTTGTTTCCTTGTATGCAGTCCTCCTCAAAATCAGTCGTTTCTTTGTCATTTTCAAGATCTTCTTGATTAAATCCTAAAATAAGAAAAAATACAGGTGTACATCTCCATGATTTCAAACAAGTGGTCAGTAGAACAAAGATGGACAGCATGGCTTACTGATCAAAATGCTCAGAAACTAACCATTGTAGTTATATTAGGCACAAGTTTATCATCAAGTCCCTTCTTTGCTAGACATTCCTTACCCATAAAAACTTGAAAATTCATTCCGAATGTTAGAGTGTTCTCTCATCCACACTTTTACACCTCTTTGTTGGCTAACCCAATCTTCATGAAGTTCCTCCTTTACATTTGAATAAAGGAATGGAATTTCTTTGAAAAGAATTTAGGCTGTTCAAAGTTAATTCTACGTTTAACGTCAAACCTAAAGTTCAAAACCTACGAGGGAGGGAGGAAAAAAATAAACAAAATTTTCAAACAATTGTGAATTTATTCAAATTAACCTATTCAGTACATTAAAAACATTACAGTTAAGTAATAAGAGCATTTAATTGATATGACACCTTAGATTAATTTCCCTAGCAGAGTTTTTCCTTAGTATGTAAATCAGTTTGAGTCCTATTGTTAGCAAACAATGTAGTCGAAGACTGAATGTGCAGGAAAGTGGCTTTTAACTAGGCCTCAGTTGTCCTTTGGATTTATATTGCCACGTCCATGGTACCCTGGAGGCAAATGCTTCTTCTTGTGGGAATAGTTGATCAATATCTACAATTTAAATTATTGATGACAATATTTAAAACTGTTCATGTTGAAATATCTCAAATTGAATTATGTTGTATTTTTTCTTAGTACTAGATCTACCAGCATTAAGTTTTGAAAGTGTAAATACTAATATTTGGACCATTTCTGATAGCTGTTAGATTATCTTTAATACCTTGAATTCCACACAAAAGACAGGATTCTTCACGTCTTGGAATACCCCAACCACTTTCCTTACTCTCCTTCACTTGAAAGGCCCTATCTTCGATAAACTTCTCCCTGCTCAAATGGTTATGAAAAGTATTATCTTTTCCAAAAATTGTAGCTATTTGTAGGTACATGAATTATGAAGAAATCAATTACTTTACTCATTACTGTTCCTTTAGATTTTTACAGAAATATTTTTAATATGAAACATATTAAATAAGATTTGAATGATACTTTTCATTGTATATAAATCTTGGTTTTTGACACACTTTCCACTCAGTAAAAAAGTTTTTTGATTCTCTCCAAAATACAATGAAAAGTTCAGCCAATAGAATCACGAAGTGAGACTGAGAGTCTGTCACTGTCAGTCTGAACATGTGATTCAAAGACTGACAAAAAAATCAACAAACTAGACTTTGTCATTAACTTCAATCATAAAATCATCTATTTTTTACTTACATTTATGGTCCCAAACTCTTTAATTCACTAGTTTTCTTTAATAAGACACCAACTGCCTTTACTGCGGCTATCAAACTCAAAGCACATTTTCTGTCACTTCGGGAAGCAGAATTCAGTCGCTAATTGTAGAATCAAACTGGAAGAGACATACAGAATTCCGAATTGTTTGTTTTTTTCAAAGACGAATTTCTCATAAACCTACGCATGCGGGTGACGTTAAACATAGTTTTAATTTTAAACAGCCTTAAATAAAATATACAGTATGCAATTTGCTGGTTTTAAAACAGAATTTCAAGTAGAATAATGTATTACAACAATTACACCAAAACTTAAATGAAAAAAAAAAGTTTACTTATGTCAGCCTTATATGTAATAGAATAATAAAATATTGTAATAAAATCTTAATTCTCAAATGATCAAACTTCATCATTGGCATTATGTGCTTTGAACTGTACTCTAGATGTACAGCAACATTGCATTGCTGGCAGCCAAATGTGGTCACTCCTTTCTGTTGTCCTTGAGGACCTTACAGGGAACACTCCCGGTACACTTTGTTTTGGGGGAATAGTTTCACTATGTTCTGTATTCCATCCTCCACAGTCAACTTTTGCTGGTTCCCTTTTTGCAAATTGCATTTCAACATTGTTTGAAGTTTCATTTTGTAAAATTCTATGCAAATAAACTTACCAAAATGTTCAAAATAAAGTTAATTTCTCTCTAAAATTTCACTAAAAACTCCATGAACTTAACATAATTTTATATTTACCAAAAGCAGTTATGAATTCACTAATTGTCAGGGTTTTATGAAGACGGGGGTCTATGGTCTCCAAAACATTGAGGCCCATTGTGATCTCTGGCACCGACTTGTTCACCTCATATTTAGGAATGAGAAGACTAGCTAAGTTAACATCTTTGCCTTCCCAAATTCTTAGTTTCACTCAGAAAGTCCGATACAATATCTAGTTGTGGTAAGCATTCTCCAGATAAGTCGAATGGAGTTGCTCTTAAAAGACCCACCTACTTGTGAAGTTCCCTGGACGATAGCGCTGTTTCCTAATTCCATCTATGTACCGGTAGTTTAATTTCTCTATGTTTCTAGAGTGTACATTAATTGTCTTATCTTCTTGATCTTTTTTAGCCAGGTTCGACACAGTTTTTTGTAAGTCCTCGATATCATTTTGCAGAGCCCGCAAGATAAATTGTTTGGTAGAAATAAACAAGAAACACGATAAAACGATAAAAATAGTTGGATGGGAAACACGTTCCACATGAATAACACAAGAGTAAGTGATATGTAATGCTTACACAATAGAAGAATATTTATATCAGCCATCAAAAAAACAGAAGCTAAGTTAAGAACCTCTCTGGATGGTGGAATTGTAGATTCGGGAAGTTGATTGCTGACACAAACTCTTTATGCAAGCATAAATATTAATATTTATAATTTGATTTATAATACTTGATTTAATTTATGTGTATGTTGTACAGTTAATACAATTGTACAGGTCTTTTTCTGGTTTCTCGTTGGCTTGTTTCCCTTCTTTTTCCTAGATGGCGATTGCATTGGTTGTCGGAATTAAAAGCTGGGCTAAATTTACATCTTTTCCTTGCCTTTCTTAGGGAAGGGGGCACATTTTCTACAAAGGGCAACGATTCTACAGTGTAACCAAACTTAGTTTTTTGTAGGAAACTAGACCTGCAATTTTGTAACTGTATTAGTTAGCATAGATATTGATTGAAGAAGTGTTTCATAGTGTTTATCACTACCATCTTGGTTTTGATAAGAGGAACTCAAGCCCGATCTGGATTCGGCAAGCTTGTCCTCGAGGAAGCGTTATGGTCAAGATCTTTAAACTTTTTGATCAGGACACTCTTTTTATGGGATTGCCAAAAGGGTACATTGTTTCTTGTCAGTTCTTCTCTTAGTTTTGTTACCGTCCAATTCTAGTTAGGTCCTGTGGAGCACTTGCTGAACCTGCCCCTGCACTACGACATTCAGACATGGCCTCAGGCTTCAAGAAACTCTATGTCACAGTTCAAAACAGGGAAAATCCACACAGATCAAATTGTTTTTATATAAAGTAATACCACAATGTAAAATTTATGTACACATGAAAAACTTAAAGGTTTAGTATAAACAAAATTTTTTCCTTACATAAAAAATTTCATTATTACATAGTGAAATGGCTGCGAACTGAACGTTTTTGCCTGGTTTTGAAAGAAAAAGATCTTTGGTGGTTTGTTTTAAATCAAATTTATTCAGGATCAATAATAGTAATATAGACATATTATACATCAAAATGTTCAGCAGACTTTCAGCTAGTACTGTTTTATACATGAAATAAATAAATATGATTGTATATATTTAGGTAAATACAGGTAAAAACATAAAAAAATTTTTAGAAGATAAATATTTTTTTTGAAATTAAAACAATCAATATATCATTAGAAATTTATAAATTGATAATTAATTGATAATTTTCTTTATTCAATTACTGTACAGATGTGTATTTTTCAACAGGTATTGTAATGAAAAAGACTGAATAACTTTAAACATAATCAAGTCTATTGCATGATCAATTGTTACATATGACAAAGAAAATTCACTTTTGTCAATAAGGGAGTTGAGACTGGCATGATGATCTTCATTATACGGAGCAGATAAATCAACAATAAGTCTTTTCTTTTTAGAATATTTTCCTTTCCGACCCCTATTGGATTTACTCTGTATATGTCAAAGGGCATAGATGGGTATGGCCCGGAAATGAACCCCTTTTGTAACTCTGTTTGAATTAAAATTGAGAAGTTATTTATGGTTGTTTCCGAGAAGACAGTAGATTCCTGCATTCATAGGTTTCTGTGGGCAAAGTTCTAAAACCTGTTTCGAAACCAAATCTGAACCCATTCAATAAATAGTCTACAGTTTGTTTTTCTAACTCTTCTATGTTTACTGGAGTTGTAATGGTTGAAGATTTCAATGATTCCCTCGCTTTGGTGATTTCCCCTGGGGGTTTACCTTGTTTTTTGAAAGGCACTCTGATTGTGAATGTCCAGTTTTTTGCAAGATTTACATACATGTAGATTGTTGCATCGTTTGCTAGTGCACCCCATATCATTGAAGTTGTTGCATATTTCAAGGCCATCTTTAAATTGTCTTGGTCTGCCATAACTATCGTTGGCATACAAATTAGTGTAATGTCGGTAGTCTGGGAGTAGTGATGAGGTTTGGCCCCTGTCTCAAGGTTTTCATAAAAGAACAGAGCAGTATGGCTAACGCTGCTACAGAGGGTGCAAGTTATTTGGTTTTTTGTTGGTGAAGATGTTACCAAACAATGTGTTGTTGCGGACTGACCAGTCAACTAGTATATTGTAGTTTATTTCTAATACAAAGCAAAGTATGATATTTCAAAAGTCTTTATCTATTTACATTCCAGCATATGCATAGTTCAAGAATTCTTTATCTTACAACATTATAGCAAATACCAACAACAAATATGACAAGTAAAAATATTTACATTACAAATTCAAATACACGATACTGGACGAAAACTGGCTCAGTCGCCCATGAGAACTTGCTGGATTGAAGAATCCACATGGTAGAATCTTCCCGATGTGTGAGACATCACCACAACGAAAATTGTTGAACCCAGCAAGACAGAGTTGGAAGATCCACATGGTAGAAATTCCCCAGTACGAGTGTACTGCTACAACGAAAGTTGTAAACTCTGCTCTAGAATTTTACCAAAAAGGAAGTTTTAGCTGATTATAAAATTTTAATGGGGAAATTATGACAATAATAGTAGTAATAGGATAAATTTCTCCACTTCACACAATATAAATGGTACTGAGAAGGTAATATAGGAATAAGTTTAAAGGCATCTGAGATATCAGTCTTGCACATCAGAGAGACTTGACCATTTTGCACAATAATTTTGATGGCATCATCAATACTCATATAGAAAGAGAGCATTGATTTTTGTCAATGAGTTCATTTATACTAGGGTGAGTTTCATTGGTGTGAGGTGCAGAAAGATCTACGATTAGCCTTTTCTTTTTAGAATACTTATGTTCGGCGATTCCTAGAGGAGACACTGTAGTTATCAAAAGGAGGTTCCTCATAAGGTCCTGAAAGAAAACCTTTTTCAATTTCCTTTGACAGCAACTGGTCGACTGTATCCATGTTCTGAAAAGCTGACCTCAAGTTTTTGCATTCTCGTGTTTTCAAGTCTGTTTTCTGCACTTTAGTATCAAATCCATTAGTAAAACCATCTAGAATGTAAGCAACAAAGTTAGGATTGTCATGATTCTCAAGTTCTAGTTTCAACTGATGAATGTTAATTGTTGAGCATGGAGATCCTGGAACATATAGTCATTTAGGATTGGCAGTAGAGGAAGATGTATTCTTAGATTTGGAGGATTTAGCATTGCAAGTGAGCAATGAATGATCCTTGTTCTTGCAATGGCTGCAAATATGAAGGAAAGGGCAGTTGTTTCTTCCACATTTCCTAGTAGAATTGAAATTGTTGCAAATTTCCTGTCCATCGTGTAAAAGCCTCTTTCTGCCATGCTTATCTGTATTACTGTTTGATTGATGAGAAGTGGCTGTTGCATTGCTCTGTGATTGTGGGCAAAACCTAGTATCATGAAAAACTTCTGCACAGATTGAGCAGGATCTGGATTTTGATGCAATCAGTTGAATGAGATCTCTGTCTCTCACAGACCAGTCCACTTTAATTTTGTGAACAGCCAAGGCATTGGCACTCCTAAGAGAAAATAATTTGTGATACTCGTAAAACCTTTCTCCATAAACATTGTATATATCTATATATATGTATAATTCCTCTGGGTACGTGCCGAATTTCCACGGGCTCTGAGTGTTTTCGTTTACCGTTTGGTAGAACTGCTGTAAATTAAATGACGGCAAGCTGTTAAGAGTTTGTGTCTTTCGTTGTAATAAGGGTAGTTAAACTCGAAACCATCGTCTGGAGGCTTTGAACTGTGTGCACAAGTGACTCGATAACTGCTGGGGAACTTGAGGTAGCTGAGCTTGGGTTTCCACTGGAAGTAGTTGTGCTTGGATAAGTCGTACTTGAAAAGGATGTCGTATTACCTACGGATACTGCATACAAACTTTGGAGATTCAAAGATTGTCCGGGAAAACCATTTGTGTGGTCGGAATTCTCCGCGGTGTTCACATCTGCTTTCAGTTTGACTGTTTGAAGCACAGGGGCCTGTAACATACTGTATTTGATTTTATGTAATCACTATATGTATACAAAAAGAGAAAGGGAAACAACGTCAGATCGAATTTACACAGGGTCGATCTCGGAAATGACTGACTCGTGTTTTCAATAAAATACCTTGCAGTTGGTGAAATAACGTCTGGGATCATTCAGTAATAATCACTCTTTAATAAAAATACCATCGTGGTCATTTAAGAATCGTGTAAGTCGTGTTTTGCAGATCCGATATCCTGTCATGCAAGTGATGTAGTTTAAGTCGTCCACTAAATTCGCTAAACATTGAATCCAGTATTTAACGCGAGATGTGATTGGTCAATGGTGCTTTTCTATAACAGATCTGACCAATCACGCTCCGCCTTTTACCAATCATGGGTTTTTCCAAAATGTCGTCTGTTCTGGACTTGAGCCTCTCTGTGAACGAAAAAAAGCTACCGTATTTATTCAAATCGGAGATGTTGAACCTTTTAATTGCAATTAACAAAAGAAAAAGATGATTTTCGTGAACGCTGAATCTATACTTTGTGTTTTCCATCGCCAGAAAGACTTCAAAACTGGAGAAAATGTGGGAATTTTGCCTCGTTTTAGTGGACGACTTAAAGTACATCGACTCGCACAATGGAATATCGAGTTAGTATTACCCAACTTAAACGCCATAAAAAGTAACGAGGTTTCTGTTTCATTAAAGAATATTTATTGTAGTATGATTTCCTGTTATAATTAAATTGGCTACATTCTTTTTTCTATGAAATACGAAATATTTCCGAGATCGACCCTGTGTAAATTCGGGCTGACGTTGTTTCCCTTTCCTTTTTTGTATATATATAGTGATTACGTAAAATCAAAGACAGTATGTTACTGGCCCCTGTGGTTTGAAGCGTCAGAATCTTTTCCCAACACATTGTCCACGTACAATTTCCGCAACACAGAGATAGGAAAATTGGAAGAAGCGCTTATATTCGCCTCTAACAGTTTTTCATGAAGAACAACGGCGGACCAATTTAGATAATTATACCCCCGCAATCGAAGTTTAGGGGGGTATATTGGAATCACCATGTCCGTCTGTCTGTCTAGCTGTCCGTCTGTCTGTAGACAAGATTTTGTCCGGACCGTTTCTCAGAAACTGTTGGATGGATTTGTCTGAAAATTTATACACTTATTATTCACCATATGAAGGTGTGCACCTGGGATTTTCATTATGATTGGATGATTTTTCTGCATTTTACAGGCGTTTTTTTCTTTTTATTTTGTGATTTTGTTTGGATCATAACTAGAAAACTATTAGACATACAATCATCAAACTTGGACAATTTATGCATCTTGGGTAGACGGTATGTCACGACCTATTTCAAGGTCACTGTGACCTTTAATTTAAGTGATTTTTTAAAAAAAACTAAGTCTTAAAAATTTTAAATTTCAATTTTCATAATCCTAAAAAATGTAAAAATATAGTTGTATCCTTATTAAAAAATGCTAAATTAAGTAAAAACTTATTTTTTATCATATACTTTACAGCAAATTCTGTAACAAATGTTAATGATTTGAAAGGAATTCAGTTTGTCCCATGGGCATAATTATCAAGCACTGGTCAAGGAGAAATTTTGATAGCAGAAATGTGCATGTCAAATTAGAGAGAAATTAATGAGTTCATTGTCAGGAGTTAACTAACAAGAGCATCATGCTGTGTTATCTTAATTTATCTCTTGGGAGTTGGGCAAAAAGAAATGGCCTTATAGTTGCTTGTGTTAATTAAGAGTTCTTGATGGCTGTAGTTCAGATAAAGATCTTTCAATTGGTGTAATGTAATTAAAACAAATTGATGTTTTAGTGTATGATTAAAACTGAATTAGTATTGTATAATATAATTAAAATTAATTATACATGTGTTCATTGAAAAAAAATTACATTTCAATTTTTATATATTTGCAACAAATTGCAGTCATGTCTCACTTAGAATTTTATAGTCTAAAGAATAATTAATTTTTGATTTTTTTTTATTAGACTGTAGCATTTCCATTATTTCATAAAATATGCAATAAACAATTTAAAGCTGCAGATGGATATTTGTTAAGCTCTAACACAGCCAGTTTAGAATTATATGATGTATTATTTGTTTTAATTAATCCCTACACTGTAAGTCTCTTAGAGATGTATGTACAATATTTTAAACATGATAAGAAATGGAAATTAGATCATTGAAATCTGTGTCAATCTGTTAATCAAGGTTACTTAATTTTCTTGCACCCTAACCAATTTATGATTATCGAACAATATTTGATGGGCGTATCATGCTGTGGCAAGGCACTTTATTAGACAATAGTGAACACCTCTTACTAGATCCATAAAATATTTCTGAATTGGCACCTACTCTGAAAAACCCAGCGGGGGTATTTGTCCCTATTGGACAGTTCTAGTTTGTCATGTCAAGAGAATCACTGGAGGTTCTTTGTGTTTAGCACTTCTCCTGGTCGCCATTGTTGTTTTTGAGATATATGATTTTAATATCACAATTTTACTAATTAATGAAGTGTTTTTCCCCAGAATTACATCGTCAAAATCACAATTTAAGTACACAGAAAGTAAATACACTAACAAACAAATTGGATGATCGATGATTATTAAGTAATCCTGTGGATTAATGAAGACAATAATAGTTTAGTACTGACGCTGTCCGGGACCATCAAAAGATAAGAAGTCACGTGACTAGCTATTCTTGACCTATTGACCAATGATTGATGGACACAAAAATCTGCATGCCTATTGCATAATATTGGTGAACGTAAACAAAAGCAAAAGGGGGAAGGGCTTAGGCAAATTGTATGAAATAAACTTTTCATAAAATTTTAGCAAAATAATTTAAGCTACAATACTTGAGGTACGCTGCTGCCCTAGCACTAAACTGTTTATGATATTCCTAAAAAGCTGAGCTGCCATATCTGTTAGCCATTGATACAGTGTCACATTAAGTTTTTATATATGCCAAAGGCTTGAATAAACTCTGAGATTGTTAAGGTTTTGTTTAGTCTAGGGTCTTTTTTCTCTTTGTCAGCTTTGTCTTCAGACGGCCCAGTGTAGTAAGGTATGTTGCTAGATTGACATCCTTACCTTCTATTATCTGCTTCTGAAGGTTCAGTGCAATTGTCTCCACGTAACGCAGTGATTCCGCTGCATATTCATGCGCGGTTCATCCTCCCATGGTCCTTGGTGATGCTTGGTCAGCCCATGCCGTTAAAAGAGTGTAGTCCCTTGTCTCTCGAGGAGTGATTCCCTTGTCTCTTGAGGAGTTCCGCATGATATGGATGTATCGTCATTTCGTGGATTGGTAGTTTGAGCCCCGGACTGGCATAATGGATCTGCGCTTCCTGCAGCTGCTGGTATTGAAAATTGCGATCGTGCTATAGTGTTTACTCTTTTGGTTAACAAAATCATACTGTTTTGCAGGTTCTGTACTGTCGAAGTAATGTTCTTTACCATGCCTAATAATTCTGTTCTAACATCTAGTCCTTGGTTGGTTGAAACCGTTTCTTGCCGCAATTTCTGAGATGTTCTCATCTTGTCATTTGTTACAGTTCGTTTTATAAATTCACTAATACACTTCGTCTAGTATTTTGTGGCTGTGTTATTCCTGTAGTCTCAATTCGTCGCTTTGCAATGGACCAATTTTCTGGAAGATCTGTTGCTGTGCTTGGCCTTCCCACAGGCTTAGTGCACATCTCTGGACCACAGGCTCTATTTACGGAATGTAAGAACTCGGTGACTAGTTGTTTTCGGAAATCTTATCCTGTCACCTTTGTTGAGCACAGACATGTACATATCTCAAGAACCACTGGGCCAGGAAGGCTGAAACTTATGTGGAAGCATCCAGGGATAATGTAGATTCTAAAGTTTTAAAATCATAAAAGGGAAGGGGGTAGTGGGGCATTATAGGTATAGCAAGAGGGGGAATCTGGTAAAGAACCCAATTTTCTCAGGTGAGCGATGTGGCCCATGGGCCTCTTGTTTAATAAATATGTCACTAAGAAACAGAAAAATTTTATCTTGCAGAGTTAACAGTATGTTCAATCTTCTCCAAAACTGCATTTTTATATCCACTGAAGACTTTTTCCCATGAACTTTGATATTTGCAAGTGTATTTTTTACACCTTGTAAGAGTTAATATACAGGGCCCAGACAACGATCTTTTCCTTCCAGAAGACATTTTTAAACTGATTGTTAACTCACTTAGTAATAATTATTTGTTTTCTAGTGATAACAGCTCATATAAAATCATTAAAAAGAACATAGCCAGCTGGCTGTATGAAAGTTTACACTTCTGCTTCCACAGTCCGACTGGTGTCGAAAAAAAAAGTTTGTCATCTCTTTGGATTATTTAGCAGTAAAAGTGGGGATGATTGATTTTGTGTGTAAAAAGACACACTGTGGGTTAATACGAATTGCAGGTAAGATGCCAGTTTTGCAGGTGTGACCTATCGAATGCTGATTACTTGGCAGGTTTGCATGTTGGCTTCGTGAATGGTGGACAGCATGTGTATGTATCGCTTATTATTGTATTTTACAGTTAGCATTTCTGTTGGTTCTTTTCATCCGAAAATAACTTTTCATGTTTCAGTTCTACATTGCTTTTGATAGCGTCTGGTACACCTCTTCTTTTTATCCGAGGTGTCCCACAAGCATAGGTGTTGTGAAGTCGTAACTCCTCAAACAACTCAGGTGACGTGTAGTAGTTGTCCATGTAAACTTGATGTCCTCGATCTAAAAGTCCACATCTTGTAAGTAGGACCATCACTGTTCTAGTAGTCATTGTGTAGTCTTCATCTACTCCAATTGCATCTGCATACTGTGTGCAAGGTGTGCTTCCAGTGTAAATATTGAACAATACCATATTGACCAATACAGTAGTCACTTGAATCCTACTGACGCTCACACCTGACAGGGTCACTGGAACTGTTGTTGTGTAGGATGAGAACGATGATGGTGTAATTCCATTCAGTTAATATTAGATTGTCCTTTTCATATGCAACAGAATTTCCGCATCAAGGGAAGTGCTGTCTTTTGATAACCGATTTCTTTTCACAAAGAGTTTGTGGTTGATCTTTCTTGTTGGGAGTTACCGTTCCATAGGTGTAGATGTCTTCCTCAAAGGCTCAACAAACAGGTCATTAGCAAGTTAAATGCTGGTAAAAAAAGAAGATCATGGTATACATGGTGATTCATACCCATTAAGTCTCTTGTGAGGCTGTAACCCTATCCATGTTTTTCCTGTATAGGTGTCCTGTCTGTTTTTATGTTTAAAGTCAGGATTCATGTTATGTACAGGTTCGTTCATCACAGCGGGCCCAGACTTTTATTCCAAATTTCTTTGGTTTGGCTGGCATTTATTGTCTCAGTTCTGTCCTTCTTTGTAACCCTTCATGGCTTCATCAATGGAAATCTCTGTTGAATGTTGGTAAAAATTTCTTGAAGTTTTTGTTTTCTATGTCATAAAGAGGCTTAACTTGGTGTATGGGTTGATGCTGGGGGTCGTTTCTATGCTGACAAGCATCCTTTGCATTCAGGTAAATGTATTGCGTAAGTTTTGCATACCTGTCTCTAGACATAAACATCTTGTATTTTAAATATTTCTCATACTGGTGATGTGGGGAATCTCACCTCAAAACATTAAGTCCAAGGTAAACCCGAATTCGGTCACCGGAAGTTGGGGTCCAAGTTCTGTCACATACCCCATTTTCCCGCAGGCACAGGACTACATCGCTTTTGTTTCGTTGGCGATTTTCTGATAAAAGTCTTTGAAAATGAACAAACTCAAATAATCTAAAGGAGTTGCTGTATCAATAAATTTGTTCAAATAAGGGAAGATAAACAACACTTTTCTCCTATTCCACCATTTACACACTTGTCTATTTCCCAATCATGTTGTCCAAGTACAGTTTGTGTCCTTTGTTGAGGTATTGTCTGTTGAACAAGTCATAGATTTTTCCTTTAGGTGATGTTTCATCTGAGGAACCAGTGTAAATTTCAATCTGTTAGCAGTAGCCATTTGACGAGTCGCACAACATAAAGAATTTTATCCCGAATTTGTCTGGCATGTCTGGCATGTAGACTCTGAATGAAAGGCTGCCTCTCCATGAAACCATTCCTTCATCTATTGCTACATTTTCCCCAGGAGAGTACATATCTGCAAATTTCTGCTTCAGCTGGTCAAATATTCTTCTTAATTTGAAGATAGGGTCATGTCTTACCTGTCCTCTGCAGTGTTATTGTCATTGTTGCAAACATGAAAGACAACATCAGCAGGAATTTATTTTTTGGCATTATTGTCCTGAGGCCTGGAGTTAATTCATTTTTTGACCAATGATCTTGAATATCTTAGGGCTGGACAAGTCCCATACCAATTACTATGGCCAAAATCTTATCATATCGTGTTGCAAAATGTCATTCCATTTTCTGAATCTCGACTGCATAGTTTCAGATTTGTCCTTGCAGAGATCCTAAGAAATCTGCAGCATATTTGTTGGTTTCTTAAACCATAATGTCAATGATATGATCATTGATGAAAAGTTTTGCCAAATTATCATTTGTACATGTTCTTCAAGATCCCATTAATTTTTTTCTCACCGTAGAAATTGAAGTCATGGAAGTCTTAAGTTTCCAAGAAATTCTTTGTCATTGCTTTCATTGCGTTCGTTTATGATATTTCCGATGGATTGTCCATGTTTTGATTTCAGAATACATGTAAGAGACTGTGAGGGGTCATTAATATAATTGAACTGGACATTAAAATAGATATTATTGTCAGACCCATCCATGTCCTTGAACTTTCATTCCATGTGGTGGGTTTTCCCAATGATCAGTGTTAAAAAGGCGTGTTTAGATTATATATTTACGATGCAGAAAAAAAACATTTCTGTGACTGCTGTGTATATACATTGGGTATTTCCATCCCAATTTTTTTTTTTTGGTAAACCAAAAACTGACATTGCCGAGAATGTAAAAAGAAGAGGAATTCCGTTTCTTTTTAAGCTTCAAAAAATTGGTTCGGCGGATCCGTAAACCAGTTAAAAAAAAAAAAAAAGGGCCTTATGCATTCATAGGTGTGAAATTCATTATTTGTTACAAGAGTATCAAACCACTTTTTTAGACTTGAGCACAATTAGTTAATGAACTCAACATCAGGATGGTTTGCTAATTTAAGTCGAAGTCTGTCAATGTTGATGTTAGTCAGTGAATTTAGTCATTTACGAGATGTGGTAGGAAATTGGACAGATTTGTTTTTATTTGGATCTTAGTTTGTTGGCATTCTAATCTAGAGTGGTTGGACTTGCAAAGATGTAAATATCTGCAATAAGGTTTGGTGCAACCTTTAGTAGCTTTGAAATTGTTGCATATTGGTTCACCTTCATGGAGTTTTATGTCACGCTCATGTATGTCAACTGCTTGTCGCGATGAGCAAGATGTCGTTTCATAAAAGCATACTGGCCAGATGTTAGCTGTTTCCTTGATATGTTATAAATATGAATCTAGTTTGTTTGTTCTGTTAGGATAGGTGCAACACATTATTCTTTATGTATTGACCAAACGCCATGATAAATTCATCCAATATCAGATTTCTGATCAATCTTTCATCGCTTTCTTTAATTTTCTTATTGGCTGGTGTTTGTAATTTGGGATAAGCAAGACGTTTAAGTTTACATCCTTACCTACAACAATGTCAGCTCGAATTTCCAGTGAAACTAAATCCACAGCTGAAATCTGAGAGGAAGGAGTTCCTGCTTCAGATGTTTACTTTGCAGTACTTAGATTAAACTGTTTTACTTCTATTGATTCTTGAATGTAAGGGTTCCCTCTGGAATGGCTCTGTAGTAAAGACCAGTTTCGTCTGTGTTGTACACATCATCAGGTTGTATTCTCGTAGAATTTCTGGAAGAACGTTGACTTTCCAGTGGTCTGCAGCGTTGGTGTTGGTATCTTTCTTTTCCCCATGCATTCGCTTGAATCCTATGTTTTCACGTCCTTTCCAACGGGACAGCCAGCCTTCTGTTGCTTTGAAATCTGTAACATTTAGGCGTTCACAAGTTCTGTCGCTTTTTCTTGAAGGATGGGTCCCGTAATTGGAATATCCCAATGTCTGGCTGCTTTAAACATTTCTTTTTATGCTCCCTTGACTGCCGCAGATTTTCTGCTTCTTTGTGGTTTTCTCTCGGGATTAGCACACGACTGGTAATCTTCTTTAATCTGTTCTTTGATATCAAGCTTACAGTGGATTGGGAAATTCCAAGACGCCTTGCTATTATATTTCACTTTTTAGAATCTTGGTGCAAGACAACCTGGTAAAGCAAAATATCCTGAGATATCCTGAGATCACCTGTGACTACAGAATTCCTGTCCTTGTGCTGACCGCAGGAATATTTCACAGTAGTATAAAAATCCTGAAATGTCCTGACATTTCCTGGGATTATAATACTGGCCTCAGGAACTTGACTTTACAGAGTAAAAAATCCGTAGATTTCTTTAGATGTTCCTGAGATCATAATTTCAAGCATTATCCTGACCTCAGGAATATTTCAGGAAGTATGAAAATCCTAAGAATTATCTTGAAATATTCCTGAAATCAACAAATCGGTGACTCCCGATGTTATACATTAAAACTTTAAAAGTGATAAAATTTCCTGTCATTCTGTTTTAACATCTATTAACATGTACAAGTTTGTAAAGTTTAATTTGTCTTTTTTACAAAAGTCCCAACATTAAGTCAAAAGTCTTAGGAAATGGGATTATCATAAAAATGATTAACTCCTGGCTTTACAATGAAATGTCCTGGCAAGATTTGGATTTGAAATGTTTAACAAAGAAGTCCTGGGAGATCCTAGGATGTCCTGAAATCAAATCCCAGGATTGTTACTCCTAGGATTTCCTCAAATCAGATTGTGAGGAAATCTTAGGAATTCTTAGGACATCTTAGGAATTCCTGAGAAGCATTTTCAAGTCAGGAATAATTTCTGCAAGGGGAGTACATAGGGAAAATCTTTAAAAATCTTCTCAAGAACCACTGGGCCAGGAAAGATGAAACTCACGTGGAAGCATCGTCAGATAGTGTAGATTCAAGTTTGTTCAAATCATGACCCCCAGGGGTAGGGTGGGGCAACAATGGCCGACCAAATTTTTACATATGAGTATATAGGGAAAATCTTTAAAAATCTTCTTCTCAAGAACCACTGGGCCAGGAAAGATGAAACTCACGTGGAAGCATCGTCAGATAGTGTAGATTCAAGTTTGTTTAAATCATGACCCCGGGGGGTAGGTTGGGGCCACAATGGCCGACCAAAGTTTTACATAGGAGTATATAGGAAAAAATCTATAAAAAGTCTTCTTCTCAACAACCACTGGGCCAGGAAAGATGAAACTCATGTGAAATTATCCTCAGGTAGTGTAGATTTAAGTTTATTCAAATCATGACCCCTGGGGGAAGGGTGGGGCCACAATGGCCGACCAAAGTTTTACATAGGGAAACCTTTTAAAATCTTCTTTTCAAGTACTTCAAAGTCATGATTAGTAATATTTATATGGAATCATCCTCAGGTAGTGTAGATTCTAGTTTGTTTAAATCATGATCCTCTGGGGTGTTAAAATTCAAGTCCCCCCCCCCCCCCCCCCCCCCCCCC
>PRKT01000160.1:138093-177603 GCA_003671525.1 Saccostrea glomerata | reverse complement strand
CCCCCCAACCTCAGTAAACTTTAAGTTCTGATCTGATATGTGCTTTCTCCTAGCTGAATATGCTCAGGTGAGCGCTGTGGCCCTTGGGCCTCTTGTTTGGCATTATTGTCCTGAGGCCTGGAGTTAATTCATCTTTTGACCAATGATCTTGAATATCTTAGGGCTGGACAAGTCCCATACCAATTACTATGGCCAAAATCTTATCATATCGTGTTGCAAAATGTCATTCCATTTTCTGAATCTCGACTGTATAGTTTCAGATTTGTCCTTGAAGAGATCCTAAGAAATCTGCAGCATATTTGTTGGTTTCTTAAACCATAATGTCAATGATATGATCATTGATGAAAAGTTTTAAAAAATGATCATTTGTACATGTTCTTCAAGATCCACATTAATTTTTTTCTCACCGTAGAAATTGAAGTCATGGAAGTCTAAGTTTCCAAGAAATTCTTTGTCATTGCTTTCATTGAGTTCGTTTATGATATCTCTGATGGATTGTCCATGTTTTGATTTCAGAATACATGTAAAAGACTGTGAGGGGTCATTAATATAATTGAACTGGACATTAAAATAGATATTATTGTCAGACCCATCCATGTCCTTGAACTTTCATTCCATGTGGAGGGTTTTCCCAATGATCAGTGTTAAAAAGGCGTGTTTAGATTATATATTTATGATGCAGAAAAAAACGTTTCTGTGACTGCTGTGTATATACATTGGGTATGTCGATCCCAATTTTTTTTTTGGTAAACCAAAAACTGACATTTGCGAGAATGTAAAAAGAAGAGGAATTCCGTTTCTTTTTAAGCTTCCAAAAAATCTGTTCGGCGGATCCGTAAACCAGTTTTAAAAAAAAAAGGGGCTTTATGCATTCATAGGTGTGAAATTCATTATTTGTTACAAGAGTATCAAACCACTTTTTTAGACTTGAGCACAATTAGTTAAGGAACTCAACATCAGGATGGTTTGCTAATTTAAGTCGAAGTCTGTCAATGTTGATGTTAGTCAGTGAATCTAGTCATTTACGAGATGCGGTAGGAAATTGGACAGATTTGTTTTAATTTGGATCTTAGTTTTTTGGCATTCTAATCTAGAGTGGTTGGACTTGCATGATTTCCAAAGATGTAAATATCTGCAATAAGGTTTGGTGCAACCTTTAGTAGCTTTGAAATTGTTGCATATTGGTTCACCTTCATGGAGTTTTATGTCACGCTCATGTATGTCAACTGCTTGTCGCGATGAGCAAGATGTCGTTTCATAAAAGCATACTGGCCAGATGTTAGCTGTTTCCTTAATATGTCATAAATATGAATCTAGTTTGTTTGTTCTGTTAGGATAAGTGCAACACATTATTCTTTATGTATTGACCAAACGCCATGATAAATTCATCCAATATCAGATTTCTGATCAATCTTGCATCGCTTTCTTTAATTTTCTTATTGGCTGGTGTTTATAATTTGGGATAAGCAAGACGTTTAAGTTTACATCCTTACCTACAACAATGTCAGCTCGAATTTCCAGTGAAACTAAATCCACAGCTAAAATCTGAGAGGAAGGAGTTCCTGCTTCAGATGTTTACATTGCAGTACTTAGATTGAGCTGTTTTACTTCTGTTGATTCTTGAATGTAAGGGTTCCCTCTGGAATGGCTCTGTAGTAAAGACCAGTTTCGTCTGTGTTGTACACATCATCAGGTTGTATTCTCGTAGAATTTTTTGAAGAACATTGACTTTCCAGTGGTCTGCAGCGTTGGTGTTGGGATCTTTCTTTTCCCCATGCATTCGCTTGAATCCTATGTTTTCACGTCCTTTCCAACGGGACAGCCAGCCTTCTGTTGCTTTTAAATATGTAACATTGAGGCGTTCGCAAGTTCTGTCATTTTTCTTGAAGGATGGGTCCCGTAATTGGAATATCCCAATGTCTGGCTGCTTTAAACATTTCTTTTTATGCTCCCTTGACTGCCGCAGATTTTCTGCTTCTTTGTGGTTTTCTCTCGGGATTAGCACACGACTGGTAATCTTCTTTAATCTATTCTTTGATATCAAGCTCACAGTGAATTGGGAAATTCCTAGACGCCTTGCTATTATATTTCACTTTTTAGAATCTTGGTGCAAACATTTTTATAGAGTTCTTGTCAATGAAGAAAATATGGACAAGTAGTGATGATTTGTATCATTTTTGATGAAAGATAAATACCCCTGAACTGCTAGGCATTGACAGTCCCCTTGTGAAAAAAGACCTGGATATCCCAAGATTTCCTGAGATTTTCTCTAGATATCTTGGTTAAAAATCCCAGGAAATCTCAGGATTATCCCGGTACCTAACCTCAGGAATTGTCAGGATTGTATTTGAACAAGGATTTCTTAGGATTTCCCAGGACAACCTGGTAAAGCAAATTATCCTGAGATATCCTGAGATCTCCTATGACTACAGAATTCCTGTCCTTGTCCTGACCTTGGGAATATTTCACAGCAGTATGAAATCCTGAAATGTCCCGACATTTCCTGGGATCATAATCCTGGCCTCAGGAACTTGACTTTAAAGAGTAAAAAAATCCGTAGATTTCTTGAGATGTTCCTGAGATCATAATTTCAAGCATTATCCTGACCTCAGAAATATTTCAGGAAGTATGAAAATCCTAAGAATTATCTTGAAATATTCCTGAAATCAACAGATCAGTGACTCCTGACCGCTGGAATTCTGTCATTTTGAACCACATCAGGGTACCAGGGTTGAACTTGTTTCATTCTTTTCATACTAAAAAAAAATGAATTATTTCTCAAAACATTTATTCTTGTTTTAAAATATGTCTCTTTCTTAGTAATTTGAGCCTGTCTTGCATGGTGTTGTGTACTGCTGTAAGGGTTACTTCAGGGAAACATTCCGCTATCAAGCCTGTAAAATTAGAAAGAGATTGTTAATCTTGTAAAGTGCATTGAATATTCATTAAGACCGCAAGGTAAAAAAAATAACGTAAACTTGTAACATGTAATTACCTTCTATCAATGTTCTTTTCTCTTTGTCTAATCCTTTTCTCTGCCCCTTTTTCATGGTAACTCCCATCACACATCGATGGAAATAAGATTTGTCTAAAAAAAAATGAAGGAAGCCATGTAAAATCAAATCCCACACCTAGTTTCAATGAATAAATACAGTCATTGTAGTAAAGATAACAAGAGATTTATATTTATAATTGATCTTGAACATATACCTTTACTTCAATGTATTAAATAATATATAAAAGCCCATTAAGAACAAATATAGGATAGATAAGTATCAGTCATTGTTCCCAAGTCTATCTTGATCTGTATAGGCTTCCGGGGGACTTCCTGCCATTGATTCCTCATCTGAATTGCCTTCGGGCTCAAAAAGATATGGTTGTGTGCCCAAATTGGTCATCTCATCGATCGGTTCCTCAAAACTTGATGAACCAACCTCCCCATCGCTGTTTTCGTCACTATAACCGCTATAATTGCTATCTGTATTCGCCGCCATAGTCCTTGTTCTGACGTTACAACAGCAGAGCCTCGTTTTCGACTCTTTCTATTTTCTCTTATTAATAATTAGATTTCCAGTGCAGGTAAAAATAGACATTTTACATGCTGAATAACTCTGTAAATACTGCACGGATCTGATGCGTTTTTTTGCTGTGGTTATTTTGTGGCGATCATAACAAACAGAAATTATTACAGTGGGCGTTGCCAATACCCTTTAAGGTGACTCCCATCATCAATACAGTGTAAATATATATATATTCATATTTTTGAAATGAAAAAGTCTTGACTTCAGGATAATTGCAGGACTTTAAAATTCAACAGTCCCCATCTCAAGATTTCCCAGGACTAACTTGATTCAGTTAGTTAAGGTTAAGAAAATGTCAGAGTCCTGAGAATTCCTGATGTCAAAACTTTGATCATTTATAAAGGTCCTGAAAAATCCTGGGAAGATCCTGTTCTGGTGAAGCATTAACATAAAGTCCTGACGTCCTGATAAAATCCTGAACCTGATATCAGGACATCTCAGGATTTGACAATTGCCAGGAGCAAAAATTTTGGAGAGCAGGACATGTCAGGATATCTCAGGAAAATCCCAGGATATCCTGACTTCTCCCGACCCTCCAGGATTTATTTCTGCAAGGGACTACAGTAAAAGATGTTTATAAGAACCACCAGGCATGGAAAATTTCGCTTCTGACTGAGAAGATGGTGAATTGTAAAAAGTTTAGAATGATTACAACAACAGACACATTTTGATCAGAAAAATTCATTGTTCTTTGAGCCTTTGGCTAAAAATGACTAAAGTTGCCCCCAAAAGCAGAATTTCTGATTCAGGAGACATAACAAGAATAAGCACATGGATCCCAAACATAAATAACTCAATTTCGCTTTTGGAACTCCTTGTAGCATTGATGCCCTTCTTATCACCTGTCTTTGTTGGCATTCTTGTGCCCAATAACAGAGGAGTTTTTTAACTCCTGAATGGAGAATGTCTGAGTAAGCACATGCTTATACGGTGTTGTGTACTGCTGTAAGGGTTACTTCAGGGAAACATTCCGCTATCAAGCCTGTAAAATTAGAAAGAGATTGTTAATCTTGTAAAGTGCATTGAATATTCATTAAGACCACGAGGTAAAAAAAAAAATAATAACATGTAAACTTGTAACATGTAATTACCTTTTATCAATGTTCTTTTCTCTTTGTCTAATCCTTTTCTCTGCCCCTTTTTTGTGGTATAACTCCCATCACACATCGATGAAAATAAGATTTGTCTTAAAAAAATAAAGGAAGCCATGTAAAATCAAACCCCACACCTAGTTTCAATGAATAAATACAGTCACTGTAGTAAAGATAACAGGAGATTTATATTTATAATTGATCATGAACATATAGCTTTACTTCAATGTATTAAATAATAATATAAAAGCCCATTAAGACCAAATATAGGATAGATAACTACCAGTCATTGTTCCCAAGTCGATCTTGATCTGTGGCCTCCGGGGGACTTCCTGCCGTTGATTCCTTGTCTGAACTCGCTTCGGCTCAAAAAGATATGGTTGTGTGCCCAAATTGGTCATCTCATCGATCAGTTCCTCAAAACTTGCTGAACCAACCTCCCCATCGCTGTTTTCGTCACTATAACTGCTATAATCGCTGTATTCGCCGCCATAGTCCTCATTCTGACGTCACAACAGCAGAGCCTCGTTTTCGACTGTTTCTATTTTCTCTTAATTAGATTTCTAGTGCAGGTAAAAATAGACATTTTACAAGCTGAATAACTCTGTAAAAGCCGCGCAGATTTCGATGCGGTTTTTTGCTGTGGTTATTTTGTGGCGATCGTAACAAACAGAAACTATTACAGTGGGCATTGCATATACCCTTTAAGGTGACTCCCATCATCATTACAATGTAAATATATATTCATATTTTTGAAATGAGTATTAAATAAAAAAGTCTTGACTTCAGGGTGCACATAACCATTGTCAAGCTCATGCTGAAGTAAACTGCCTACAACTGTTGGCTGAGTCCGTGCTGAAAGCAGATTTTTGCATTCATGTGGATGTTGAGGTAAATCTGTCAAACCAGTGTAAAATCCTTTGGACAATCCTTCTAAAAGATTATTGACGAAATCTACATCTGGATGGTCTGCTAATTTTTTTCTAAATTGATCTATATTTACATGTGATAATTTACCTTCATCCCGTTCTTTGCTTTCTGCAGACTTATAAGGGCCCCGCAAGATTTGCGGGTGCCCTATAGTAACTATCATCATTTGACATGTCTGTCCAAGTATTGTAGATCTCGCGGCCCTTGTCGCCAACCCATAACAGTAAATACGTAACCTTGGTCTCTTCATTTTTCTCTGACAGCGGTCCTTTAAATATGAGATCCACGTGTGTCCGGAATTTTTTCCACTGTTCCGGTAAATTCGTCGCTTCCCAGTTCATCTTGGGAGTAGGTACACCTGTCAGATCCATGGCTGACTTCTGACACCATGTATTGTTATCGGGTATTTAATAGAAGTATGCTAGGTCCGCCAGTAGGACTCTAAAAACAGTAGAACACCATGTGTGTGCGTCCACGTTTATTCAGTTCCAAACGTACAACATGCGTTATGCAAATCAAATCAATTCGTACAGAAATGATTCTTGATAATGTTACAGTGATATGATATTTAATCTTTTTCAAACAAAAAAATTGTTTGTAACGTCTGTCCTTAAAACACGATCAGACCACATTTAATTGCTGGAAAGTTGTTACATGATACTCAGGTGACTTATGACAGGTGAAGAAATTTTTGGGATGGAAATTTGTTTTGACTGGGTTGACACCCCCCCCCCCCCCCCCGCTTGGAAAAAAAAATCCTGGATAATCGCCTTTTTCAAAAGTTTTTCGTTCCATGCCAATTATCAAAAGAATGTCTTATGTCTGGGAAGTCTTTCTGCCAAAAAATAAAGACACTTTGTACTTTTTACGATATTCTACATGTAAGCCTCTTTTAAATAGATGATTTATTTATAGTAATAGTTGTTTTGTTTGAACTTCCTCATTACTGAGGCAACTTGTTCAAGAGCATCTGTTGCAACAATATGAAGTCCCTTCGGGCTTGTAAAGAAGATATCTCAAGCCCTGATCAAAGCAAGCCTTCTCCATATTCGTGCTTCTTTTATCTGTTAGTAGTTTGTCCATGGTAATTATGTGCAAAATTGTCTTGGTGTCGTACTCCATGTATGTATAAAAGAAATACTGAGCAGTGTTACCACGGTTTTCCATTCTCAATTAATTAAAAAAAAAACATATATGGATAAAATGAATACATCTAGGTCAAAATATATTTTTTCATATTTTTTTCTAATACTGTTTTTGTTGTAACTAAAATTTATCTACTTAGTATTTTAATATTCCTTCTTTGAAACTGGTTAAACACAATAGTCTGATGTTCGGTCCAAAAGTCATCCGCGGCTGGAATCAAATAAGTTCTTTGAATTTTAGAAATAGTGTTACCTCACAATTTGGAACTTCATGAATTTTGCCATCATTGACACTCTGTGAAAATTTCTTCCAGAGAGTAGTATGGAAGAGGAGAGTGTCAAATCCCCGAAATGCATTCCTCTGGTTGAGACAGGCTGTTAGCACAATGCTGAGCTCGATGTTCATCAAAACAAATGCTGTATATAATACAAAGTGAAAAGGCTGTGAGCTGAATATTTTTTGCCTAGTTTTGAAAGTAAAAGAGGTGATTTGTTTAAATCAAATTTATTCAGTAACAATAATAGTAATATAGACATATTATACATCAAAATGTTCAGCAGACTTTTAGCTTCTATTTCAAATATGTTATAATACAATATATTTGTATGTATACAGCTGTACAGGTAATCTTCAGGTAAATACAGGTAAAAACATTAAAAAAAAATAGATTTTAGAAGAGAAATATTATTCTTTAAATCAAATCAATCAATATTTCATGAGAAATTAATGAATAAATAATTAATTGATAATTTTCTTCATTCAATTACTGAACAGGTATGTATTTTTCAACAGGTTAAATCAATTTCAACAACCAATGAAAACGACTGAATAACTTTAAATATGCAACTAATTAAATACATATAAATAAATAACTAATAACAAATAACATGAATAATACAATAAATACATAAAATGTCATGATAATTAAATTTGGATTTAATGTATCCACACATAATTTTCAAACCTGAAGAGGTAATAATTATATACATGTACATATATATATATATATATATATATATATATATTTAGGTAACCTTCAGGTAAATACAGGTAAAAACATAAAGAAATAGATATTAGAAGAGAAATATTATATCATTGTTTTAAATCAAATCAATCAATATTTCATTAGAAATTTAAAAATTGATTAATCACAGATAAATAAATAAAAATAAATAAATAAATAAATAAATAAATTATAACAGGTAGCACGAATAATATAATAATGAACACATGAAATTTCATAAGAAAAAGGCAGAAAAGGAATCTAGTTTTCAATGTAATACTTATAACAGATAAAATGAATAATACAATGAACACATAAAATGCCATAATAAATAAATTTGGATGGATTTGTATCCGCACATATTTTCCACACCTGAACTGGTAAAATTTACTTGTCGACCATCACACGCGTCTTGTACGCAGCTATGTAATCTTTATGTGTGTGAAAAAGTTTGAAGCAGGGGTCAACGCATAAGGCAGACAGACACTTGTCACATTGATAGCTAGATTCTTTTCCTGCTCTTTTCCTTTTTTCTCCAATGGATTCGAGCCTCTGCCTCTCTGCGACCGAGCACACGATACAAGCACGGGTAATGTTTTTCTTTATGCCTGTTCCAACGATCTTCATGGGGAAGTGCTGCCCCTGCAGTCTCATGATGGGTTCTGCTGCAGTGCTAGGCCTCCCGACAGGCTTTGTACTCATTCCCGGGACACATTCTCTATTAACGGACTGCACAAGTTCGGTTACAAGTTGTTTTCGGAAAACTCTGTGAAGCATAGGTTTCCATGGAGTTAGGGTCTTGTAGCACAGGTAAGCATTCAAAGTAGCTAGAGAAATCACATGGAAAATCACTCGCTTCCACCACTTCAGGGTCCTGGCATTGAAAGTAGCGTAACAAACCATTTGATCAGACTGATCTACGCCTCCCATATACTTGTTGTACGCATTAACGATCGCAGGATTTTCAATAGGTGTTCCTGTTCTTGGTGCCACTCTTCCACAGGGGGCTTTTGCAGCTTCCTCAATGGTAGATAACAGGTAAACAACTTTACGATCATGGTACTTCACAAGAACAAGTTCATCATTACACATACTGAACATGTTACCTTTGTCCACCTTTTTGTCCTTTATTCGCTGTGGAATTCCCTTCCGGTTAACTCGTAATGTTCCGGTGGCACCACACCCGAGCACAAACAAGTCTGTGTAAAGCTGTGGTGAACTATAATAATTGTCCATGTACAAAATGTAACCTTGTCCAAAGTATCCTCGCATCATGTCCATAACTAAGTCGTATGTAGCCCCATTTGCACTAGCATGTGTGTCCGATTTCCCAGTATAAAGTTAGAAACGTAAACAATACCCAGTCACTGCATCACACAACATGTAGGCCTTGATCCCATACTTCTTGGGTTTGTCTGGATTGTACACACGAAAAGAAAGATTTCCTTGCCACGGTACCATCCCTTCATCCAAAGACAGATGTTGGTGTGGACGAAACATAGTCCCGAATGAAGAAATAATGTTTTTGTAAAGGGATCTGAGTTTGTATACAGAGTGGTGACAAAAGTGAGTAAATTGGCGGCCATTTGAATTCTGTGTGTAAACAAATCAAGCTAATTAAAAACCTACTTACCTCTCTGTTGAGTTGTGTTTTGACTTAATATTTTGTGATATGGCCTTTTGATCTGATAACCAACTGAAGTCGTCGAGGAATCGAGGAATATAAGTTCTGTATGTACATTAAAGGGATTGAAAGCCAGGCATGCTGAAGTTCTGCTTTCAGATCATCAACTGTGTCAATGTTCATCATGTGTCTTTTTACTTGATTTTTTAAAATAAGCCAAATATTTTCAATAATATTAATATCAGGAGATTGTGCAGGCCATGGTAGGGTTGGAATGTTGTTATTTTCTTTCCAGGCTTTAGTCACTCTTGAAGCATGAGGTGGAGCATTGTCATCCTGAAACATGTATGGTTTGTTTGTGAAATATTTGGCTATGACTGGCCACAGGTTCTCATCTAACACATTTATGTATTTCTCACTATCCATATTTCCATCTACGAAAGTTAATAACCCCTGGCCATGGTAAGTAATACAACCCCACACCATTACTTTCAAGTTCCTGCCAGTATGACGCTTTAGGTGGCCAATGCACTCGGGAAGGTACTTCTCCCGTTTTGTTCTCCAAACTTTTATAACTCCACAACCACTCACAGTAACTGCCATTTCATCACTGAATATGATCTTATTCCAGTTTTGGGCTACTGTCCATGTCAACTTACTTCTAGCCCAAGAAACCCGATGAACTCTGTTTATTTGTGTAACTCCTAACTTCTTGGCGATAGCTCGTTTTCTCAGATCATACTTATGAATTGACCTTTGGATAGTCCTTTTTGACACAGAAACGTGGTTAAATGTATTGAATTCGTTAGTAATATCTACGAGAGTTGATGTCCGATTCCCCCGAATGATACGATTAAGTGTCCGACAACTTCGATCGTCCATTTTTTAAGGTCGTCCAGATCGGTGGCAATTTTCAATAGACCCGCTGTCTTGATACCGCTTCAAAAACCTACATATTGTTGCTGGACTTATTTTCAATACTTTAGATATTTCACTTTGTTTGAAACCGCTATCAATTAACTCCAAAATAATTGTTTTTGTCTCCTCTGTCATTTCCTGTCGTTTGGTATCCATTGTAAACTAATGGCGGCCTATAAGGTATCACACCGGTAATTGTTTTCACTATATAATTCTATATAGAATAAAAAATCGTTAAAAATCAGGTATTTGTTTACATGAAAAAATATTTAGCAGAAGGTGTTAAACATTACCTGTCACATTAGCTGACACCAAAAAACAGGGTACCCACACGGCATTTTCGGACTTTTTCCATCTGCAAACAGGGCTACCCTCAAATCCACGTGTTTTCACTGTGTTTATAAACACCTCGAGTGCACTACAGGAAGTATAGCCTCCTATGCCATGAAAAAAATAGTTCCTGTCCAAAACCTTTATTTATTCACAAAGTACATAAAATTTACTAGGCACAGGTACCAAAGTTGTAAAAGTGGCATGGAAGAAAATAGAAAAACGCCTCAAAAGAAAAGAAAATTAATTCTATATATATGGACCTACATTTGACTAAGTTCATTTTGATTGGTCAATTACCGGTGTGATACCTTAGTAGAAACAGACGCTTGTACCTCCTAACACTGAAGAGCTTACACAGTCGTACCAAAAATCATTCTTATAAATGACGACAACAACTTTTGAAGCTCTGTATGTATTGAATACTTTATTTGCATTAGCGCGATTTCGGAAATCAGAATTCAAAATGGCGGAAAATTTACTCACTTTTGTCACCACCCTGTAGAGGGTTGTAACCCGCATTTTCTCGACGTACCTGTGCGTTGTTATCTGCCAAATGAAAGAAGCACATGAGGAGCCAAAACCTGTCCCTTGGCATTAATGATGGAAAAAACGGTGTGGTATTCACCTCCGATGTCGTCCAATACTCGGAAATGTCCAGCTGAACCACTAAACCCATCGCAATTGTCATTGCGATAAACACCTTCATTTCATCCATTGTGGTTTTGACCCAGTTCCGAAATCGGGAAGAAGGCTTGAGGTTTCCCTCATTTCGTTGTAGATACTGCTCCGCATAGCGATTAGTTTCGTCTGCCATAGTCTGGAAATCATCGTCCTTGATGAATAGGTTGAAAAAATCAAGTGGCGAACCTTGATCATCTGGCATATCAACATTTAGTCCAGGGATGCCTGTGAAGCCCATGTCAGTGCGAGGTCGGTCACCATCTTGCCAGTTTGCCATGAAATTATTCGGATTTTCGTTGACTTCTTCATCGGAGCTGTCGGCCAGATCATCAGACTCAAATCCCTCAACCTCTTCGTCCCTTTCATCGTCGTTAAATAATTCGTTGAAGAAGTTTTCATGTTGTGGTAAGAACGCCGCCATTTTGGGCCACCCATAAATAAACTTGCAACTCTCTACTTGTTTTAAATAACAACCAATCAGATTTGAGCTACGTCACTAAGCTCGTTTTAACCTCAAATGTATTACTAAATAAGGAAAAGGTTTTTATTAAACTTTATTTCCATTGGATGTCTAAAAACACGATATAAAAATAAGCTAATAAACAATATGTCGTAACCCGGAATATTCCGGGTTCAGCTCACAGCACATGCATTCGAAACCCGGAATATTCCGGGTTCAGCATTACCAGGGTTAACAAGAAAATGATGAGGGAGAAGTACAATTAATCCCTAGGGATTAATTATCTAGCCTGCTGCAGAAAATTTAGAAGGCTTATCTTTATCTGTCACTTTAAGATTAATGAAAACCTTTGTCTGCAACTGCTGTTTGTTTTGAAGTTAAGGTCAAGCCTTCATGATATGTATTTGCATTCATTGAAGGCTGGCATTTTATATAACAAAAGCTTCACTATTATTTAGATATACATTCAGTGTTGAATTGTTCTTTACTGCCTTATGTAAAATGAATACAAGGATATTATTTACGGGTTTTGGGATATTCGGGAATTATCTTGAAATTTGTAAGAATACAGTTGCTGTTTCTTATTCGTCATATATTTCTTAAATCATTCCATAATCTGCACCCTTATAATTCTACCCCATGGCGGGGCCCTTGCTGACTGGTCAGTTTTCTAGTCTAGTCATGTGTTCCCTTGATTCTCATGTTTTTGTTTGCCTTTCTGACATTTCGTAGCCGAATGATTGATTTGTTTACATTCTGTGCACACGTGAGCTAAATTGCATGAATTCCTGTAACATCCATTGTTGCTATTGAAATTGTTGCAATTTCTTTACCTTTGTGATAAGTTCTTGGTCTGCCCTTCTTATCTATCACCGTCTCGGATCTATATATGTTTGTGTTAGGAGGTGAGGTATGCTTGACTTTTGGGCAGAAGTGTGACGGATGAGAGACACTATTACAATTTTCACACCGAGTAACCGCTTGGCCAGAGAAGATTGTTGTGTACAGTTTCATATCTCTAATAGACCAGTCAACCTTTATATTTCTTTTCTGTAGTAATGCACTTGCTCTTGCAGAAAATGCTTTGTGGTTAACTCATAGAAAGCGTACGAACCCTTTGTCATTGATGACATTTCAACAATATCTCTTTCATATGCGTCAAGTTCTGCTCTTTGACAAGGATAGGCTTCGCACATAACGTTTTTGAATTTCGTGAAAGCCAGAATAAATTCACTAATGGTGAGATTTCTCAAGAGTCTGTTGTCGCTGGAATTTTTTAAGATAACTATCGTGCCTTCGCTTTGATAAAAATAGTCTGACAAATGGCACGAAACTCTGTACTTTTATATAAACAATATTTAATTACATTAAAAACATAAAATGTCAGAGTCCTGAGAATTCCTGATGTCAAGATTTTGATCACTTATAAAGGTCCTGAAAAATCCTGGAAAGATCCTGTTCTGGTAAAGAGTTAACATAAAGTCCTGACATGTCCTGATAAAATCCTGAACCTGATATCAGGACATCTCAGGATTTGACAATTGCCAGGAGCAAAAATTTTGGAGAGCAGAACATGTCAGGATATCTCAGGAAAATCCCAGGATATCCTGAATTCTCCTGACCCTCCAGGATTTATTTCTGCAAGGGACTACAATAAAAGATGTTTATAAGAACCACCAGGCATAGAAAATTTCGCTTCTGGCTGAGAAGATGGTGAATTGTTAAAAGTTTAGAATGATTACAACAACAGACACATTTTAATCAGAAAAATTCATTGTTCTTAGAGCCTTCGGCTATAAATGACTAAAGTTGCCAAAAAAAAGCAGAATTTCTGATTTAGGAGACATAACAAGAATAAGCACATGGATCCCAAAGGTAAATAACTTACTATATTATACTTTCATGTAAATTACTTGAATCTGATTCGTCGAGAAACATTTGATAAAAAACACTACTACCCGCTGAATAATGAAGCCACGCCCTCCTGCGTAGCAAAGTCAACATTGCTTGACGACGGGTGCTATTACAAAAATTAGCGACTGCGCGGAATTTATGCGCGCACGGTTCACTGTAATATGTATATGTATAAAACATTTAGTATAATATAATAAATATTGCATGTAGTGAGTGTAACATTGAAAATATTCACCCCTCGAAAACCATTGTCAACCTCGGCTGCGCCTTGGTTGACAATGGTTTTCTTGGGGTGAAAATTTTCAATGTTACACTCAACTATATGCAATATTTATTATTAGCTTATTACTCCTCGTAGCATCGAAGCCCTTCTTATCCCCTGTCTTTGTTGGCATTCTTGTGCCCCATAACAGAGGAGTTTTGTAACTCCTGAACGTAGAATGTCTGAGTAAGCACATGCTTATATAAATGCAGATGTTAAATATAATGCTTTGCAGACAATATTCTCCACTTCTTCCTCCTGTTAAAAAAGGAAAAAAAGAATATAAAGGGTATTCAATCTAGAGATATTTGTGAAACACTCCCCCCCCCCCCCCCCCCCCCCCCCCCCCAAATAATATCAATCATATCGGTATGTGCAATATCTGCAAAGAAAAGGAAGAGAAACTGTCCAAGGGACATAATTCTTTCAAAAATTGCTTGATTGTTTCCAAAACAGGAACTTCCTGGAGAAAACTTGGGGGGTATTGGTTAAAATATTGAAAATATTTAAAGAATTTGTCACATTTGTACACCAAAACAGCCAAATACAACCATAAGCAGTTGCAGTCCCCAGTGGCTATTTGAAGGCTGTACTTAGCTTTGTTGTTTTTGTTAGACTGCGTCAATGATGTAATAGCTTGTCGATATAATTGCTGTGTCAATGATGTAATAGCTTATCGATATAATTGCTGTGTACTCAAAATGACAGAATATAAGCTATTTAAAACAAGTTACATGATTTTGAGTCTACCCAATTTGGGAATGAAATATACATGTAATGGCATATACCGTGTCCAGTGAATTCCCCGTGTCATCGTCCTGTATTTCCCGTCTTATCCGACATAAGTCGGAGCACTGTCTGTTGTAGACTCATAACGGTTTGTTGCATTGTGTTCATAGTATTCAGCATGCCGCTGATAACTTGATTTTTTACAGTGGTGGCCATGTTGGAACTGTTATGCAAGGATTCCAAGCCCGAATTCATATGCATTTGGACGGTCTGGTCGGTAAACTCGGTATGTGTAGATGTTCCAATACTTGATGTTTCCTCAGTCTGTGTCACAATGGGTGCTTCTGTCGAGGAATTAGTAAACTCATCAGGTTGACATTTTGGGAAGAGTCATTTTCCTGCCGTTCTCTCACCGCGGGGGTTCTGTTTACATTTTCCAAGTAGAATTTTCTAAGCGTCGCCTTTCCAATATTGGCAGGGACGTGAATGTTTAATTTCAGAAGTTCTTCTCGAAACTGTGTAGTTGTCCAATTGTTTACGTTTGTAGCGTACCAACGACTTGACATATTATGTAGTGGACGCTGGCGAGTGCGCGGTCTTGAATTACCATCCCCCATTGTGAGATAACTGTCTCTGGATTCCAAACTACGATTACACATAATGCACAGTCACAATTAGAATTCAAGTCCGTGAAAAACGGGCAATAAAATATTTGACTTCTGTTTACAATGCACTCTGCCACTGAAACTAATTTATAAATAACAGCCAATCAGAATCGTTGAACAAATTTAAAAATGTAACTATCAGAACCTAACCTGGTTGATGTTAAAGTTGTGGTATTCTTTTCAACATAAACTAGCTTATTTTCATAAGCCTTAATTGTTGATCCTGTATAGATTGAACATTGTCTAAATAAATCCTTTTGAAAATACTGTGACTATTATTCACGTTAGTGTTAATTCCATTTTCTGAAAGCTTTTTCTTTAATTCTGCGACTGTCCAATTACTGAGATTATCACTGTTTGACATGGTTACGTTTGAACTGGTGAAGTTACCTACTGATAATTTTTCAAGCTATTCCTAAGTTAAGATTATAATGTCATATTAGATGTTTATAGACCAAAAATCAGCTTGCATTACCAGGGTTTTTTGAAAGATATCAATTGGTGAAAACCGTAGATGATTCAAAGAAAAATATATAAAAAATACTAAACATTTACTCTTTATGTTTTTTGACAGTCTCCACGAAAACATAACAGTAAAAATAAGTAAAGGAATGGTCATTTATTCAAACAAGTGCAATAAATGACAAATAGTAAATGTTCATACAATCAATTAAAAGGACTAGGGACAAAAATATGCTATGCACGCAAGATCAGTGCACAATTCTGAATAGAAAAAAGAAAAAATACTATTTATAACAAGCACCTGTGTTACACTAAAAAAGTCCCTGAGTCTCCATTGTAAAAATTGTTAATCCAAAAAACATATATCTAAATGTCAGCATATATACACGTAAAACAAAAAGACAATATGGAGCACACCATTTTTGTTGGTACTATCTAGAGATTGAATTTCACCTGTAATCTCGCTAAGCAGTGTAGGTGCTGGTGCTGTAGTGCATGGTTCTAGCGGTCTTGGAGGCGGAGACGAGGCTGTCGACTTTGATTTGAAGTATTCGTCCATGCACGTTTTAAACATTTCCTCAATTGTAGGCATGATCTTGGAAATGCATTGTTGAAAGATGGCACTAAGGTCCTCACTTCTTGTCTCTGACGTTGGTAAGTCGCTCGTGGGTGAAGGATCTTGAGGTTTGGTGGAAGTCCATCTTTGTTTGGGTCTAATTAATGCCATCCTAAGAAAATTCATAAGTGGTAAATAAGGTGGTAAAAAAGCACTAACAAGGATAATGAGTGCCACCAATCAGTATTTACTAAAAATGTAATTATAATTGGAACGTATATGGCCTGCATTAACCGCATATGTGGTTATGAATCATATCTTTTGTTTTACTGTTGGTAAATAAAAAAATAAATGCCCAAACACAAGTTAAAATTTGCTGCTTGAATATAATTATCATAATATACTGTACATATTAAAATAAATACATGTGTATGTATGTATTGTCACAATCGACTGAAGCAGTGTGGATGAATCATATAAAAACACGATCTGCTAGATCAGTGTGATATCCAATCATAATATGACATATATTTCACCATTATTTGCCGAAGCTGTGGGGTTGGATCATATATAACCACTATCCACTATCAGCCGAAGCAATGTGGTAACAAATCATGATCCATATACATATAAAACCATATTGCCAAAGCTGTATGGTTCAATCATATAAGGCCACAATCTGCTGAAGCATGCAGTGTGGTGAACTAATTTTAGTTCAAATATTAGCATTGGCCACTATCTGTGTTGCCTCCATTTGAAGCATTTAATAAAACTTTCAATTTTTTACTGCCAAATAATTATGCAGTTAGAACATGAATGATTTAGACCGAAGAAATGACTGCGGCTAAATCATTAGATTTCCCATCATACAGAAATAGGTAGTCAAAACTCTTACAAGTCAAATATAAACAATATCCGAGCCCATGGATGTAGATTCACCCTGTGACACAAACTTCTGCTGTAACCAAAATAAGTGAATTGTAAACATTGCTGAATTTGCTTAACAAAAGGTGCCAAAATATGGACAATTCATGAAATTATCATGTAATATAACGCATAAACTTTTATAGGACTTATAAAAAAATATTGTATGATGATAATGAAATTAATAAAAGATATATAACTTTAAAAATGTACTCAAGAACACATAATATGTACCTAAGAAGTGCCTGTCTTCAAGGGTAATTAGTAATCCCTGGCTAACAAAGGGAGGATTCCCCTAATTTGTCTTAAGAGTATGTACTGTCAGAGATTATTTAAATGGACCCCGTCACGTAGAACATTATTTCTGCTACAAGTATAGCCTTTCAGTTACCAAAAGTGCATGCTGTCTTGTATTACACAGGTTCTGAGGTTGAATTATGTCTTTTAAGTAGTGAAACAAATGAAACCAGTCTCATTACAATACAGTCAATGTCCTCAGAAGAATCTAAATCGTTGCTTCCTAAATTTACGATGACATGCTGAGGTTGCTTATCTCTGACCGCGGCAATGATGGTGCGGGTGTGTGTGTGATTGCCGATTGACCCGCCACTAATACCATAGAATCCAAGCAAACCCAAGTTCCTAATATTGAACGTTTCAGCGGGAGGTTTACCATTCACAGTTTCCAAATCTTCATACATGTAAGTCACCAACAAAAAGAATATGTTTATTTATCCAAACACAACAGAATATACCGTAATTGAATTCCAAAAATTTTATTTACAATACTACAAAAATATTTTACACATTTGCTTTGAGGGCTACTGCAGCTTATACAAGATAGCAGATTAGGTCAATCTCCCAGCATCAGAACCACATACTAGTTACATAAATGTAACAGTTGTATACTCTGAATCCTGCAGGCTGAGGGCATCTTGCCTATGTGAAGCTATATATGCTCACTAGCACCTGTATAGCTGAAGGCAAGAAATGCTTGCCTAATAAGAGGCATGTTCACTAGCACCTTAGTGGATTGAGAATAGAGTAAACAAGTAGAGTCTTAATCTTGGCATCACATTAGTGGATGTGGTCTTCTCAGAGTTTAAACTAGGGCACTTCTGTTCCCATGTGAAGTTGACAACCATTGTGAACATACATGTGCTCTTATGCAGTAAGGCACTGAACATCGGTTCGAATTGTAATTATTGCAGATTTGTCTACCTTTGTGATGTGCAATTGTACTTGTCTTTCCTCTGATAAATGTGTTGATGCTTGTTTTTGTCACCAGAATTCTCAACACACATACAAGATGTGTGGGTTGTAGAGGTCCCTGATAGAAAAAATTCATAATTTGAGTCTTGTCCGTATATTTAGTCTATATTTTTTTATTAGGCTGCGCCTTCGTGTCATTTATAAAAAATATAATGATCAATTACATTTACACTAAAAATGTTTCGCATTTCTCTTTTCTCTTAGATCCATAAAATATTCATGATTAATTAGCACCTCTGAAAAAGCCAGCGGGGGGTATTTTGTCCTGTTTGGACAGTTCTAGTATTGAAAATACTTGGTTATTCGTTATGTTAACACTGGTAAATCAGGTACTCTTTTACTGCTTCCAACTGAATAGAATTTAGAACTGTTTTTTCTACATTTCCTTTGTGTAGCTTTAACCCCATTCCTGTGCTTTATGCCAATTCCATCTCTGTAAACACCAGTCCTAACGTGTTATTGATCAGATTTATCACGGGGTCTTTGACTGCTTTGTCATAAGGAGAATCTCACGTTCTTTCTTTTTGTCCACTAACACTTTTGAATACTTATCTTGGTTGTTTGGATCCTAAATTAAATGCTGCACTCTGAAAACGTAATGTTTGTGCACCTATCAAAATTTAGATGATCAAAGATTGTAATAAAACTTCCAACCATACACACTAGCTTTTCAAGGTCAACATCCATACATACTTTTTAAGGCCAATGCTCATAAACTGAATGCATGTTAAGTTGTTAACATTTACATACCATCTGTAAAACAGATCCCGGTGTCATAGAATTAATCTTTGAAGTAAGATTAATGACGTTTTGCTGGTAACTGTATCCACCAGTGCATTGTTCTGATTGTTGCCGCCATTTTAGTTTTGGTTCGGTTTGATTAATGTGTTTACAAACCTGGAGCCTTAAGTGTTGATGATACAGCAACTGTGTTAGAATCAGGGTCAACCTTGTTTGTTAACACTTATCTTTCTTCAGCAGTCCTTACTTCTATAATGCAAACTTCTATGTTATTCCATGATATGCTAATACTTAAAAAGATTCAATAAATATTGAATTTGAATAATTTTGAGGTCTTCTGATGACCTATTCAAACACTCTCGCTTACACACTTGAACACATGGGTAAGACACTGATGAGTGCCTGCCAGGTGAATTTATAGAACAAATGTTAAAAAAATTACATTAGATAAAACTAGAAATATTGTAAATATATACTCACCACGGTCTGTTTTCCATGCAGCAAAGTACAATTTGGTTATTGTACATCTGCAGTAAATTTCAGGCACATGTTGGTTCTTTCTTGTCCAAAGTTTTTAGGGGGTCTTCATCCAAGACATTTTTATCAATCTCAGCTTTAAATCCCTTGGTTGTTGAGTTGATTGACATCAGGCCTGGGGGCCATAAAACTTTGACAGCTCACTTGTGATCTCAGTCTCACTTTTCCTCTATTAATTCCTTCCTTAAAAGTTAGATTGAGATCAAAATTATGTGAGCTCATCTAAGTTTAATGGCCCATGAGGCGAGGTAGGGTGTGTTGTCACCCCATGCATTTTGTGGAATGCCAGTGATGTATTCTTCACATGATTCATCCTGTTTTATATCAAGTTCAAAAGGTTGAAGGCATTTTACTTACCAAATTTAAGCAAGAATAATGTTTTCAACAGTTGCAGAGTGTTTTTGGTTAAAAGCAATGTCATACGTGAAAATAAAAATTCACGCTCACATTAAGCAGAAGCTATTGCAATGGCTCTTCCATTATTTACTATTTGTCCAAAATATATAACAGGAGTTTTGAATTATAAATTCATATTTAGAGCCATTGCAAAGAATATAAAAAATGTAAATATAAGCATTGAATCATTATTTTTTGAAAGATGTAGTCTCATAACTGCAGCAGTGTGTGCAAACAAATTTTCATAATGTGCTATTATGCATTACTTAATTTGTTTGCAAATAGGGTTGCAGTTATGAGACTATAAATTATAATCTTTCAAAAAATAATGATTTAATTCTTAAATATATATATTGCCAATTTAGTTTTAGTAATTTAAACAAAATAGGTTATGTTTTGTATGTAAAATTTTAATCTTTTAAAATTTGTATGCATTCATGTTTTGAGTGATGGATTGTTGATTTGTAGATTTAACTTGTTTCTGCATTAAAGATGTATAAGCATGCAGTTTAAAAGATCGTGAAAAATGGAACATTATACATACATATTCAAAAGAAATTCAGTGCTTTTTTTTTTCTTAGAGCAAAGGGTGTTAAATTTGTTATATATGCATATATATGCAGTAATCTTTGGAACAATGGTCATTGCATATTGTAACTAATAGTATCAAGATCTTTTACTAACAATTTTAAATTGTCAATAAGTCTATCAATATGAAAGATTTATGACAATGTCCACCTTAGTTTGGACTTTCAGTAAGGCCTGGCATTCTCTGCACTATGTAATTAGCGTATGTCAAATGGTGAATAGATTCTCATTGGTTAAGAAATTAATAACATCAGGAACTTTAAATTGTTGTTGACAACGATGAGACGACTTAAGCTCCATCTTTTTGTTGGAGGAGACAATGTTATTGGTTATTCGATACACTAATTGTCATTTGTCCGAATTTCTCTCCCACGTATATTTCAACAGTGAAGGAAAGCTGTGTAAATTTCAGAAGTTAACTATAAAACGTCGAGAATGTCACGCTTTACTGAAAGTCCAAACTAAACTGGAAATTGTCACATTGTCAATTAAAATATTTTAGTAATATATAGTAAGAGACAGTACTAAAGTGTTATGTTATTCATATCATTGTTTTTTATCTTCAAAGATACTTACTGGTTTTCATTAGCACAATGATTTTTTCCATGCTATATTCAAGATATTTTATCAATTTTGTTTTCTGATAATTGAAATCTAATTGGCTAAAGCTAGTATGTGTAAATTATACTTATCATCATTAGCCAGTTATGAATATTTTGGTAACAAAACTAAATGTGGTATATTGCTTTTTTTTGCCCCTACAAAAGTCATATTTTGAAAATTTCTTTAAATGTGCTGAAATGCATAATTACATATTGTATGAGAAATCTATATTATCAGTATTAAACAAAAAATATAACAGTTTTAAAGTGTCAAACTGTTTTGATTTTTAATATAAAACTTAAGAGCGCAGGCCTGCTCCAGAACAATATTTATATTTCTGACATTGATATCATTTTTCTTTCTAAACATTTTATCATTATATTGAGTTGGAGCAGACCTACGCTCAGTGAATTTTACTCGAAAATATTGAAATGATATAAACCTTTTTCTGAAATCCATCATGGAAATTTTTAAATTGCATTATTTTCTGACATCATATCTTACATATGCCATAATGGTTTATGAAAATATTCAGTGTTTTGAAGTTTTTTCTTAAAAAAAACTGAATATACTTTGATTTAAGGAATGAATTTAATAGCTAATAATTTTATCTAATCAAATATGGTGTTACAACCAGAGTGAAATGATATGTATATACATGTAAAGTGAACTGAAATTATAACAACAGTGAAATGATATGTATATACATGTAAAGTGAACTGAAATTATAACAAAAGTGTGAAGATGATGAATGTACATGTACTAGCATTGTATAAAATTATAAATCTACAATTCTACAAAAATTCTTGTGTTCCCATTTAATCTGTATTAAAATTGAAATATTTGAAATAAACAGTTTTGTCACATATATTTTGTTTTATTATTACTTTGATGTCAAAATATTTGATCCACAGCTTGATTCATTGGAGTTTTAAAGAAGCACTGAATCCACAGAACTTCTGGTTTTATCAAACCAATTTATGGGGGCCGACTGGGGTTTTATTGTGTGAAAACTACAATAGCGAAACTCTTCAATACCATATATATATAATTTACATTAACTTCAGTGTACATGCCAAGTTTGGTGAAAATCTACCGACCATACATAAAGGGAAAGTCTCAAAATACAGGTACATTTACTATAGGATTACATCCCAGATAGCATGACTATGTTGGGCCAACATTTGTTAAAGGTTGTATGGTTGGAGTTGGGGGAACAACGTTGGGCCAACGTTGGACCAATGTTACCAAGTCAACCTTCTCGACCATGACAAAATTCCTATGTTGGCCCATCGTTGGTCCAACGTAAGCAACTTCCATTCACTTTAGTCTCCAAAGAAGGAAGGATCATGGCGTTGGCCCAATGTTGAACCAATGTTTATAATACACCCTTAAAGAAAGTGTATTTACAAGTTGGTAGTAGTATGTTGGCCCAACGTCGGCCCATTGTCTCTAATACACCCTTACAGAACGAGTCCTATCAAGTTGGAAGTAGTTTGTTGGCCCAACGTTGGCACAATGTTTGTAACACACACAAGTGTTATTTTGTTTAGGTCTTTAAAGATGGGATATTTATATTGGGCCAACGTTGGCCCAATTAATATACTGCCAACTAATTGATGGTGTCAATTTTATAATTAGCTGCTCAGCTTTACGTTGGGACAACGTTGGTATATTCTGAAATAAATAAGAGGACTCTCTATGTCCATGCTTATCATTGGATGACTGTTTTTGTTTAGATATGATATTTTCAACATTTTAACCTTGCACTTAAGTGATCAAGCACCAAATAGTGTTTTATTCTATTTTTTGAATTGTGTATATGCTTATTTATTTGTAATAACCCAGATAGCAGAACACCGTTGGCCAAATCTTACATTATGGTTCTATTATCTATGTTGGGTTACCTTGATTGGGCCAACAATGGCCCAACATGGAATATTGATAGCTGGTTATGTATAATAGTGCGCTAATGTTGGGCTTACTGTTGGCATTATATCATCATTATAAAACTATTTTCATGAGAAAAATATTTGTTTGGGGATTGGCATCGGCCCTACGTTGGACCAATATACCATGAATCAAACTGAGCATCATGGGTAGACAACAACCGGGCTACTTATAATATCCGCGCCATTTTTAATCTGACACGAGCGTAATGAGACTGATGCCTTGCATATCTGCACTCACTTTGTAAGTATTAATAATATGTTTGCCTCGGCACAGCTGAATTAACGTTTAGTTTTTAAACGATATCATGTACAAATCTGTGTAAATCAAACACGGGGAAGTGCAGAGGCCAAGTGCTGTTGGGTCAACACTGTACAAATAGCATGCTAACATTGGGCCAACGTTGGGCCAATGTAATCGGTTACATTGGGCCAATGTTGGCAAATGGCATTGACCCAATTTAAGTTTGTTCATCGACCCAATGTTGGCCCGATATGTTGGGCCAACGTTAGCCCATGTAGAGTGTTGTTTCTACAGATATTGGCCCAACGTCGCGCCAACATTGGCCCAATGAATGCGACATTGTTGGCGAAACGTCAACAAGAACATTAGGCCGATGTTGGCAAATGACGTTGGCCCAGTGTCATTTTGCTCCTTGGCCCAATGTTGGCCTGATTTATTGGACCAACATTGGGCCAATGTGTATAAACATTTTATTGTTACAAATCTGTATACTATAAATCACTTTTTATTCGCGAGAACTTTATTTTCGCTTAATTACGCGAGACAGAGTGCTCGCAAAAATTTAATTCTCGCGTATAATAATATTCCTTAAGATTAAATAGAGCAATAACCACAATTCGCGAAAATTTTGTTCCGCTAATCAAGAGTCAATGACAATGTCGCGAAAATAAGGTGTCGCGAAAATTAAATGATCTACAGTATTAACAAATCTGATCGTCTCTACAATCAGAAATAAATCTACGATCAATCCTACTTGAAAAATCAAGCTAGCGAAAATAAATTTAAAATTCATATAATTTATCGAAACAAAAAAAATTATCAGTGATTAAATTTTTTACTTATATACAAGAAAAATAAATGAAAGTATAAAAATGTGTTTTGATACAGTTAAAACAATTAATAATTTGCTCCTTATTTAAATTGAAATTTGTGTCTAGTAGTATACATTTCCGAAGTCTACCACTTAATTTACTTATATACACTTAACGTCAAGAACATGATCAAACATTTTGAAAATGTTGAATTTGCTGAAGTTAAAACAAAATTTATTCAGTACTAAAAATAAATTGGGTTAATTCTTTCATTTAAAATTTGTTCAGTGTAACGACAAATTTTCAATACATGTATTTTATATGGGGCAACATTGAATAAAAATTGTTTTGATGATGATTATCAAGCGTATAAATATTATGCATAAATGCCCTCATCACGCAAGCTAATCACTTAATCACACCATGAAACAAAAACGACGGTTATTCCGTAATTGACAGCTTAAACATATAGTGATATACTTGTAAATTTAATTGTATTTTTACTCTTTACTGAGAAAAGTAACAAATGTATTAAGTACCAAATATTACAATTTTAGTGCTACTGGAAATTCTAAAAAGACATGGAGAACACAATCAAAGAATGGCTAAAGTATGCCAAGGACAGGGATGGGGAGGAAGAAACGGACAGAGAAGAAAAGAGGGAGGAGGAGACTCAGGATCTGGGAGAAGAGGACTTAGGAGAGGGATCAGATGGAAAGTGGCAGTGCCTAACTTTTTTCTGTGATATAGTGTGACATACCTGTAGTTCTACCCTTTTTTGTGTCTGTTTGTCGGTTATAAACACGATGCAGATGCCAGAAACATTTTTTTGTGTAAGTAAACAAAATGACGGGATTCATTTTAGTATTATTCTAAGAACAGGAGGGCTCTGTTTATTTGTTAGACGTGCTTATTGATACCTGTAATTTACTGAACCTGTGCATAATTTACATCAGAGAGGGAGTATACAGTCATGTAATCCTACATGTATCGCTTGAAGTGAGCATCAACTTTTAATTCTTTATTAATGTTTTCTTCATGCACTGAGCAATAAAATTAGAGTATGTTATAATTGAATTTTATATTTTGATTTCTTTTTCCTCAGTTTTTAATTAATGTAGAACTACTTACAATGCAATACTTGTTGATGGCAATTCTATGAGAATATTGAGAATATGTATTAAACTATTAATCTAACATATATAGCATATATAAATAGTATTGAAAGGTTTTTACTCTTAAACTGTACTACAAAATAAGTATAACCTTATTGTATATATTTGTCAATTTTGAGGACAAATGGCCAACCAGTGAAGAGCAAATGAGTTGTCATGATGGAGAGCCAATAAGATACAAACCAACGTTGGCCCCAAAATGATGTTTTCCTGATATTGAAAGAATAAGTGGCCCAACAATGGCTCAATGATATCCGTTCGTTGGTCCAACAATAAGCCAACAAGTTGGTCTGATTAAGGGCCGATGAGCAAAATACCAATGGGCCAACATTAATTGCTTACAATGGCCCAACTGTACAAAAATGACGTTTGCCCAAAATTGAAAAAATACATTGGCCAAACAGTGGCCCAATATTAACTGTTACATTGGCCCAACAATAAGCCAATAAGTTGGTTTGATTAAGGGCCGATGAGCAAATTACCGTTGGCCCAACATTAGTTGCTTACAATGGCCCAATTGTACAAAAATGACGTTTGCCCAATATTGAAATAATACATTGGCCTAACAGTGGCCCAATATTAACTGATACATTGGCCCAACAATAAGCCAATAAGTTGGTTTGATTAAGGGCCGATGAGCAAATTACCGTTGGCCCAACATTAGTTGCTTACAATGGCCCAATTGTACAAAAATGATGTTTGCCCAATATTGAAATAATGCATTGGCCCAACAGTGGCCCAATATTAACTGTTACATTGGCCCAACAATAAGCCAACAAGTTGGTATGATTAAGGGCCGATGAGCAAATTACCGATGGCCCAATGCTGAATTCAAACAGTGGCCCAACATAAGGAGCGTTGTTGGCCCAACAAAGGTCCAATAACATCCTGCTATCTGGGATAGGAAAATGCCAATTTTTAGCACTTTAAAGCAAATTATACAATACAATAGACTTTTTGTTCAAACAATAATATTTGATGAATTATACTGTATTGTACATCATATATAAGAAATATTAAATTCTACAGTCTTGTTACCAGAGGGGGCATCTCAAAATGCCAAGAATTAACAAATTTTCCTGTTTTTTTTTTAATAGAGTACTACAAAATATGAACTGCACAAAGGATTTATTTATTTTCTTTAATAACATTTTTATTACCCTTTCTTTAAGAGCTCCAGTTTATTATAACATAAAAAAGACACTGTGACGACGACAATTGACCTATCAATTGCGAAATCAGTTTAAAATTCAGATATATAAAATTGTAATTACAATATTCAACCTGTAATTTCTTAATTAGGGCCCGCAAGGATTTGCGGGGGCCCTATAGTAATCACTCTGTCTGTCCGTCTGTCTGTCTGTCCGTCTGTCACTCTTCCGTCCACAAATTTTCTGTTTTTTTCTAACTTTTTTTATGGTTGCCCAATCAAGTTCAAATTTGGTATGGTAGTTCAGTAGGCAGAAATACATATTTTGATGCTAAGTTTGGTTCTCTATGTCCCCTGGTTTGGAGCTGGAGTGCTGGGGTAGATTCCTTAACTTTATATAAGAATGCATTGGCAAAGCGAGATAACTGCTGAAGATGTTCCCACTGTAAAGTGAATGCTGCTATGAGTCCCTTGGGATTAATTAGCTTTCCTCCTGAAGAAAATCCAGAGCATTATCTTTATCTGTCACATTGAGATGAATTACCACCTCTGTCTGCAAATGAAGTTTGTTTTGAAGTTAAGTCAATTTGGAATGCTATGAACACTCTGAAATGTGGATTTAAATATAAATTTTTATAATTTATTTTTGTTTAATAGTTATGATTTCATTGATTTCTAAAAACAAGAAATAGATTAAAGAAGATTTGTTGATTTACTTTTTTCACTTTATGTTAATTCAAGAATATTATTAATTTTTAAGATAGTTGTATAAAAACCCCATTCTATCATTAATACTGAAAAAAGTTCTTACTGTAACTTTAGAAGAAAATGATGAGAGAGGTACAATTAATCCCTTGGGATTAATTATCTAGCCTGCTGCAGAAAATTTAGTAGGCTTTTCTTTATCTGTCACTAAGATTAATGAAAACCTTGTCTGCAACTGCTGTTTGTTTGAAGTTAGGGTCAAGCCTTTAAGATATTTGCATTCATTGAAGGCTGGCATTTTATATAACACAAGCTTCATAATTGTTTAAATATACATTCAATGTTAAGATGTTCTTTACTGCCTAATGTAAATACAAGGATATTATTTTCAGGTTTTTGAATATTCAGGAATTATCTTGAAATTTTAAGAGTATATATACAGTTGCTGTTGATTAATTGTACATTTTTTAATCACTCCGTAAGCTGCACCCTAATAATTCTACCCCATGGCGGGGCCCTTGCTGACTGGTCAGTTTTCTAGTTTTGTTTAATTTTAATAATTAAGTAAAGAATGTTGCTTTAAAACAGTTAATACTCTCCATTTTACTATGATGCGCGAAATATTGCGCAATGAAAACTACAGTCGGCACCCTTAATTTATAAACAGTCAGGAGCATGCAAACAGGTTATCCCAAAAAAATAATATCTTGCATGTTATATTACCCACAGAGTTTTTTTTTTTTATTAATAACTTATTTAAGTTACTATTATAAGTTATTTTTTGTCCTTTTAGGACATTGATTTCTCAAGAGATTTGCATGGAATCCATGATATAATATTAGATGGAGAGCACAAGTACTGACTCCAATGGAGAACTGGTGAGGAGGCTTAGATATATATCACTTTCACTCCCTAATATTTAAAGGTTTTATTTACATAGTTTTGGTCAAGTTTTAATTGTTGAATAAACGACTTTTCCAGGACTTTGAACATTTTTTCTGGATTGAGCACCAGTCTGCTTAAAATCAGTCAAACATTTGTTTTTGCCTTGGTGTATGCACAGCAAAAACTTTTGATGCAAGAGTTGTGAAGTTAGAGAGGAATGACGCAAAATAACTTGAACAAGGTATAATTTTATTTAAACTGTTTTGGAAAGATATTGTGTTGGACTTATTACATGTAATGCTGGGAAAAAGTAGGTCTTAGCAAAGAGGTTACTCACTGCCACAAAAAAGTACATGTAACACATTTGAGTTATTGATTGGATTATGCCCCTGACTGGTATAAAAATTGTTTTAATTATACCCCCGCTCCGAAGGAGAGGGGGAGGGGTGTACTGTTTTACCCTTTTGTGTCTGTCTGTCCGTTCATTTGTCTGTCCGTAACATTTTTCATCGCAGATTTCTCAGCAACTATTAATCGCAGATGCTTGAAATTTTAACACAATCTTCTAAGAGGCATACCATACGATGTGATACATTTTTGTTTAAATCAGATCTCAACTTCCTGTTTGCCTATGCGTCTGTCTGTTTCATACTAGGGTCATTCAAACAATACGTAGACAATGCTTCTCATCGTCATATGATTATTACAAGATTATAGATCAACACATTTTCGTAAACATGAACATTTATTTTGTCGAAGTGTGAAGTTTCATTCCATTTGATTAAACAGAACTCACGTTAGCCAAAATTAAAGGCAACATGTTTTGTTACCACGGAGCAAGGTTAACCAATATTGTAACGTCAAAAACAACGCTGAGAAAGTTTGTCAAAAGTATACACATTTTTGTTATTTCAAACACGGTTTGTTGCGTCTTCTCCATTCAAAACACATATCCACAATACTTAGGCCATCCTTGAAAAAATGTTTGTTTGGAATTGCCGCCTGGGGGTTTTCAGACCCAGGAGGGAGGGAGGGATTTTATTTTTTTTTTTTTTTTTTACAAATTGAAGCTAAATGATAAAAAAATAAAATCTCGGTGAACAGTGGTAATTTCCATTTATTTTCCTCTTTCTTTTTTTTTTTTATTAATATTATTTGGTCCGATTTTCTAAAAAAGATATACACAGAACGGTACTCAAATATTAATCTCATTTAGATGTTAAGATCTATTCATTTATTTATTAATAGTTAAATTTCAGCATCAAACTTCTAGTTTATTTTAAATCTTTATTAAACAATACTTTTATCAGTCTATTTCGTAGTATTTCTTTTTGAAATTTACCCCTTTGTAAAGACAAGGCTTGCAAAAAGTTTGAACCACACAAAATTTCTTAGGAATCGTTGGGATGTTTTCTGGAAAACCGGAAGGGGGTGCTTGGTAACGTTCTCGAGTTTTCACTATGCATCAGTTTTAACATTACGTTTCAAAGACTTGTAATACTGACAGACAACATTTTTGCTTAGTATTTGGGATAAAACGTTTCTGATCCATGTAATTTTTTAAGTGGGAAATAAACGATCAATTTTTTTCAACATGATGGACTTAACTTATCAAGTTCAATGTGCAATCTATTACAATAGCTCTTTCCAGGTATCGATGTATCATTCCATTTAATTTTTTATTCACCTTTTATTTTTATAGAGATGCATAAATGTTCTGCTCTTCAACACAACGCTTGAATGTTTCCAACATGGTCTGACATTTTGGCGGCTTTTATTTTATCAAATCGCCACCTATAATCGATATATCATAAATACTATGAAGAAAGCGTTTTACTGACCCGAGTTGTTAAATTAATGTGAGCTCAAACCCGACTTTAAAAAGCTATTTCGACGAACGAACTAGTTTGTACTAAACAATGTAAGACGATAAAACGATAAAAAAAATATTGTTAACATTTTGCCAATAAAATTTTTTGAGCGGGGGGTATTTTAATGAGGCGGGCGGCAATTCCAAACAAACTATAATTTTATTTTGGCCTTAACACCTGATTTGCTAATAATTGTACAAATATAGCTTGAGTTAGAATGTTACTGTTTTCAAATTCTTTGATTTACCATGCAACTTTATTAGGGCCCCGCAAGGATTTGCGGGTGCCCTATAGTAATCACTCTGTCTGTCCGTCTGTCATTCTTCCGTCCACAAATTTTCTGTTTTTTCCTAATAACTTTTTTTGTGGTTGCCCAATTAAGATCAAATTTGGTATGGTAGTTCAATAGGCAAAAAGACATACTTTGATGCTAAGTTTGTTTCTCTATGTCCCCTGGTTTGGTGCTGGGGTGGTGGGGTAGATTCCTTAACTTTATATAAGAATGCATTGGCAAAGAGAGATAACTGCTGAAGATGTTCCCATTGTAAACTGAATGCTGCTATGAGTCCCTTGGGATTAATTAGCTTTCCTCCTGAAGAAAATCCAGAGCATTATCTTTATCTGTCACATTGAGATGAATTACCACCTCTGTCTGCAAATGAAGTTTGTTTTGAAGTTAAGTCAATTTGGAATGTTATGAACACTCTGAAATGTGGATTTAAATATAAATGTTTATACTTTACTTTTGTTAAAATAGTTATGATTTCATAGAATTCTAAAAACAAGAAATAGATTAAAGAAGATCTATTTTTTATTTCGATAAAAAAATATTTTTATGTTTTACTTTTCTCCCCTTTATGTAAATTCAAGAATATTAATTTTTAAGGTATTTGTATAAAAACCCCATTCTATCATTAATACTAAAAAAGTTCTTCTTGTAACTTTAGAAGAAAATGATGAGAGAGGTACAATTAATCCCTTTGGATTAATTATCAGCCTGCTGCAGAAAATTTAGTAGGCTTTTCTTTATCTGTTACTTTAAGATTAATGAAAACCTTTGTCTGCAACTGCTGTTTGTTTGAAGTTAATGATATTTGCATTCATTGAAGGCTGGCATTTTATATTAGATAAGCTTCATTATTGTTTAAATATATATTCAATGTTAAGTTGTTCTTTACTGCCTAATGTAAATACAAGGATATTATTTACAGGTTTTTGAATATTCAGGAATTATCTTGAAATTTTAAGAATACGGTTGCTGTTGTTATTCTTCGTACATTTTTAATCATTCCATAAGTTGCACCCTTGTAATTCTATCCCATGGCGGGGCCCTTGCTGACTGGTCAGTTTTCTAGTTATTTCTGCAACATTGAAGCACACATCACGTTTAATGACGTTCCTAACTCTTTTGACAATATTTTGTCCCCCGCTTGAAAAGTGGGGGATATTAATTTGGGTTTGTCCATCCGTCCGTCTTTCTGTCTGTCTGTAACGCTTTCGTTTCCACACGATATCTCGAGAACCCTTTGAGCTTTTGCAATGACTCCTATTGATTTTGAGGTCAAAAGTTCAAGGCCAAGGTCATAAATAAGCAAATTCTGTCTGTTAAAAAACTTTTGTTTCCACACGATATCTCTAGAATCATTTGAGCTATTGCAATGAAATTTTACATAACAACTCCCTTTGGCCTAAGGAAGACCCCTATTGATTTTGAGGTCAAATGATCAAAGTTCAAGGTCGTAAATTTATATATTCTGTCTGTGTGTAACACTATCATTTCCGGGCGATATTTCAAGAAGATTTTGAGCTTATGCAATGTAATTTTATACCAAGACTCCCTAGGACCTTTTTCACCCCTCTCAAAGCGCCCCGCCCGTTTGTTTTATTAGTATTTGTAGTATTACATGTCGCTATTTTTAGCACAGGGGCATGCGGAGAGTTATTGCAGGTTCTCGGCGGACTTTATGTTCTTATTACATCTATTAGAACTGTTTAATAAAAGCTAAATAAATCAAACACCATGGATTGTGTAAAATTCTGACAATACCGAACATGAATATATACATGTATGTGACTTCAATTCTGCATATACTTGCAATCATTTAAGTACCAGTCCGTGTAAAAATCATGCAAAAGTGATATTTGAGTGATACACTCAGGTTCTCAGAATTCAATGATTTTCCACTCATAGATTTCTCTTGACCTATGATCCATGTATGTAAAATAAAAAATGTTTTGGATCATGGTTACTATGGAAACCTGATCAAAGTAATTTCCCTAGCAACCAGCCAATTTTTCTATTTGAAGGCACTGAAAATCACTAATCTTTAAAGCCTGAAATTATATATAAAAACTTTAACAATAATTCTCATTTACTGGTATGATAAAGACACACACTTTATTTTTTTAAAACACACAAGACATTGATATTTTATCTGAAGCTAGTACTATAGTAGACATTAGAATATATGTATATATTTGCATTTTTGCTGATTCAGCATTTTCCTTGATTTTGACAATATTCAAGGTCAATAGAAAAAAAATACCAAGCTAATACAGATTTTTCATGACTTTCACATAAAAGAAGAGAACTTACTCTTTTACAGATTGACTTTGAAAGCGTGGGTTTTTTTAACAATCCTATTCGTTGCCTAGCAACAAAATTGGATGTTTTGATAGCTAAAAACTGAAAAATGGTAAAGGGTTTGGGTAAAAAATCTTACGAATTTTTTATCTTTTTGTGGCAGATACAATTTTTCAAGTAATAGAAAATAACTCTCATATAATTTTAAAACGAAAGAATAATTTATAATCATTATTCTCCATGGCAACAGAAATTTTTCCCTAGCAACAATGCAAAAACAGGGTTTTTTTTGGCCTTTTTGGTATAGATTTTGATAGACACGAATAGATATTTTTTCTTAAAAATGCGATTGGGCATAAATGTCAATTTGAGATGGGTCTGATAAAGATATTTTAGTGCTTTATTAACCCATGGGTACAATTCTGAACACTTAACGACCACTTTTGTATCTACAATTTACTTTTACATTCAGGCATTTTTACGCTAAAATTTTAGGGCTGGAATGAGATCTTCCACAAAAGACGTTATATATGAAAAATAAATAGCTTCAGATACAATATTAGTATGTAGCAAAATATTTGTATGGATGACAAGATTTCATAATCAAATTATACTTGGGTTGCCATGGCAACTTAATGCACAATGACCAGAAGGCAAACTATCTGTGACCAAAATATTTGAAATTTTAGCTTCCATTAATAATTACTAGTAATACTTTTGCTAACATTGCAATACGAAAACTCTCAGAAAGCTTTAAAATTCATAACTTAAGAAACTGTATATTTTCATGGTTACCATGAGTTCGCTTTGAAGCTAGTGTTGCTTAGCAACTGCGTAATAGAACCAAATTTTGAAATTTTCAAATGTTTTGGGTTAAAAAAATTATTATCATTGAGATTAATTCATCGTTTAAAATTCTTATTTATAAAATTCTTCAACTTTACATTCTATAAACATTTCATTGGTGTATAAATGCTTTTTTGTTAGGTATATATCTGCCTGTCTGTAGACTTTTCACATTTGTAACTTCTTAAGAACCATTTCACCATAACTTTCCACAAGAGGAGTTCAAAGTTTAACGTATAAATGTATAGAAAATGTCTTTTTAAGTCTTCTTATTCTCGAAAACAGCAAAACCATGATAAGGCATAGAGGTATCCACGGGTTATTGAGATTCAATGTTATTCAAATCATGACCACTGTGGGTAGGGCAGGCCTAGGGCCACAACAGGTGGTTAAAGTATAAAATTGGAATATATAGGAAATACATGTATCTTAAGTAATCTTCTCAAGAACCGCTAAGCCATAATTAGACATATAGAGAAGTATCATCAGGTAGTGTAAAATCAAGTTTCTTCAAAACATGACCCCTGGGGTTGGGCACAGACACAACAGGGGCCCAAAGTTTTACATAGGAATATCTAAGAAATATCTTATTTCTTCTTTAGAACAGCAAAACCATTATTAGTCATATAAATACAGAAGTATCCTTACGTAGTGTAGATTTAATGACACCCGGGGGTAGTTCAGGGCCACAACAAGTGGTGAAAGTTTACAAAAGAATATATTGGAAAAAAGTATTTTGAAAATTCTTCCCCTCAAGAACAACAAAACTGTGATTAGTTATATTGAAATTGAAGCATCTTCAGGAAGTGTAAATTCAAGTTTGTCCCCCATAGACATTTCAAACTGATCTGATTTCTGTTCTTTCAAGGCAAATGTGCTTAAGTGAGATATGTGGGCCTATTGGCTCCTTTTTCTACAAAATAATGCACTTCTCTCTCCTAAAATGAAGAAATTTATATGAAATCAAAATGCATATTGAAAATGACAGTGCATGGATAGATACCTTGAGTATCGCTTTTTAATAATAATCACACAAATGATTAGACGAATTAATTTATATAATTATCAAATGAAGAAATAATCAAACATATATTTCTATGTTTCCTTTACAAAGACACAGAGAGTAATGTAGTGCATATTGAACTAATGTAGTTCTCTGGGGTAAAATATTGAAAAAAAATACAATTGTGAAATATAAAAACCCCAGCACTACCTGTTCAAAGGTTATGATCAAGGTTAACATTTTTAAAGGTAGGACAAACTCCAGGGTCAAGGTCAAAGGGTCAAAGTTGTTGGTTTTTAAAGAAAGGCCTTGTTTCAAAGATTACATATATGGGAAGTATGAAAGTGCTGGCCCTTACTGTTCAAAAGTTATGGCCAAGGTTAAAGTTTGAAAAAAGTAGGTCAAACTCCAAGGTCAAGGTCAAATTTGTTTATATTTGATGAAAGGTCTTATCACAAGGATTACATATGTGAAGAATGAAAGCTCTAGTCCTTACTGTTCAAAAGTAATGCCCAAGGTTAAAGTTTGTAAAAATAAGGTAAAAATCCAAGGTCAAAGGGCCAAAGTTGTTAATATCCAATAAAAGGTCTTGTCACCAGGATTACAAATGTAAAGTATGAAAGACCTAGTCCTTACTGTTCAAAAGTTATGTCCAAAGTTTTTTGCAAGTACGGAAAGGTCAAGGTCAAAAGGTCATAATTGTTGGTTTGAAATTAAAGGTGTTGCCACAAAGAATTGATATTTGAAATATGAAATTCTTAGAACATGTATCTACCGTTTAAAAATTAGAGCCAAAGTAAAAGTTTGGATTTTTTGTGTAAAATAGGGTCAAACTCAAAGGTCAAGGGGTCAAGGATCTTGATATCAAATTATAAGTCTTGTCACAAGGATTGAATACTTGAAAAATGAAAGCCTTTGTTCTAACCTTTCAAAAGTTATGCTCAAAGTTGTATTTGAAAAGTAGGTCAAACTCCAATGTCAAAGTCAAATTTCTTGATATCCAATGAAGTGTCTTATCACAAGGATAACATACATTTAAGTGAAGTATGAAAGCCCTTACAGTTCAAATGTTATGACGAAGGTTAATTTTTTTTTTCATAAGAACGGATATCTCCAAGGTCAATTTTAAAGGTCAAAGTTATGGTACTTAATGAAAGATCTTGCCACAAAAAATACAAACATAAAGTCTAAAAGTCCTGGTACCTACTGTTCAAAAGATATAGTCAAAGTAAAAGTTTGGAATTTTTGTCTAAAAGTAAGTCAAACTCCAGGGTCAAGGTCAAAAGGTCAAATTTGGTGGTACCCAAAGAAAGGTCTTGTCACAAGGAATGCACATGTGATATATGAAAGTCATAGCTCCACTAAATCAAAAGTTATGGGCAAGGTTAAAGCTTTGCTGACAAACAGACAGACAGAGGGACAGCTAGACAGACGGACGGACACGACAAAAAATATATACCCCCTAAACTTTGTTTAGGTTAAAGTTTTTTTCATAAGTACGGAAATCTCCAAGGTCAAGGTCAAAAGGCCAAGGTGTTCGTATCCAATGAAATGAAAGTTCTTTCTACAAAAAATTCATATTTGAAGTATAAAAGTCCTGGTATCTATTGTTCAAAAGATATGGCCATAGTAAAAGTTTGGAATTATTGTGTAAAAGCAGGTCAAACTCCAAGGTCAAATTTGGTGGTACCCAAAGCAAGGTCTTATCACAAGGAATGCAGGAATGCACATGTGAAATATGAAAGCCATAGCTCCACTAAATCAAACGTTATGGGCAAGGCTAAAGTTTTTGTGGACAAACAGACAGACAGATGGACGGATACGACAAAATCATACCTCCCGAAACTTCGTTTATTCGTTTACGGGGTGGGGTTGGGGCATAAAAATGTATATAAAGTAACAGTTACTCAAATATCATTAGATATTCTTCTATATTAATTATCTTCAGTCTTTTCATTCAATTCTTAGCTAATATAATGCCAAGACTGAAAAGATCAGTCATTTCTAAAATTATAATAAACACCTAGCTCACTTCTGATCATTCTGGCAAGTTCAGAATTAATTGTATAACCTAGGCTATTTTATTAGCTTGCTGGAAAGACCCAAAAAGATGCAAGGACAAAATGGTAGCGCACTGGAATAATATAAATTAGGTGCCAATTTTTTATATTGGGCTCTTATTTTTCGACACATATTGAAATAACAATAAAACACAGAATGCTTACATGGCAGAGTTATTGAGCTGTGTCATTGTCAAATCCACTCTAGAATTCATTATTCTGAATTGAGACCACCATCATCCCCCTACAGTACTTTCTTATTAATTATTTATCAATTCAGCAAATTAAGGTTCCAGTGGTTCTGATATCTACCTTTGTGCTTTATGATGGCTACAGCGCTAACTCACCTCTCTTTTTAAAAGAATTCTTTGTAAGTACTAGAAAATAGTGATATGGTAATGTCCTTTTTCCATTTCAGTCGCCCGCGTGGTGCAGTCGTTAGAGCATCTGCTCTAGAGATGAAAAGTAAGGTCAGCTGATCCTTACGTCGCGGGTTCGAATCCCACTGTGGGACGTGGAGACTGGTCCTTCGGATGAGAGCGTATAAACCGAGGTCCCGTGTCATAACAGGTGCCGAAGTAATGTTGATATTTGACCCGGGTTGAAAATTGACCCGGAGTCATTTTTCAACGTTGAATACTGAGACCAAAGGCGTTAAATTAAATTAAGACCCTAGTCTATTGAAAAATGAACCGAGTCGAGGAATTTTGATCATGGAACCGGTTCTAAATTCAACAGCATAAAAACACATGTTTATGACTTGGTTTTCACGGGGGGGGGGGGGCGCCCCCCCCCCCCTTTATTGTAGAAAATTTGAAGTCACAATTTTTTTTTCAAAGGTCAGTAACATCAAAACCTACAACTTCTGTACACTCTAAACAAGCATTCCTCACGACAAATTCAAAACTATACATTTTTACATCATAGACAACTGCTTTCTCAATAAAATTGGAACTCATAAAATTTTCGTATCTTGTGATACATTTCGGTCATCAACGAAAATCACTTTGTTAAAAATCACCCTGAATTCTACCTAAAAGTATCCCGAAGTTGATATTAAAAGGAAGCTGGAGTTTCTTATCGACACCATTTCTGCAGTCTTCGGAGATCAATTCTTCCTCCAAAATTTAGAATATCGATTGGCACAAATTGTGCTTCTTTATTGGCCGATCTGTTTTAATATTTCTATGAAGTAGAATCAAAATATATATTTTAAAAATTTAACATGACAAGAAGAAAGCACTTGCTGTGGGGTTCAACTCAACATTTAGATACACCGATGACGTATGATCAAATAACAATAGTTACTTTAGTTCATATGTTTACTCGATATATCCCAGTGAACTTTCAATTAAAGTCACCACTGAATGTGCCATAAATTGGTTGCTAGGGATTCAGAATTGTTGCCATGGCTTAATAAAGTAAAATTTACTTATTTCAAACCCATATTAAATTGCAATTTGCCCAATTACAAATTTGAGAATAATTGTCGGTTTATTTCTAAAATACATATTTTAAAAGGGCAAAAAATAACTGTTTTTGCATTGTTGCTAGGGAAAAATTTCTGTTGCCATGGAGATTAATAATCATAAATAATTATCACGTTTTAAAATTATATGAGAGTTATTTTCTATTACTTGTAAAATTGTATCTGCCACGAAAAGATAAAAATTTATAAGTTTTCTAACCCGACCCTTTACCATTTTTCACTTTTTAGCTATCAAAATATCTAATTTTGTTGCTAGGCAACGAATAGGATTGTTAAAAAAACCCACGCTTTCAAAGTCAATCTGTAAAAGAGTAAGTTCTCTTCTTTTATGTGAAGGTCATGAAAAATCTGTATTAGCTTGGTATTTTTTTTCTATTGACCTTGAATATTGTCAAAATCAAGGAAAATGCTGAATCAGCAAAAATGCAAATACATACATATATTCTAATGTCTACCATAGTACTAGCTTCAGATAAAATATCAATGTCCTGTGTGTTTTAAACAAATAAAGTGTGTGTCTTTATCATGTCAGTAAATGAGAATTATTGTTAAAGTTTTTATATATAATTTCAGGCTTTAAAGATTAGTGATTTTCAGTGCCTTCAAATAGAAAAATTGGCTTGTTGCTAAGGAAATTACTTTGATCAGGTTTCCATAGTAACCATGATCCAAAACATTTTTTATTTTACATACATGGATCATAGGTCAAGAGAAATCTATGAGTGGAAAATCATTGAATTCTGAGAACCTGAGTGAATCACCTTTTGCATGATTTTTATATGGACTGGTACTTAAAGCGAATCCGTGGACTAGTGGTATGTCTCCCGCTTCACATGTGAGAGGACCCGGGATTGATTCTCGGACGATCCTTTTTTTTTAGCTCACCTGAGCCGAAGGCTCAAGTGAGCTTTTCTGATCACATTTTGTCCGTCGTCCGTCCGTCTGTCCGTCCGTCCGTCCGTCTGTCTGTCCGTCCGTCCGTCTGTAAACTTTTCACATTTTCGACTTCTTCTCAAGAACCACTGGGCCAATTTTGACCAAACTTGGTACAAAGCATCCTTGGGTAAAGGGGAATTTAAATTGTTAAAATGAAGGGACATATCCCTTCGCAAGGGGAGATAATCGAGAAAAGACAAAAATAGGGTTGGGTCATAATTAAATCTTCTTCTCAAGAACCACTGGGCCAGTAAAGCTGAAACTTATGTGGAAGCATTGTGGGGTAGTGTAGATTCTAAATTGTTCAAATCATGGCCCCCGGGGGAAGGGCGGGGCCACAATGGGGAATCAAAGTTTTATATAGAAATATATAGGAAAAATCTTT
>PRKT01000160.1:109781-124482 GCA_003671525.1 Saccostrea glomerata | reverse complement strand
ACACACACACACACGAAATAGGTTTTTCGTGTTTGGGAAATTTTTTTTTGCTTGTCAGTATAAGGTATAAATTTTTTTTTTATACTTAGCCCCCCCCACTTTCAATTTGCTTCCGACGCCAGTGTAAAGAGACGATTTATGCATATTTTCACCAAGAGATTTGTTTGAAATTCAAATTATTTTTTACAATAACTTAAACAAGCAAGTATAAAGAATTGTGGTTCCCCGCTTTCGGTGTCTTTGTGGGTGGGATGTCATTTTTAGCTCTACTGGTCAGAGACCAGAAGAGCTTATGCGATAGTAATGCGTCCGTCGTCCGTCTTGATGTCTGTCCGTCTGTCTGTAAACAATTTTTCAAAATGCTACTCCTCCTACAGTTTTGATTTGATTTCAAATATTACTTGGCACACAAGTAGACTACGCTAAGATACATAATTCTGTATATCGGATTTTAATTTCGATGAACAGTGTTGCCGTGGCTACTAACTATAGAAAGAATGGGTGGACTTAACGCATTAATTTGGATCTTTTTGCGACTCCTCTACCAAGTTGTAAATCAAGTGAATCCAAAATATATTACGAGCAATGGAAAGAGCTTCATATACTTGGTTACATTAGGTGGAACATTTGTACAAAAACAATGCCCTGTTGCTATGAATCAAAATTGAAGCAACGATACATGAGTATCGTCTTCCGGAATTCGACATGTACCCGGAGTGGTTTTTATGTCACACAATCAATATTTATAGGAGGCGGGGCTATCGATCAGCGTCATTGTTGACATCTCTCTCTCTATCCCTCCCTCTCTCTCCCTCTCTAAAATTTCGAATACGCGTTTAGCATATTACAGCGGTGTCAATATGAAATTCTTTTAAAATATGATAATAGGAAAAATTAAAACAATATTTAATACGCTAAATTCTGAAAACGGCAACAAAACACGCTGAAAGACATGATTTAGCTGAAAGACATGATTTAGATCGAGGTCAGGTTAAAGATTACAATGTAACTGTTTTCACGAGTACACTCGCAGGTGGACATCACGTGATGAATTGTAATATTAAACAGGTCAATCGAAGACATAACAATGAGGCGAGAAGTTTGTTTGGAACATGTTTTTTGTTAAATTAAGTAACAGCACACGTTTGTCGGCTTTTCTCCTTTTATTATAACATTATTTTGTTCAATATACAACTACAGTTTTCTTAAGAACAGCCGACAAACATGTGCTGACTATGTATTCGGACGATGAAAAACGCGTGACCCTGATTATCTATTGATATTCAAGAAATCTTCAAGCATTCATTTAGTTTACCTCGAAAAGAGCGTTTTAAATTCACATCCGTACCATGAATACACGGTTAGGATATCGGAGGTTTATTTGATGGAAAAATATAGACATTTTATGAAACTTAAATTTACGGCATTTTTTCTGGCCAGTTAAGTCCACCCATTCTTTCTGTGAAATACTTTCAAAATGCTACTCCAAAAACAGTTTTAGTCTGATTATAATATGATTTGGCATGCAAGTAGACTACACTGAGATACATAATAATCAGTTTTGTGTTTTGGATTTCGATTAACGATATTGCCATGGTAACTAAATTCTGTAAAATTTTATTTAAAAAGGCTACTCCAACAGTTGTAGTCTTATTGCAATCTTGCCACTAAAAGAGACTTAATCAAGGATCATTATTCTATTTATTGCTTTTGTAAAGTTTATGTCCCAACTGCTGCTTTTCTCTTCCTTTATTTTAAGTACAAACCAGTAGAGCTACAGTCTCGACAGAGACATCTGGTTTATGACATATTTTGTCAAATCTTGTCACACGTAATGCATATGTCAAATATTGAATCCCTATCTCATCTCAATTAGAAGTTATAAGGAAGTGAAACACTGATGACCCCGTATGGCAAAATAGCGAAGAATGAAACTTTTCCAAAATGCAAATTAAGTATATTAGTACCCAAAGTAGGGCCATCTCACAAGAAATACGATTGTGAAATATGAAAGCCCTAGCACCACCTGTTCAAAAGTTATGGTCAAGGATACGTATTTGAAAGGTACTAGTAATTCAAACTCCAAGGTCAAACTCAAAGGTCTTGCCACAAGTATTGCAGAGGTGAAGTATGAAAACCCTTGCCCGAACCTTTTAAAAGTTATGGCTAAGGTCTCAAAAGGTCTCGTCACATGGATTAAATATGTGAAGTATAAAAGCCCTAGCTTTAACCCTTCAAATATAATTGTCAGGATTTGTTTATTAAAATGAGGTCAAACTCCAAGGTCAAATGTCAAAGTTTTGGTATCCAATTAAAGGTCTGACAAGGATTAAGTAATAGTTAGATCATATTAAGTAAAATTTTAGTGGTTAAGAAGGGGCGGAGGGAGCGAAGCGACCGAGCCCTTCTTAACCACTAAAATTTTACTTAATATGATCTAACTTACTTAGAACCTATTTTGATTGGCTAATAAGTCAGCGGGCGGAGTTACTGCATAGACATAAAATCTTAACAATTAAGAGATCTACTTAATAGAAAATTTAGCAGCTGCTGATTGGAGGAAAAAGTGGGTTAGGTTCTAAATGTGTGAAGTATGAAAGCCCTAGCCCTTACTGTTCAAAAGTTAAAAGTCCTAGGTTAATTTTTTTAAAGCAATATAAGCTGCACATATAACATTGGAAAAATTTAAAGCAAATTTGTAATTAACTATTTAAATGAAAGAAAACTAGGATATTTATAAACTTCTGTTCTTCATCTTTGCGATGGAAGAGCTTTTAATAAGCTTTGATTGAACCATAATTACATTATTGTCGTCCTTTACAAAATTGATTTTTTCTATACATGTATAATACTGTTTTATTGTACAAAAATATTTCGGATGAAACATTTCAAAACTTTATTTTGGTCCAATTGATCATAAGGGTTTAAATTCAATACAAATTCATCATTATTACACATCTTGCCATCAAAATAAATTTCTCAAAAATGCAGCTCTTATTGCTTTAAAGTAGGTCCAACGTCAAGGTCAGAAGGTCAAAGTTCTTGATATCCAATGAAAGGTCTTGTCACAAGGATTAAATATGTGAAGTATGAAAACCAAGGCCTTTTACCGTACAAAAGTTATGGCCAAGATTATAGTTTTTTTCATAAGTACGGAAGTCTCCAAAATAAAGGTCAAAATGTCAAAGTTGTTGGTGTCCAATAAAAGGTCTTGCCACAAAGAATACGTATGTGAAATATGTTATTCCTAGCATCTTATGTTCAAAAGTATGGCCAAAGTAAAAGTTCAAAATTTTTGTGTAAAAGTGGGTCAATCTTCAAGGTAAAAAAGGTCAAATTTGGTTGTACCCAAAGAAAGGTCTTGTAACAAGAAATACACATGTGAAAAATAAAAGTCATAGCTCCACTAAATCAAAAGTTATGTGCAAGGTTATTTTTTTGTGACGGACGGACAGACGAATGAGATTTAATGTCCCCTCGCTTTAGCGAAAGCGGGGGACAAAAAATGTAGCTATTTGATTTTTTGACCCCTCCATTCTTTACAAGGCAGTTTTTAGGTACTTCCTTAATAATCCCTAGGAATATGTTTGAACACAGCTGTAACATTTGATGTCACGTATGTACATTTTCTTCTTCACATCATTCGTAATTATAAATATTTTTTGGGAATTGTTCTTTCATTTCTCTTCTTCATCTGTTAGCAAGAGGCCCATGGGCCACATCGCTCACCTGAGTAAATTGGGTGATGCAGTTCTTTACCAGATTTCCCCTCTTGCTATACCTATCCTGACCCCCTACCCCTTACCCTTTCATGATTTTAATACTTTAGAATCTACACTACCCAAGGATGCTTGCACATAAGTTTCAGCTTTCCTGGCCCAGTGGTTTTTGAGAAGAAGATTCTTAAAACATTTTTCCCTTAATATATCTATGTAAAAATTGGATTCCCTACTGTGGCCCCGCCCTATCCCCGGGGGTCATGTTTTAAACAATTCAATTCCTACACTACCCAAGGATGCTTCCACATAAGTTTCAGCTTTCCTGGCCCTGTGGTTCTTGAGAAGAAGATCTTTAAAGATTTTTTCTATATATTTCTATGTAAAACTTTGATCCCCTATTGTGGTCCCGCCCTATCCCCAGGGGTCATGATTTTGACAATATAATATTTACTCTACCCCAGGATGCTACCACATAAGTTTCAGTTTTCCTAGCCTTGTCGTTCTTGAGAAGAAGATTTTTAAAGATGTGTTCTATATATTTCTATGTTAAAATTTTATTCCCTATTGTGGCCCCGCCCTATCCCCAGGGGTCATGATTTTAACAATTTAATATGTACATACCCAAGGATGCTTCCACATAAGTTTCAGATTTCCTGGCACAGTGGTTCTTGAGAAGAAGATTTTTAAAGATGTGTTCTATATATTTCTATGTAAAACTTTGATTCCCTATTCTGGCCCCGCCCTATCCCCAGGGGTCATGACATTAAATATCTAATATTAACACTACCCCAGGATGCTACAACATAAGTTTCAGCTTTCCTAGCCCTGTGGTTCTTGAGAAGAAGATTTTTAAAGATGTGTTCTAAATATTTCTATGTTAAACTTGGATTCCCTATTGTGGCCCTGCCCTATCCCCAGGGGTCATGATTTTAACAATTTAATATCAACACTACCCCAGGATGCTACCACATAAGTTTAAGCTTTCCTAGCCCAGTGGTTCTTGAGAAGAAGATCTTTAAAGATTTGTTCTATATATTTCTATGTAAAACCTGGATTCCCTATTCTGGCCCCGCCCTATCCTTCGAGGGTCATGATTTTAACAATTTAATATCTACACTATCCAAGGATGCTTCCACATAAGTATCAGCTTTCCTGGCCCATTGGTTCTTGAGAAGAAGATTTTTTAATGACCCCGACCTATTTTTGTCTTTTCTTGAATATCTCCCCTTGTAACGGGACTTGGCCCTTCATTTTAGCAATTTAAACTCCCTTTAACATAAGGATGCTTTAAACCAAGTTTGGTTAAAATTGGTCCATTGGTTCTTGAGAAGAAGTCGAAAATGTGAAAAGTTTACAGACGGACGGACGGACGACGGAAAAAATATCTGCGGCTTAGATGAGCTAAAACGAATTTAACGGAAAAATCTTTCATCATTTATAAAGTTACTACAAATACAGTGGTTTTAATTAAAGAAGCACCACATACAATTTTCCATCGTCGCAAACCATGGCCAAAATGTACGATCCTTTCCCTTTCGGAGAGAGCTATATGCGGACTCCGGACCGTGTCTTGAGATGATGTGATGACATTTTGTCAGACTACAATTTTTTGAGCAAAAAGACAAGAAAATTTTATTCAATATTTTTATGTTCCTGTAAACGAAGTTTCAGGGGAATATCTGAACGTCTGTTTGTCCGCAAAAACCTTAACCTTGCCCATAACTTTTGAGTTGGTGGGGCTATGGTTTCATATTTCACAGTGTATTTCTTGTGACAAGACTTTACTTTGGGTACAAAATTTGACCTTTTGACCTTGGAGTTTGACCTATTTTTACCAAAAAATACCACACTTTAACCTTGGCCATATCTTTTGAATAGTTTAGGCTTTCATACCACTGATGTGAATTCATTGTGTGAATTCATTGTGACAAGACCTTTCAGGGGGTATTGATATTTTTTACCTTTAGACCTTGACCTTAGAGTTTGACCCACTTTTTGAATACTTTAACCTTTGCCATATTTTTTGTTGAGTTAGGACTAGGACTATCAAAGTTCACAGGTGTATTTCTTGTGTCAAGACCATTCAGTGTGCATAAATATTTTTTAACTTTGGACCTTTACCTTAGAGTTTGGCCTAATTTTTAGAGAAAAAAATTCTTTGTCATAACTTTTGAACAGTTACGACTAAGGCTTTCAGATTTCACAGGCGTATTCTTTGTGACATGCCTTCCTTTTGGTATCAACAATTTTGACCTTTTGTGAATTTAGCTTTTCCGACACCTACCCCCCCCCGATGATTTTTCTGATATTAACATAAATGCATGGGGATGATTAGCATGCAGGACCGAATGTATCGATGTTGTCATTTATACATGTATCTTGAATGTTAAAAACTTTTTTTTTTATAAAATAAATGTTACTGAAGTTCTTGTATTTAAGTGTATTTGATGAAATGTAGATGTATTTTGATTATTTTTTTATTCAAAAGATTTGTTCAACACATTGTTTTACCAAAACTTCAAAATGTGATTTTTTTTATTTCATCATGTCATGTGGAAAGATTAAAGGATACTTCACATAATGATTATGTTATCATACATAAATGTAAAAATCTTCTTTACCGGTCATAATTATTGTTGTATAAAACAATAATTTTTCACATGATGCATTTCAATCCTTTGACTTTTAGTTGATATATTTCTTCAAAAACAAAAATAGTTGATTGGTATTTAAAAGTATCCAGTTTCAATGTTATTCGGCGGTTTGGTATTTATCGGCCTTATAATATTACGCGTATGAATTGATTTTTGGCAGAATGTATCCATAAATTCAAACTAATTGATTAGCATATTGATTTTTTTTATGAAGGATGTTTATTCTAGTTTTAAAAAGTGTCAATTAAATGAATATTTGTAACTGCACTAGGTTGATTTATGTTTGAATTAAAACACTGTCTGCGTCAAAATTGTTGATTTAAAAGGCTTGAATAACAGAGGCTTCAAAACTGAGTTAATTAACAAATATGACGTTAAAAATTACAGCTGTTTTGTATTTCAATTGTTTATTTGTAATCAAATCTGAAAAGGTAATAACCGTGAATTATTTAAATGCTTAAAGGAATGACCATTAAATTTACTTTATATATAAATTTTCACATGTTACATGTAATTAATAAATGTAAAGTTTAAAATCAGATTTTGGAACGCAGTTTGAATTTCACTTTTCGTAGTTCCAATACCTGATTGCCTTTTCTATTATGTTTGGTATTAGTAATAGGAAACGCTTGCAAAATATGACTGGAAAAAAATTAAAAACAACATATATTTTTCTTGATAAATATAAAAGATCCTAAAAACATACACACTACATTGAGAAACACAGTGAGTATCAATTTTACAAGAAAGCCCGCAAAACCTTTTGCCATTTACGTAAAATTTGAGACATCCTGACATTTTGTAGTACGAAGCTTTCCTTTCGTCCAAAAAAAAAAAAAAAAAAAAAAAAAAAAAATTGAGCATCGTAATTCTCTATAGGACATATCAGTGAACTTGAAAAAAGGAAGTGTCCATAAATCTGGAATCTACGGAATCCCATTTAGGACCTATCAAAAATATTTTTGACTTCGTTATAACAATTTTTAGAATTCGTTATAACGAATTTAATTTGTTATAACAGATTTTTAGAATTCGTTAAAACGAATTTGATTTGTTATAACAGATTTATTGAATTCGTTATGACGAATTTAATTTGTTATAACAGATTCATTGAATTCGTTATAACGAATTTAATTTGTTATAACAGATTCATTGAATTCGTTATAATGAATCTAATTTGTTATTACAGATTTATTGAATTCGTTATAACGAATTTAATCTGTTATAACAGATTTGTTGAATTCGTTATAACCAATTCAAGAATTTGGTTATAACAAATTTACGGAAACGTATAACCGCCTCGTGTTGTTGTTTTAGAACACGATTTGATGATATAAAAATGTTGCCAAATACAATTACTTTAAGGTTTGGCGATTTAATTATGAAAACAAGATGTGTTTGTGAAACACTATGCGCCCGGCGGCAACAAATTAAAAAAAAAAAATTTAACATAAAGGTCATGATGAAGGTCACAAGGTCATTGATCATGGTGTCATTTGAAAGATCTTGATTAGTGAAGTATGCATGCCAAATATGAAGTCTCTATCTTTCATGGTTCAAAAGTTATGGTGAAGGTTCAAAAAATATATAATCAATATACATAAATGTATTGTATATGTTATCATAAAATTATAGTCAAAGGCAAGAAACTGGGAAAAAAGTACATTATACTAACAAGTGTTCTAAGGATGGCAGGGTCGTCATTAGTCATGAGCCAATAAAATTGATCATCATAAGATAGAGACTGGATGTTTTACATGTAATTTTACGAAAATTAATGAGTTCAAGTCTTTGTACATTAAGATAAAGATAAACAAGGATAAAATGAATTCCATCCTTAATATAACATTTTTCCACTAAATTGATGTGTGATTTACGAAATAAATAATTCAAACAATTATAGTTTCCTTGTAGGCTCTTCCCTAAATGATAAATCTCAAGAATGTTGCTTCAAATGACAGTCACTGTATTTGGTAATACTTGTCTACTATTCAAACTATGATTACGAAATCTTTAATCATATGTTCTTTGCTTGGAGAACATATGCAGAAATATAAGCATTAAATATTTTCGTCTGATGTGATGTCATGCATTATTAAATATGACCTCAAACTATTGAAAATTCAAAATTACAAGAGAAAGTTGTATATTTTATTTGCACATACCCTTATGTATTTTTTAACATGATGTGTATACTGATAAAATGAACAAAATAATTTGCATTTTGTCCTCTTTCCTTCTAAAGATAACACACGATCTCATTAGTTAGTGCTATCACAGACACAATTTTCCCCCAATCGTGCTTTGATTTATTTGATAAATTCAGATTTATGTTAGAACTTATACAAACATATACTGTGAAGTTGTTCTTTGAGTACATTTTAAAAGCACATATATAAACAACATATAAACAATTATAACACTGTAAAAACTGCTAATTTATTTTTTTTAATTCTGAGGGGAAAAAAAACACTGTGACACTGTTAAATTAGACTTTTATTTTCAGTAAAATCAATTTCGGAGAATAATCAAAGTACTGAGACAGTACTGAAAGACGGGGTCAAAATAATCTTTATGCTAGATTTCACAAATGTGATTTTTTTTTACGAGTTTTAATAAAAACTTTATTTTTTCATTAACATACTAAAAACAAAACTATGAATAATATGTACATTAACATTTTCATTTAATTTGATTTGAAGTAGAAATTTTAATAATTGCTCAGTCTGGAAACCTTTCTGAACTGCTCCGAATTTCATCAGGTACGAACTGATAATTTTTCCGGAAGTAAACAATGGATGATGCGTACACAGTCATAATAATACGCAGGATAGTACTTTGTCTACTAGTGTTAAATTTACAGTTAATATTTTCAGTTTAAAATTATCAAAATACTTTATTAGTTGAGTTAGACAAAGGTTCATATCAATTTCTTCAGTTTGATACAAAATGTTTATGTTTTGATCGAAACAATTTCTGCACTCTTTTGTATGCGTAGATTTAATTCATGTGTTATCACCACGGCTTCCGTTTTCTATTTTTAGGCCTCTGAGAGTAAACTAAAAGACGGGGTCACGTGACCCCGTCTAAAAATCAGGCCCGTAGCTATGGTTCTCAAAGAGTGGCTCAAGTCCTTAAAAAAGCACATACTCATCGATTAAATACAATAGTTTTTATTAATAAATCTGATGTTACAAGACGTTTTAATTTTGTTTGAATTATCCTCTTTGATTAAATTGTGTTGTCAAAGCGAAGTCTTCATATATGTTATATTGCACTAATTTCTGCGATATTTAATTTTAGCGACATAATGTTTACACATTAGTTTAGTGCAACATTTCGGAATTCAACTTGGATAAGTGTATAAGTCGTCTAAAATATATCAGAAAAGTATTATTCATCAGAGATTGTTGCCATAATTAAATCGCCAAATCTTGAAGTAATTGTATTTGACAACATTTTACATGATAATTTCGTGTTCTAATACAATAACACGAGGCGGTTATACGTTTCCGTACAAATTCAACAAATCTGTAATAACAAATTAAATTCGTTATAACGAATTCAATGAATCTGTAATAACAAATTAAATTCGTTATAACGAATTCAGTGAATCTGTAATAATAAATTAAATTCGTTAAAACGAATTCTAAAAATCCTTATAACGAATTCAAAAATATTTTTTGATAGGTCCTAAATGGGCTTCCGTAGGAATCGTTAAATTTTTACAACGATTTTTATATTACCTTGATTTTAAGGTATAGTAAGGTTACGGAAGTTAATGATCGATCAAGCCTTATTTATTTTTTAAATGACGCTGAATATAACCAATTTTTTGTTTATGATATTCAGTATAGAACGCTAAAATTTGATTGAGGAAGTTTTGCATGAATCTGAAATTAAATTGAAATTTCGGTAAAAATATAGTTACGTTACGGAAGTTAACGTAACGAAAGTTAATTTCCCAGCAATAAAAGTTAAAATTCTCGGCGATAGTTAAAATCAAAGCTTATTTTCGGATATTAAACAAAAGTATGAAGTATTTCGCTCCTAAAATAAAAATAACTTGTATACCTTTATTAATGCAAAAGCTTTCCTGAAAAACGGTTAGGGAAGTTAGTTTTTTAAGAGAGACAACAGTCAAGGTCACAAGATCATTGACCATGGTGTCATTTTAAAGAACTTTATAAGTGGTGTATGCTTACCAAATATGAAGTCTCTATCTTTTATGGTTCAAAAGTTATAGCGAAGGTTAAAGTTTGCAGAGAAAAACTAATTTTAGCATATAGGTCACAGTCAAGGTCACAATGTCATTGACCTTGGTGTCATTTGAAAGATTTTAATTAGTGGAGTATGCATACCAAATATGAAGAAGATAAACAGACAAACAGACAGGGCAAAAACAATATACGCCTCGGATATTTCGATTCGGGCGCTTAATCGATTTTTAGCGACGCAATGATTTGGCATGAAAGAAGATCCATGCATTTCTTTGCGAGAAGTGGTTTGATTTGAAAAAATCCATCTTGAAATCTTAAATAATTGAAGACATGAAGATTTGCAGTTGAATTCGTTTTTCTTATCGAAACTTGAACTGGAAATATAAAGGTAAATATTTTAGGGATGGCAATCGATTGCAGAATTGCTAATCGGTTAATCGCAGAATGTTCCGACTGATTAACCGGTTAGTCGTATCAAAATGTACATTTTGACATTTTCTTTTCAATTACATACGCTAAAAAGGCTAGAAAGACGTCAGAAGTTACATTCTGTTTATTATTTTGATTGGGGGAATTTTATGTAAATAAGAGTATATTTTATTTCAATTTCAATAGACAAGAAAAAAATTAAGAAAACCACGAATCTTGCTTGAGAAATCAGACAAGAATAATTTTCTATCGCAGAGATTAAAGAAGTAAATTCTGCGTTAATACTGGTACCATAATCAGAACTAGTCTATGTCTGAACTCTCACTTTATTTACAATTTACAATTTTCTTTATAATAATATAATTTAATAGATAACGGCAAAATATAAACATACTAATAACTAAAAGTGCTTAGCGGTGATGTTTTTAATATCATTAAAAAAAAAAAAAAAAAACACAGGACTATCTGGGTAACGACATGATGTTATAAAACAGTAAATAACACTTTACAAATTGACCAATTGCCCTGCGGTCTCAATCTGGCTATAATTAACTCCAAATATTCTTAATTATAAGAAGTGTAATTGTAATTTATTTATTGCTCAGGATAAACATCATATGGCATGTTACAAAATATAAAATAATATTTACATAGGAAATGAACGGTTGTACATATGAAGGAACAAAAATAATAATGATATTGTATGACAGAGATTATTGGCATGATTGTAATCAGCATTGAACCCTCTACCAAAATTATGAAATACACGACCCCAGGGTAAGGGTTTCTGGTGCTAGGGCTAAAAAAAATTTATATGGTGTAAATGCATTATTTCTTTGAAAATCTTCCTTTCTGCTCCTGGGCATTAAATAAACTAACCAAATACATGGTAATATTGAGTAGGGCTGTTTTTTCCCCCCAAAATTTTGAATTTCATGGTCCCAGATTCAGGGGCTCTTAGGTGCTAGGGCGGGGCTATATAGATTGTATAGTGAAAATGCTTTATTTCTTTGAAAGTATTTTTCTTTGTTCCTGGTTATTGAATAAATTAACGAAATACATAGTTACGCTGAATAAGCCTGCCTTTTCCAAAATGGTAAGCTTCATGACCCCAGGGCCAGGGGTTCTGGTGTAAGGGCGGGGCTCTATTGATTATCTAGCAAAAGACTTTAAAAATCTTCTTCTGTGCTCCTGGGTATTAAACCAGTGAACTCTTTACATAGTTATGATGAGGGAGGATGCCTTTTTTCCCAGATTATTAATTTCAGGGTCCTTGGGTCAGGAATTTTGCTTTTAGGACAGGGCTCTAGTGATTATATAATGAAAATGTATGAATAATTAGAAGATCTTTTCCTTTACTCCTGGGTATTATGCCAATGATCTAAGTACATATATCATTTATGATGAAGAAAGGTGCCTATTCCAACATGGTTAATTTAAGGGCCCCTGGGTCAGGGGTACTTACTTGGGGGAGGGGGATAATACATAGTCTGAAAATAAATTGATGCTTTGAAATCTGCACTTTGGTATTAATAATCAACCATTAATGATGAAATAACATTTATGATAAAATTTCCAAAATTTTTAAATATGTGGCCCCAGGGTCAGTGGTTCCTTTTGGTTGAGGTGCACAACTGATTATAAAATGGAAATGCATTTTCCCTTTGTTACTCTGATCTACCTCTGGGAAAAGGTAGCCAAAGTAAGCATGCTAAGTGTATACCGTAAATCTGGAAATTTTTGCTGTAGATAAATTTTTAGCTAATTTGCGGGTTTATTGCATTCGCAAAAATATTTTTCTTAAAAATAAATTACCAGTAAGAAAATGTAAACAAAGCAGTGGTAATTCGCAAAATTTGAAACGTAAAAATTAATCAACAACATTTTGATCCAAATTCGCAAAACAAAATCGACGTAAAAATTTCCACATTTACGGTAGTTATGATAAGCAATGGTGCCTCTTTCAAAACTGTGCATTTCATAGCCGCTGGTTCAAAAGACGAACAAAAATTAATTGTTAGGAAAGTTGTTACATGATATTCAGGTGACTTATAAGACCCGTGGGCCTCTTGTTTATTTTGCAACGAGAAGGAAAAAAAATCTGAATACTATTGACTTACGGACGGAAGATTTAGTTCGGTATTTTTGTCACGGATTTACTTTAAGATGTACTCGAGTTAGGCAAACTATTTAAGAAATACCATCCTCAAGGAAGGTTTAGTTCGGCATTTCTGTCATGGATTACCTTTAAGCCGTACCCAAGTTAGTCAAACAGACAAAAAATATCAATGTAACCCTTGTCTTATTTTTTGTCAATATGCCAGGAAGATGCGTTTCTATTCTTGGTTCAGAACAAATAATTTTATATCTTCTTCCTCAATCTTATTTTACATAATACATGTAATTGAAAAATGAGTGTTTAATGTTTGGCTAGTTAAAGCATGTTCTTCCTTCCATGTACGTATACTCAAGTAATAAGATCTCAAATATTTTTATGTGCTATATCATATGTCTAGAGAGACTTGGGTCAAGTACAAAATAAGACGAAAATAGTCCCATTCACATAATCTGCAGTAAATCGGTTTTATTATTATAATATTTTTGAAAGATCATAAATATTCAGGTATGATTATATCAATTGTATTCTTATATAAATATATGTACAAAACAATAAATGCAAATTACTTTTTAATGAATATTTACAAGCACTTTGATTGAAATAATTAAGTATAATAAAAACCAAGAATAGATCTAAAATAACAACACAAACTTTAATTTTTTTTACAATATGACAGGTCGACAGGTCGACAGGTTGACAGGTTGATAGGCCGACAGGTCGACAGGTAGACAGTTTTTTTTATAATTCATTATATTTAGTTATATCACTACAAGTATCATCTTAAGGTTGGGTGGGGGGGGGGCACTCATATCATAAGATACATGTACATTGAATGCCTAAAAGTGTCATTTCCATTCTCTTTTCATATGCACAATGTCTGATAACAGTTAGATGTATACATCTCCATTTGACAATCCAAACCTATGACGACATGTTGACAGGTCAACAGAATTACATATTTAAATAAACATGTCTACCTGTCGACCTGTCAACCCGTCGACCTGTCTACCTGTCGACCTGTCAACCCGACGACCTGTCTACATGTCGACCTGTCTACCCGTCGACCTGTCTACCTGTCAACCCGTCGACCTGTCAACCTGTCGACCTGTCGACCCGTCGACGTGTCGACCTGTCTACCTGTCAACCTGTTAAGCAAACATAGTAACATTTGTTTGAACAGATAATCTTTTAAATTAATTCATATGCAAAATTATATATCTTGTTTTGTACATTTATAATCCATTTGATATAATAATTGTTTGACGATATAGAATGCAATAAAGAATGCAATCGGTTGGTATAATTCACCAACAATGGCTCTAAATATTCATTAAAATAGCATACATTTAATTCATATGCAAAATATGCTAATTTATATTGTTTTGTACATTTATGAATATAAATGAATATGCAAAAATATATATATTCTTACGAGGAAAAAAATGGAACTATTTTCGTCTTATAATGTACTTGAGCCGAGACTTTTTACAACTCTAGAATAACTTTCAATGCTGTCAAGGTTACAAACGAATTATGCCAAGTACTTTCTCTCTCTCCCCC
>PRKT01000160.1:94744-109632 GCA_003671525.1 Saccostrea glomerata | reverse complement strand
CCCCCCCCCCCCCCCCCCACCCCCCGTACTCATGTTTTACTTCAGAAGATTCCTTAGTTTGCAGGTTTAGAAACCGAAAGTTTAAGAAGTTAAAAAATAATTGAACCCCAGAGAGAATTTGCCAATCCTGTTTCAAATGCTAAAATGGCGATTGCTAGAGCATATAAATAGAGATTTTATTACTCAAAGCCCCCCTGTCCTCTGTAATTTCTTTATATTTTCGAAAGTCCTTTCCAGAATAACTGGGCCAATTTCAACCAAACTTGACTGAAAACAACCTTGGATGAGGGAATTTACTTTCTTCAAAAGAAGAGCAACACCAGCTCTTTCCAGAGTTGTTTTACGGACATAGTCGCGTAGTAAGGAGTTGTTCCTTACATCGCAGGTTTGCATCTCATTTTAATAGAGATGCTGAAACCAGTCCTTCGTTTATGAACACTGTATTTTGTGTATTTCTTGATGTTCCCTAGGGACAAGGGAGGCAACCGTATTGGGTCAAACTTTTCAGATAAGAGAATTTTTTTGAAAACTGTCATCGAACAGAAGGGCTAATGTGACTCAGGTGAGCCTTACCATCTATGGGCCTATTTTTTCTTACTACGAGAAACTGATTAATTACTTAGCCAGATAATTAACTTATTTAATGACGCTGACAATATCGTAAGATCGATCATCCAAATCTTTTTATAGATTTTATAATCACGCTGAGTGGATACTTTTGACCATATTCTGAAATTCCTTAAAGTTCATTAGGGGAACCTCGATTACTTTTACATTAACTTCATGAAATAAGAAAAAATATTCTGGGAATAATATTTGAATAAACGAATGAAGTAAACATAAAAGAAATAATACCCTTTTTTTAATAATTTAAAACGGGTTTGGTGTTTATAAATTGTCAAACACAGGAAGAAATTTGCAAGAAATATATGGGTTAGGCAGAAGTCTTAGAAAAGTTCGGCAAAATAGCTGAGAACTGTAAATAAACGACATAAAAACTTATCAGATATTTTCCGTATGAAAGGAAGTTAAAAGTGGGAAACTCTCATTATGAAAATATTTATTTCATAAAACTAAGAATACTATTACGGGTATTACAGTTGAATAAGAATAGATCCATAAAACAAACGAATGAAACCAAAAAAAAAAATAATAATAAAATAAATAATATATAATAAAAAAAATTAATAATTAAAGATTTCATATACATGTACATTTATCTAAAATGATTTAAATACGCATCACAAAAATAAGGGAAAACACATTCCTAATTTTATTTACATAATTTGGTTAATGCAGTAAAAGCGCATTATATATATATATTTTTAAATGTATAAATATATTGGCAAAACCAATATATGGTTGTTCATAAGGTGGATAAAGGAAGGACATCATAATTATGGGCTAAAAATAAAAAAAATTTCGTGACTATAATATATATATATTTATTTATAGATTAAATAAATGTGAATATATATTTTTAAACTCTTAAATTTCAATACAGCACGTAATATTTACTGGTTAGTACTATACATTTGCAATGTGTCAGTGGCACAAATACACTATTTTATGCAAATTTGCATTTGACGATTTGTCACACAAAAAAAATTAAAGTGCACTACTCCAACTAATAGGCAGAAAACTAATAACACGAATCGGGAAGTAAAACAAAAAAGAACATAGTTAGGCAATTACATCTACATTTCTTGAACGGTAGCCAGCAAGTTAGGCATTTTATACACAGTATATAGATGTGTAATAAAAAAAAAACATGTTTAATCTTCCTGGTTAAAAACTGGCTTACACAAGTATTATATAAGTAAATAAGAACGGATATGAAAAGAATGTCAATGGGTCATCTCTCGCTACGGCGGTGTTCAATCTTTATCTAAAATAAACATTTATTAACATATACACCTGTTTCTAATTTCTAAATAACAAATCATATATAAAAGATTAAAAAAAATTAACACATGCATATATATTTTAATCAACACTAAGTTAATTTTTCATTTCTAGGAAATATATGAATATGATCCCATGTTAAAATATGATCAAGTTGAGTTAATCTAGCTAACATGCATACAGTCTTGTGTCGGATAAGCCGGTATACATGTACATGTATATCTTAAATATACCTTGGAACATGAGTTATTTTTCCATGCTTTAAAAATTTTAATTTTTAATAAAATTTTTAAACCCCCTTAAAGTTTGGTTGGTTGATTGTTAATTGTTTAACGTCCCTCTAGAGAATTTTTCACTCATATGGAGACGCCACCACTTGCCGGTGGAGAGCTACAAATTTTGTCCTATACTTGGCACTCAGGGCTATTGAGTAGTGAGGGATCTTTTTCGTACCAGCACCTACTGCGACACGGTACCTCGGTTTACGTTATACGTCTCATCCGAAGGACCGGTCTTCGGTCTCCACGTCCCACAGTTGGATTCGAACCCGCGACTTAAGAATCTACTCTTTTATTCGCGACTCTAAAACATACGCTCTAAACACTGCGCCACGCGGACGAGAGAAGACACATTTCTTTGCTGCTGTCTGTCTGTCGGTCCACCTACTGTTTGCATTTTTTTATTAGCAGAGGTTGTACATACTGAAATGAAATTCATTATACAGACTTATCATGAGATACCAAGGTCAAGTTTGGTTTTGGGTACGATCTAGCAATTTTTTGACGGAGTTATTTCCCTTGGACTTAAAAAATTCCAAATATTTGCAGTTTCCGTTCATTATCTCTGCAAAGGTTGAAAAAAATTAAATTCAAATTCTTTTTAGCTTGGAAACGTCAAACTTAAAGGTTAATGCATCTTTGACTGTACAGATTATGAAGACGCCTATTGATTTTAGGTTCAAAAGTTCAACTTCATTCCCATGCACTACCCATTATGTATACTGCCCATAGTAAAAGTACTCTCTATGATGTATATCCAGGGGGGGGGGGCATAATTGCTTCACAAACGTCTGTTGTTTTCTTATTTTCACAAATAATGACAAATTCATATGAAGATATAGGATAATGCAAAAGAAAAAAGTTTTCATGAGAGAGGTTTTATTATTTCACTCATCTGTTACAGATTAGCTTACAAAAGTTGAAGTTTGTTTGGGGGAAAAGTCATGTTTACAATAACGGTTGTATTTACCAATATTTATAACCAAGGTTCCCGTTTATATTACATGCATCTTTAAACATAATCTATTTCTGTTTAAAATTGTGAAATAAATTCATGTACGTACTAGTATTTTATTGTGAACATTTGTATCTTATACTTTGAAATGAGAAAAATGTGATAATTTCCTAAAACCACTGCGCTGCTGTTTTGCTAAAAATATTACTCCGCTTGATTTTGAAATGTTAAATAAATATAAATAGAAATAAGTATGTTTTTAATATGTAGATCAAGGCCTGTAATATTTTTAAGGAAGATTTAGTTCGGCCTTCTATCCTAAACACCTTCTTCTCGTACACTAAAGTTAGGCAAAAAGACCCCAGGAAGTTATCCTTATATCAGCTCTTGGCAATTTGCCAGAAAGTTGAAGATCTTTTCTTGGTAAAATAACTATCGGTCATGTTAACTTCCCCTTTCCTGCGCTGCACGAAATCCGAAGAAGATAATTCGTATGACCATTGTATTCTTCCTTATAGGATTTACACACACGTGTAAGGCGTGATATCCAGTACATTTTCGAATGCTAGAAAATTAATAAATGAAAAATAGTGTACTAAATAAGTACATAAGAGTACAAAGATTTCAAACTATATGTATATGGTCAACAATAGTTGATCCTTACATCGCAAGTTCGAATCCCATTTTCGACTACACTTTAACGATTTTTTTGAAAAGATAATCCTAAAAGTTTCCATATATATATATATATATATATATATATATATAGAAAGCACAGAGAAATTCACTTTTTACAAGGATACTCACTTCCGCCCCAGCCCGGGGTTGAACTCTCGACCTACGGAATCTGTCTCCTAGCAGTGCAGGAACAGCGCGTTAGACCGCTCGGCTATCTAGGCAAGTTAAAAAAACTTGCTTTCGATGCCGATGGAATTCTCACAACGCTGCCCTACACTACACGGTCATTGAGAATTTTCTCTGTGCTTTCTATATTAATATTCCTTCACTTAGGGCAGTTATATCAGTTTAAGAGTTGTTGTAATTTGTGCTTTATATATATATATATATATATTGGTTCCTTAAATCATGGAGCAAATTCCCACTATCCCTTAAAAGTAGACTTCTGTGACAAAACATTCGCTTTCGATAAATAGTTGTCATTTGTCAAAGAATATATCACAAACATGATAAACTGCTAAAATTCTGCAGGTGCTGAGTAGCGTACTGGTTAGTGTTTTAGTCTCACAGAAATATGATTCTCCGGATTTTTATAGCAAGGGTTCGAATCCCTCGACTACCCTTTTATTTCTTGTTTAAATCTGAAGCTAAATCTTCACTCATCTTCTAATAAGTTGACTGATTATTTTCAAAACCCATGTCTCACATCCAAACAACCTTAACATACAAACTAAGCTGACATTCTGCTGGTAAATTAAATTGTCTCAAATTTTTGATGATGCCAATCACATATATAGCCTTTTTTGCAAACTATTTGAAGATATCACCACGAAAATAAAAAGATTACAACACAAATGAAATATGTAGAGTTAGCGAACAACAGTCAAGCTCAAAAGTCCATCGAACAATACAAAATAGGAGCGGAACAGAGCAAACATGGACCTTCGAAACATAGAGGGATCTGGTGCCAAGGAGGAGTGAGCATCCCCTGCCGACCGGTCTCACCTTTCGTGTGTTCCTTGTCATGATAAGGAAATAACGGAAAAATCTGTCGTCAATTCAGTGTTTAAATAATGAACTTGCAATTGGTATGAAAAACATGTCATTTGATGTATTGATAATTTTTTTTACTGACAAGGTCATTGTATCAACCATAGAACTTAACGAATTGATGGTTTTAAAGAGACTGCTGATATCCTTCTTTCATCAACTTATTTGTCAATAATTTACCACGTTTTGTAAAATGTACATACGTATAGAGAATGCTTTTGTGTTTCGAATCAACTGAGAGATATAATGATGAAGATATATTAGTGCATAAGTAAGGGAATTTGACGATTGAAAAGTTTAAGTCATCACGTTTATCATAAAGCTTAATTGTTAAATTACCATCAATGTTTTAAAGTTTTTCAAGTAAAAGATCGATCAAATATGAAAGTGTCAGAAAGGAAATAAATAAAGGTCAGAGGGAGTCTCACTTCTTTACTTCGATGAACTGAAAAACTTAAGAACCCTCTCTACACTGCACACTAAAGAGTTGTGATTCTAAGGTATTTTTCTGCAGTTAGAGTGATCTGCCCTTAATTTCTAAAAAATAGAAATTTACAATATATTACTCAATTTGTAATCAATTTAAGTATTCTTAACATTTTAGTAGGCCAAGATAAATTAACTAAACGTGTTATTTACATGTATTTTCTCTACTGAAGTAATTAACAGTGATTTCTATTTACTGATACTGTGTTGTCGTTGAACATTTTTCCACGCATGCCACGCACCATATTTTGAAAATTGAATAAAGAAAGTTAATATTAACTCCTTTTATACATTAAATTTTTCTCAATGTCCAAAAAAAATTTTGCACTTGTGTAGAGAGGGTCCTTAAGCAATATTTACAAGCTAAGAATTATAGAAATTTCTTTTGATTCATATATTGGTTCGTATATTGGTTATATACATGTAATACACTTCATTTTCACTAATGCACTTCCGTACTTTGTCGTTAAAGCGAAAGAGGAAGTAATATGTACAGAGTTCGGCAGATTACCGGTATATTCTTGTTTTTTTTCCCACATAGCTAAGAAGTTAGGCATTTTGAAGGAGAATTCTTTTATCATTTAATAAGATTCATTGGGTATATTATTCAGGTCAAAATCCTTCCCTGTGTACACAGTGCATTTTAAATTTAAGATTATGATACTAAAAACAGACCACTTATAAAGATATCATGAGAAGTTTAAGTCGAAACAAGAAAGCTAAAGCTTGCAATAAATACTTGGCAGTATCCATAATAGCAAACGACCAAAAAAAATGTACTTATGCAGTGAAGTGATAATAATAATATATATTATACGATCTACTGCCTTATTTTACCGGCGAGAATAGCGCCTCAAAACTTATTTCAAATTATTTAACAACAATAAAATACAACTTAAACCATGCGCATGAAATAATTTCTGCCTGCTATCTTTGATTGATCGATTGATTGTATGTTATTTAACGTCCCCTCGAGAATTTTGCCACTTGCCGGTGCATGGAGAGCTACAAATTTTGTCCTATACTCGGCACTCAGGGCCATTGAGCAGTGAGGGATCTTTTTCATGCCAGCACCGACTGCGACACGAAATCTCGGTTTATACGGTCTCATCTGAAGGACCGGTCTCCACGTCCCACAGTGGGATTCGCACCCGCGACGTAAGGATTGACTCCTTACTTCGCGACTCTAGAGCAGACGCTCTAACCACTGCGCCACGCGGGCGACTGCTATCTTTGAAAAGAAAAAAATATGGTTTAAATGTACCACCGTAAAAGTAGGATTCGGTCTCAAATAGTTTTATTACTTGGTTTAAGCAATCGTCACAATTCGGCGAACTCCGCCTGCCTTGTGACGGAAAGATACGTACATATGTAGGTTCCGGTTATTTTCTGAGTAAACTTTGATAGGCAAAACGTAAAAAAAGAGAAAGAAATAATAATGTAACAGACATTATTCCATGAAATTAATTCAAACTGCTAGTTATTTTGATACTGAAATATTAATCAAACATCTGAAAAGGAGAGTCCAATACAGTGTTGAGCTCTAGAGTTAAACGAATAGAGCATTATAATTAATCTCTTTAATTCGATTATTGAGCTCATCAGTTTTCAGAATTGATGCATCGATCAATAAAATACAGTTTTAAACCTATGTAATAGTTCAACTGAAAAAGAAGTGATTTAAAAAGCTAATGCAACAAATAGGTACAATGTAAGTAAGTAAGAGTAAAGTAAAGAAAGTAAGTAAAAAGAAATAATAAATAAATATACAAAATATATACTGAATTTATCATTCATTAATTAATCAACCTTTTATTGATTTACAGCGGGATCGGGCTTCAAGAAAATCTGGTTAGGCAACTTATATTTTTTTTCCATACTAGTTCGGCAGAAACTGCTCCCTACGACTATCTTTTTACTTCCTACATGTATTAGATTGCAAAAAGCTTATCTTTGTACATAACTTATCGGTCATATGTACTTAGTTTTGTGAAGTGTATCTTATGTAAATGTAAACTTTATACGCGGAAGGAAAATAAACTTGAAAGAAATGCACCTTGACTTAATTCTCTCTAAATATTGTGACAAACTCTCGTATTGGTCACACTCTACCCACATTAAAATATACATATATAAGATATGTGATTCTTGATAAAGTATGCATAGAAATAAGTTAATTAATTTTCGTGTTGATTAGAAAAAAGTTGTATATAAACCACCTATAAACTGTAAATATAAAAGGAAAGGACTCGAATCCATCAGCTACTTCACTAAAGATGCCCCGAACCGAGTTTAACAAACTTAACTTTATATAAAGTATTCATACAAAGCGATGAATTAATCAACAGGTGACATTTAATGATTATGAATATTATTTTTCTCTATTATTCTAAGCTATCTGATTGGCTCAATCTCGATCACATGATCAAGTAAATAACAGCATATAAACTTGTGTTACTTTATAGATTCTGAAAAAATTAAACCGACTTGATGTTTCTAAAGATGAAAAATAACACAAGTGCCGACTTCACAATATCAACAACTAATATACATGATGTTCCTAAAAGGGTAAAAAAAACATTTCATAGATACGATGTTCTGTATAAATTGGTTGGATGAAACAATGCCTTGAATAAGAATCTACTTTACGTAAAGATATGCAGTGCTGAATGACATTTTTCATACTTATTGTCAGATCATTATTTTACACACTGAATTTGCCGACCATGACAAAGAGCACAAGGCTGGTGTGACCGGTCGGCAGGGGATGCCCACTCCTCCGTGGTACCTGATCCCATTTTGATGTTTTGGCGGTCTGTGTTTGCTCTGCTCCAAAATCTGCATTGTTTAATATACTTCTGAGCTTGAATACTGTTCGTTATCTTTATACATTTCATTTAGAACGATGACAAAGGAAACGCGAGGCTTGTTCATATTATTTTCAAATTTTGTTTTGTTAACTTCAGCCCTTCTGTAAAATATATCAAATGTAAACCTTTCATTCGATCAATCATAGATAAATCGGCTTCACAGAAAAGAATTTCGACTTGCACTTCGTGCTCAGTCGATATGTCTATGGATCGACCTCGTGTCAGGGCTATTTTTGAACAACACTGGCATACTAAAATATGTACATGTGCATGATCTATTTCTAATATGAAGGAAATACTGCCTTAAATGCCTTAGTTAGCGTACTAGTATTATGTTTTTGTATGTAGTTGTTTTTAAGAGAGACAATTTTATGTATACTTTTTAAACCTTAAGTCTTTAATATTTGTATTACGATAATAAAACTGATTCATAGTATTCATAATACATACTGTCATTTTGTAAATTTTGAGTATACCGGGTGGAGTGTAGCAGTAATAAAAAAAATTAACACATGACGACTATTTTATATTTTCTGCCACTCAGTAAATTCAAAATTTACAAAGTGACAATACATGTACCTTAAACTGTATTTACACATGTTTACAGTCGTTTAATTTAGGCCGCTACACTAGAACACATAAAACGTAAATAAAACATTGCTTGTATCTTGATGTTTAAATTTTCAAATCTTTTTTGATATTTCGTTTTTTTTCTATTTTCTTTCAGTTAAAGCAGGCCTATGCCTTTGTGAATTTCCATGTAAGGATTCTTGGATGGGTAGGACGACCAGTTACGACTCTTTTCTGCGATTTTATCCCTCATCTTCCCCATGGTGAAAAATAAAAACACAGTTCGACAGGATGGAGAATCCATCGTCATACACACACTGCTGGATATTATATCTGCACACCTGTCGATTTTGAAATTCTCAGACCATATTGTGATTAGATTCCAAAATAATGGACAGATACAAATTTACTGTGATTACTATATTTTTAAAGTACTAGTATTCGTTCTATTGATTTTAGTCTTTGTTTTTTTTTTAAATAATGATTACATTTTATGCCATCTTTAAAGGACTTAATTCGGTAATGACAAATATTTGCACCCAAAATTAAACTTTGATGAAGAAATATTTAATTATGTTTGTTCTGACGTAAATTTAAATTTCCATGATTTCTACCGAAAAGGGTATATATAACGTCGATATTTTGAGTAAAAGTCACCATGCCCAGTTCTACTCAAGCTCAATATCTTGATATACATGTACATGTAATATGTAAAATGATAATATCGATGAAATACCCAGGTATATATATATTGTTTTTGAGAAGGATATAAATTTTACATCTAAAATAATTAAAATGTTGTCCTTTTTGTCCTCTATCTGAAAAATAATACAAAATCAGACTAGTTTGTGACGTCCAATAAATCGTCAATATTACCTTCTTTGAAACTATAATAAATTTTGTTAATTTATATTTCTCATACGATTTATACAATTCAGCACATTTCAAGAAATTTTCAAATTTTGACTTTTAAGGGGCAAAAATATGCAATATACCGCATATAGTTCTTTAATGTTTGTTTGCACTGTTCAGACTCAGGATAAAAAACAGGGTCGGTAGGTAGGACATAAGTTCTTTATTTTTTTTCTGAAAATTTTAACATACATGATGAGAGAATGAAAAAAAAAAACAAGAAAAAAGATTTGAGTCAGTCCATTTTATCCAGTAGGGAGGGAGAGGGGTACACAAACATTTTTTTAAAGATGGCCTTATGGTAATTATTATCGTGTCATTTACATGTATGTACATATATTTCCAACAAGCAAATTCAAGAATTTTGGTCCCCCGCTTTCGATGTCTTTTTTGGTAAAATGTCATATCTTATTGTATATTGTGACAAAGATGAACGCCCTTTCATACATCATTCGGAAGCTTTCAACAAAGTTTATATATGTATTATTTTAAAAATTCGGTCAATCGTGAAGGTCAAGGTCGAGATGTTAGAAATCATAGCATGCTCGGAAATATCTTGTCACAGTAAATGTACATGTCAAATTTCAAAATAATATCTCTTCTCAATCAAAGTTATAAGAAAAAAATTACATTTTTGAAAATTAGGTCAACCTTCAAGGACAAGGTCACAAGATAAAATATCATAGTGTATATAGAAAGAAATTATCACAGATAATGAACATGTTTAATATGAAAGCCACATCTCTTCTCATTCAAAAGATATGACCAAGATTAAAGTTTTTATGACAGACGGACAGAACTACAGATCCAGATATTATGGTCAATTTTAAGGGTAACTTTTTTTTTAAAAGTGAGTCAAACTTCAAGGTCAAGGGCACGGGGTCAAAATTCATAGTTTATTTGGAAAGATCTTGTCACAGGTAATATATATGTATAATAAGAAAGCAACAATCTTCTCATTCAAAAGATACGACCAAAGTTAAAGTTTTAGTGACAGACGGACAGAACTACAGACTGACAGACTTACCGACTGACAGACGAATAAGATTTAATGTCCCCTCGCTTTCGCAAAAGAAGGGGAAAATCTTAGACCAAGATCAATTGTTTACCGAATACCCCGGAATGTGTACCATTAAAACAGAAATATTAGAGTAATCTATGTTTAAATCAATACGCGATAACTCAGTCCAGACTCCAGACCTAAAGCTAGAAGATTTTTAAATGCAAGACTTTTTTTTCTTTTACAAATTTTAAAATGAAAATTACAGAAAATATCAAGAAATTTTATTGCTGACCCCCTTCCCCAACACTTATGTCCACGTATGGCAGCTTATAAATGGTGCAGTTAAAGTTTTTCAAAAGTAGATCAAACTCTAAGATAAAGTTTAAAGGTCAAAACTATTAATTGTTCAGAAGTAAGGGCCAAGGTTTAACTTTTTAAAAAGTGGACCAATCTCTAAGGTCAAGGTACAAGTATATAAATGTTAACACCCATGGAAAGGTCTTTAAATAGTGAATACACATGTAAAATATGAAAGCCCTAGAGCCAAATGTTCAAAAGTTATGGCCAAGATTCAAGTTAAGTAGTATTTTGCAAAAGTGTGTCATAATCAAAGGTCAATGTCAAGAGGTCAAATTTTGGTACCCCAAAAAAGGTCTTGTTGCAAGGAATAAACTTGTGAAATATGAAAGCCATAGCTGCAAGGAATCAAAAGCTATGGGCACGGTTAATGTTTTTGCGGACAAACAGACAGACGGACGGAAAGGGCAAAAACGAAATACCTCCGAATCTTCGATAGAAATAGTACAAAATAAAGAAAGAGAGATATCTACAAATCATAGTAAATAATTTTGTCTCCATATTACTGTCTTATCGCAGACTATGTACTTTTAGTACTCTCAGTACTCTGATTTCAAAACAGGAATACTAACTCGGGGAAGTTCGTCAAATAACCATTATTTTCGTATCATTGCTGCGAAGTTCGGCATTTAAAAAGAAAGTAGATGATGACATGTAATGGGGAACTCCGTGTGTTCCTTCTTCCGCAATATTTGTTGTCATGGCTATAAACACACCCTACAGCTGATAAATCTTGATTCAGGAAGAATATTATAATACTAGTCAGAGACGGATTTATTGACTGATAAAATTTCTATTGGCTTTCAATAAATTTAGGCGGGATACATGTATGTATTTATGTATCAAATATTTTGATCAAGATATATAGACCATACTCATTTGAGAAATACAGTACTGTACGATCTTGATTGGATTATAATTTACATATAGTATTAAAGATATATATTTATTTTATTTATGATTTCTGTATGCAAGAATAAAATTGTCTAAAAATACTATAATAGTAAGCATATATATATATATATATACATGGTAACAATTATTATGTGAAACAAGAGACTCGGAATGCAAATATAATAGGTGCTTAGCAACTGAATTGCTCAGTTGCATTTTAAATAAGTCCTATATAGAAACTGCGCTTTAATAAATATGTTAGATATGCCAAGGAAAAATGCTATTCAATATTTGTTGTCGAGTAGCATAGCATTATCGATTGATTTCTCATTGTTTACATAAGGCACAGATTTAAAACACAAGTTCTAATTGAAAAACCATTGTCAAACGCAAAATAGCGGTGCATGTCGTAACCAAGTGTGTGACCTTTGACTCTAGATGTTATTTCAGTGGATACAACTAGATGATTGCAATACATATATGGATTGAATTAACATCCTTATTTTATTATCCTTACTGCATTGCTTTTATGAAATATTTAACATTCAATTAAGATCATAAAAAGGCAGAATTAAAAAAAAAAGAATGTATAGCAGTAGCTTACTTACAAAGTCTGATCACACGTACATCTTTATTGGATCATGTTGATTCTACGAGAAATTTCCAGATGTCACATGCAGACCCCTTCTAGTAAAGGAGATTCTGATAAAACGCCGACTCGAAAGTAAACGCACTTTTAAAGGTGCAGTGCGAGTAATTGTATTACCGTACTAAAAGGTTTGCATAATGATTAACGTTAATTACTTTATTGACTCTAAACAGACCAATATATATGATAATTAAAAATACGAATGTGAGTATGGTAGATAATGAAACCATTGGCAACCATTGGAATAATGACCAAGCTTCATTTCTATAGAATTTTAGAAAAGAATCTCAAAAATTTGTGATCTCATGGAATATATTTTTATTCTTGTTTTCTATATCTGTCAATATTTCCTTCTTGATTTTTATCTCAACTGGAACTTATGTAATAGTATATGTAATGTGTACGTCGTCTGTCCGTTTAGTTGTCTGTCTGTCCGTTTGTCTGTAAACTATTTTTCAAATTGCTACTCCTAGCTTTGGTCTGATTTCAATATTATAATATTATAATACACATTTAGACTACACTTAAATACACAATTTTGTTAATCAGTTTTTAATTTCGATGAATGCTGTTCCCATGGTAACTAAAACAGAAATTTCTGTAAAAAACTTTCAAAATGCTACCCACACTAAGATACGCAATTCTGTATTTCGGTATTTGATTTCTATGAATGGTGTTGCCGTTAATATTGTAACAAAAAATTGAAATATAAATTATAATCCTTTTAATGGTTTTTGTTTACGGTGAACGTTGTTTACATGGTTATGAGAACAAAGAAATTTTGGAAATACTTTCAAAACGCTACTGTCTACAGTTTTGTCTTGATTTCAAGGTAACATGGCGCACAAGTAGATTGTACTGTAATACATGATTCTGTTAAATTTAGATGAAGTGAATTGTGCCATGGTTATACTAAATATAAAAAAAATCCAAGAAATCCTTTCAAAATGCTACCACTCCTACGGTTTGGTCAGATTTTAAAATAACTTTGCATGCAAGTAGATATATATCTTAGTATTCGATTGTCTTTATCATTTTTGATTTGATGAATGATGTTTATTTCCATGGTTACTTGTAATCAAATTTCTGTAAAATTCTTTTCAAAAACTTCTCCTACACTAATGGTGTAGTCTTATCTTTCCATAAAAAGAGACTTAACCAAGGATCATTATTCTATTTATTGCTTTTGCAAAGGTAAATTTGTAATAGGTACAAACTAGTAGAACAACAGTCTCGACAGAGACTTCTTGTTTTGTTATCCAACTCAAAACATTGATAACTTTGACATTACATGTACCTCTATGAATTTAAACAACATATTGTGTACTTAATCAATTAACAAATATAACGAAGTATTTTTCTTTGTTTTAATTGCTGTATCTGTTATGTTGAAAACAAAAATGATAATGATTATAATAAAAATAATTGATATTTTTTTTAAAGTTCGGTATCGTAATTAGAATCTTATAAAATGCAGCTTAACATGCATTCTCTGTAAGCACCAAAAAATCTTGGAAACGACATATCTCCGATTTTGATGAAACTTGCACCACAGGTGCACCTTGGTACAAAACCAGCAAATATGGTGTTAGAAGTTTCCCACGTGCACCCGGTTGCCATGGAGACGGATCCATTGAATTTGGCCATTTTCGGCCATTTTTGACCAAACAAAAACATGAAAATTGAGGAAATATGAATGCATTTTTATCTGTGTGTAGTGAACTCAAATATAAATCTTTGTATCATAAGAAAACATCAACTGTTAAAGAATACAGGGCATATAACCAGTTATTCCAGAATCATCCCCACTCTTAGAAAACGGTTCTGCAAAATAGCATAGTTTCTCAAAATGTGAAAAATGGAAAATTTGGCATTTTTTGAGAAATTTAAGGTTAAATAAACAAAATTGTCTACGGAAATTTTTCAAATCATATGCGTGTCGTCAAACGTCAGTATCAGTAGTGTCCCCTCATGAAAAAATTGGAGTGGGATCTCAATGCTATTTTTAGTAACATGTATCTAAAAATAGACATATTTCAGAAAAATCCAAAAAATGAAATTTGGGCAGAGTTTAAGATGCCATAGCTAGGTAATTATGAAATATACTGTAAAAGTCAATATGCTAATGTCAGAGACTGGACACCATTAACTACCATGCATATTATTTTCAGGGATTTCCGTATTCTATTTATAGCTTCAAATGCCTAAATATAGACATGTCTCATAAAATGATGAAAAATGTCAATTTTCCATCATTTTGAAGCTCCACTGAATCATAAAT
>PRKT01000160.1:66108-76216 GCA_003671525.1 Saccostrea glomerata | reverse complement strand
CCCCCCCCTTACACCAAATGGCAAAACCCCTGACTCAGGGGCCTTGAAAATCAAATATTGTATTGAGGCTTTATACTGTATTAGTTTATTTAATACCCAGGAGCAGAGAAGAAGATTTTCAAAGATTTAATGCTTTTTCACTACATAATCAATAGAGCCCCACCCTAACACAAGAACTCCTGACCCTGGGGCCATAAAATTCACACTTTTGGAAGAGGCACTCTTGCTCATCATAATTATGTACTTAGTTTAATTTGATACTGAGGAGCAGAGGAGAAGACTTTCAAAGAATTAATGCATTTTCTCTATATAATCAATAGAGCCCCGCCCTAACTCCAAAAACCCCTGACCCTGGGGCTATAAAATTAACAATTTTAAAAGAGGCTCTCTTGCTCACCATAACTATGTACATAGTTAGTTTATTTAATACATAGGAGCAGAGATGAAGATTTTCAAAGAATGCATTTTCACTATATAATCAATAGACCCCTGCCTTAACACCAGAACCCCTGACCCTGGGGCCATGAAATTTACAATTTTGGAAGAGGCACTCTTGCTCATCATAATTATGTACTCAGTCAGTTTAATTGATACACAGGAGCAGAGAAGACTTTTAAAGAATTAATGCATTTTCACTATATAATCAATAGAGCCGCACTCTAACACCAGAACCCCTGACCCTGGGGCCACAATATTTACAATTTTGGAAGAAGCACTCTTGCTCATCATAACTATGTACTTAGTTAGTTTATTTGCTACCCAGGAGCAGAGAAGAAGACTTTCAAAGAATTAATGCATTTTTACTACATAATCTTTATAGCCCCGCCCTAGCAGTAGAATTTCACAATTTTGGTAAAAGACTCAATGCTAATTATATTCATGCTAACAGTTTGCCTGCTTTATGTCCAGGAGTAAAGAAGAAGATTTTAAAAAATTTCATTAATTTTAGTGGTTTTGGCTCCATCCCTGAGACCCCGGGAGGGAAGGGGGGGGGGGCAGGACCATGAAATTTATGATTTTTGTTCCCCTTCATCCATAGATGCTGTATACAAAATTTGGTTGAAATTGGTTCAGTGGTTTCAGAGAAGAAGCTGAAAATGTTAAAATGTTAAAGAATTATGAGCTGTTTTTTTTTTTAATTTCATTTTGCTGTTAAAATATGTTATTTTGATAAATTTGTATGTAACTTTTTAACTATGATCAATCCGACTAAAATAAAGCATAAGAAAATTTTTTATAGACAATCAAATATTCAGTCTTATATAAGAAACCATTATTGTACAGGACGACAATAATGTAATTTTGATTCCATCAAAGCTTATAAATAGTTCTTCCATTGCAAATTTGGACAACAGAAATTATCAACGTTATTTTTTCTGTCATCTATTTGTAATTTCATGATTTTTGCAACAAATAATGCGGTCATCAAAGTTGCAGCTCATATTGCTTTAACACACGACACATGACGCACGACGGATGATGATGGACGAAAACGGATGGCAATAGGTCACCTGAGTGACTCAGGTGACCTAATAAATGATGTCTATGAAATTTAATCATGGCAAAAGAAATAACTTTGGTTTAAGCATAAATTCATTATGAGCACTTTCTTAAACGGTCTATAACTGTGCCTGTTTTAATGAGTTTCATTAGGTTCTGCTAAAAGAAATTAATTTGTTATACATATCATTTGATGACAACTTCATGGTTATGTATGTGATTAACAGTCTACAGACTTAAATTCTTTCAATAAAACAAAATTTTCAGAAGGAATATCATCTTGAAAAAGGCAATCTGGTAATAGCAGCTACACATTCACAGACAAAACACCTTTGGATTACTGTTGCCATTAAATGTAAGAGTTTTTTTTATTTAATTGGCTCTAGTTTACAATTGCTCATTTTCAATGCAGAGAGAGAGAACATGTACTTAAAATGAAGAAAAAAGCCCTCAATGTTATTCATATCTAAGCTTTATAAGCAGCATCAGCAACACTGTTCATTGACAATTTAAATCAAGATTCATTGATAATATCCATTTTATGAATGTTTTAACAATTATTTGAAGAGTACAAATACAAGTAAATGTAAACATTTCATTTAAAAAATAAATTAATATTTATATAAAAAAATCCCATAGTAATAGAAATATGACATAAAGGACCATGTGCCAGCATCAAAGTATTAGGAAATTCTTTATCAGAATGTAGTGTCTTATCCATCAGGCACGTAAGTGGGATGAGAACAATAAAAATTAAAAGAATTTCTGCCTCTTTATCCATACCTTCTAATACCAAATGAGTTGAAATTGCAACAAACTAAAATGCAAAGCGGACGAAGTTCTGATAACAATGCAGTCCAATGTCTTTTACTCGAGACCTATATATAGATAGAGTGTTCCAAAGAACATGTGTTGTCTGCTTTATAGCATTATTAAAGATGTACATAAATCTAATATTTGTAGGCTTTGTGTTGCTCACAGTATATTTCAAGAATTTGAATGCAATTTCCATAGACAGAAAAACTTTAATGGAATAGCTATATTAATATACCAAAGTGCGAAGTGAAGCTCGATATGCTTTCTCTAAGGTCTATATATCTAGGGACTGACTACATCAAAAGGCTATAAATGTATAGAAAAGTAAAGTTGTAGAATAGTTTTAGCCCCACCCTCAAGCCTGAAGGGACATTAGGACAGTAAATTCAAAATTTCTTTCCCCCTTTATCAATTGATGTTATATGCCAAAATTGGATGAAATTGGTATGGTGGTACCAGAGAAATCAGTGAAAAAGTTTACATTTACACTGAAAAAAAAGATAGCAATAGGTCATTCAAGTTACTTGGGTGACCATGCACACAAGGGACCAAAGTCAGTAGAGCAACCCTTGGAAAGAGGGTTCATTCAATACACTAACAAGCCAGCAAATTACAATGTTCAGTAATCCACACTCACAGACATGTTACAATATACCATCAAATTTGTTGCAAAGGGATAAAAAAAACTCACTCAAGAAACCATAACTCGTGTCATTAATATTGAAAAAAAGATTTCATTCATAGTAGTTAAAATGTTATTTTGAAAAGAAACATGTTGATATAAAATGTTAAAGTTTTCATGTAACTATTAAAACCTTGTAGTAAGCAAAATGCTTAAATAATAATGAAATGATTTGGAAATGAAAAAAATAAATAGGTATCACTTGTTTCAATTTGAAAAAAGTAGAAAGCCAATTATTGTTACATTTTGTATATGTATCTCAAAAGGAATGATAAAAATATATGAATGTATTTTCTACAGATCACTACCATTCACTTACTTTTTATCAACATCAGGTTTGACACTGCATTTTCTAAAGCAATTATCCAAACTAAATCTGCATGAAAAATTATGACATATTTTGGAACCTAAAATTCTTTGTTTCAAAGAACAGTGTTGCAAAAAGCTAATAGTTATCATATATACTTGCCTATAAGTCAGTCCACCTAAAAGTCGGTTGTATTTTTGGGGGGTTATTTTGGAAAGATTTGCCATTGATCCACCTATAAGACTTAGCAACTTTTTTTTGCAGAATCAGTTAACAATTTCAAATATTCAATGCACTGAGGTTTTAACCTGGCTGTAATTAGTATTTTTCGAAATAACGTTGATATTCAATTTTGAATCATTAAACAAATAAGTAATGCACACCTATGATTTAAATGATATATCAAAATATATAAATATTTTTACTTTCTGTTTAATCTTTGAATGCATTCATGATTATATAAATCCAGACTTTTTTCTTCAAAAATCATCCAAAATGTAAATAAAATGCTACAGTTTGCCCCTCCACTAAACTACCAATCTCTTTATGACTGGCTTATTAGTCGGTCATATAGTTTTGGGCCAAAATTTAACTCCCACAAAACTGACTTAAAGGCTAGTATATATGATATAATATTGCAGATCAAGGTTTAGCTGAGTTAAAGCCATTGTAAAAAGGAACTCTTTCAACAAATAAAAAGAAAATGAAGGCAATAGCAATTACAACTTTAATCAATAAAAATGAAAGACATCTTTTCTGTTCTAATAACTGTTAATACATGTAATTGCAAAAATATTTCTGATTAAATGTAAACCAACAAATTAAAATCTTACCCCTTGGAATTTCCATCACATCCTAAATGAAAAACAAGAAGAAAAATTAAAATCATATGATTTATTGTATGTGCTTAATTAACTCCAAATCTGCAATCTAATATGTGACATGGATATTTTTTAGGAAAAAAACAATAAAAATGAATTCTTATTCACTAGAAAATTGACCAATCAGCAAGGATCCAGCAGTGGGATATATATCTATATAAGGATGCAATAATAATACTAGTATTAACTAATTTAGGATTTGGAAAAACAGAAAAATTGTGAATGAACAGAACCTCATACAAAAACTTCATACAATATTTAATTGTAGAGAAAGGTATATAATTTTAGAACAATAGGTCCAAGGCCTACAATGCTCACCTGAGCAACTGTCTGAACAAACTTAAACCTACACTGCCTAAGAATGCTTTTGAATTAATATGACAAATAATGGCTTTGTTGTTTATAAAATGGAATCTTTTTATTGATATAGCCCTTATATTCCTCTGTTATGATCCACTTTAATGGCTCCTCTATTCTCCTAATTGGATTAAATATGATTTGAACAAATTTAAATGCACATTATCTTTTCTGATGATTTTATATTGATAATCAATCAAAGTTTTGTGAAGAATTTTAATGATGTTTCCCATGTACTCCAAGTAAAACCTTGATTCCCCATTGCTGCCTCACTCTGCCCCCTAAAAGGTTTATGATTTGTACAAAATTTAATCTACACTACCTGAGGATATGCTTCCATATAACTTATGACCAATCACAGCTTGTTGTTCTCAAGAAGAATTTTAAGGATTTTTTTCTATGTAATGCTACTTTGATCACCTAAATGACCCCACTCTTGCCCAAGGGGTCATAATTTGAACAAACTTGAATTTAAACTACCAGAGGATGTTTCCCTATAACTATGAACAATCATGGCTTTGCTGTTCTTGAGAAAAAGATTTTAAAAGATTTTCCTATGCATTCTTATGTTTAACTTTGATATCCCATTGTTGTCCCACCCTACCCTCGGGGGTCATGATTTGAAACTTGAATCTTCACTACCAGAGAATGCTTCTACATAAGTTTCATCTTTCCTGGCCCAGTGGTTCTTGACAGGAAGATTCTTAAAAGAATTTTCCTATATATTTCTATGTAAAACTTTAATCAGCCATTATGGCCCCACCCTACCCCTGGGGGTCATAATTTGAACAAACTTGAATCTACACTACCTGCATGAGAATGCTTCCACATGAGTTTCATCTTTCCTGGCCCAGTGGTTCATGAGGAAAAGATTTTTAAATGATGCCATTAATTATTTGCTAATTCATAAATATCTCCCCTTGGAAAAGGGTGTGTTCCTTCATTTGAATAAATTTGAATTCCCTTTACCCAAGAATACTTTGTAGCAAGTTTGGTTGAAATTTGCCCAGTGGTTCTTGAGAAGAAGATGAAAATGTGAAAAGTTTACGACAACAAGGACGAGAATGACAGACAAATTTTGATCAGAAAAGCTCACTTGAGTCTTCAGCTCAGGTGAGCTAAAAAAAATAACATTTTAATTGCATCTCCAGGTGAAATCGTGCAAGTGACATTGAATGGAAACAGAGGAATTAGATATAGGGATGATTTGTAACTGCATGCTTGCAAAAGCAATATGTGGTTCTAGTAATCAAAATTTGGGTTAACAAAGTAAAAGGCATTGCATTTTTCCATAATTAGATTTATCTTGTGTTGGGAAAATAAGTGATAAATTATACCATCTTGTCCTTATTAAGGAAGACAATGAGAATTTTGAATGGAATGACAACTGAGAAACTTTAAGATAGCTTATATAAGAAATATAACTTGCATAAGGTGCAAATATTAGTTCAAAAGTAAATGTGTACATTACCTCCGTATAAATAAATCACAGTCCAATCTTTATTCCTCTAATTTTAGACCAATTCATTATTCAAAATAATGAAAAGTTTAAAAGAAGCATATGATCCACAACTTCAAGGTTTACTAAACTATGCTAAATGAGGTGACACATTTGCATTGAATAGTAAGGAAACTTGTTTTTATGTACTCATAATTTGTAAAGAAGTCTGTGCAATAATTTTTTAAAATTCTCTAATATTGAAAGTTAGTTGTTTTCATATTACAATGCATAAGTCATTCTCTAACCTTGTACATGTAGCAGACACTAATTTCTAAATATAAATCTGTTCCATCAATAAACATCAAACCATTTATACCAGACAAACAACAAATATGTTGCATGCATGCATGCAGAAAATACAAAGGTCCATGCAAAGGCAAATACCATCAAACCATTATCAATTCATAAGCCAACTTTTAAAATATACAAGTCAACATGACACGTGAGCCAACTTTTAAAATATGCAAGTCAACAAGCTTCTATCCTTAAATAAGCATATAACAAAGAAACTGAGGTCAACATTTCTTAAAAAATCATCCACAATAATCTGACAGTGTACTACCACACCAGAAATATCAGCCAATCTGACCGTGTTGAATTTTTCACTCATGATTTCATACATTTTTCAATTTATCTGTATATATATGGATGCAAACTTGATAAAAGTCAGTGTTAACAACATGCTTTGAGGAAAATAAAATGTTAAATCATCCTCAAAGTTTTGCAGAATGATTACCATACCAAAAAAATGATAGCATGAAACTTCTGATGATCATATTATTTATATTTATTGCATTATGCATGGACATATAATCTCCTTTGAAACAAGTTAATTTTAAGACTAAGTCAGGATTGTAAAATACCAAGTAGTATGAATACCTGAATAACCTTCAAATTTTTGGTGAAAAAATTCTAAGACAATCAAAATTATAGTTGCAGAATGAACCTTTTTCCACATAAACATATACATTAAGTATCTTTTGCAATCTAAATGAATAGTAATGACTGTTTGAAAATGTAGACTCAAGTGTAATACATGTATGTATATAAAAGATGAAGAAAGTTTATCTATGACTTATTAATTCAGGCACTGTTGTTCATGCAGGCACGAGTTTAGTAAAAAAAAATATTTTCCAACAAAAAGAAACTTGCAAATAAAAACATTGAACTTGCTTAAATAAATTCTAGCAAATATAATCTGCAAATATTAATCATTATTCTATGACATTATTTAGCACAATAAATAATCATGACAACAACCATTTTCAAGAAACAAACACATATACATGCAATTATTTTCTAAATTCAGAATCCTTATTCAGACCTACAAGCTCCTGAAAGTTCAGTTAATTCAGTTCACCCAAACCAAAATATTGGTACATGGGGTTCAATATATACATTATACACAAACTGGTCAGAGGTACATTATAATATACAAAAGATGATTGAAATAAAAATCATTTTGGTTGGAAGGTCTATAATACTCTTGGAAAAAATCATTGCATCAATTATACCAAAGAGCTGCCAAAATTGTGACACTTTTACTAGCTAATATCTGTGTCATCAGGGGAATTTCTATTAATTGTTAGGAAATAATGACCGAGTCTAGTGGGCAAGGATTTGAGTATTCGAACAAAATTCCATGAATGAGCAGTGTATTCAACATGATTTGGATGATGATGAATTATTTCATACTGCTATATGGCAATATTTTTTCCTCCTGTATAGAGAAATGTAGATTTGTGGCTTGGTACTGATTAAAAGGATACAGATTGTTTCTCATCTTCCAGTAACCATGCAGGTGTCCTAAGGAGGCAACAAGTCAACAAATGATAGATTTTAATGTTTGGCTGTGTCAGTATGAAATAAAAGGTAGAAATGTTTGGTCGGACTTCCCTGTCCAATGAGAAAGATGACTGCTGCAGATGATACCAGTGTTAAGTTATGTTAGTCTTTTAATTACGGTTTGCCAAACAACACGTTTACCAATGAATGTATAAATTTAAATCTGGTCAGTTGTTAAGTTGAAACTATTGTAATTTTTCATAATGTTTTAAAAGAATTGACTTCACTATGCATTTTGTTATATCACATAGACTGATATATGTTTGGATAGAAGAGAATTCAATTTCGCATGTCTTCCAGTTATGCAAATATATTATATGGCATGAGAGTTCATCATCAAATTTATTCTAATCAGTGTATTAAACAGATTAATATTGAATTTTGTTTAGTATAACTCAATGTTTTGTTATGTGCAGTTGGATCAGTGTTTCATTTAGAGACTTGCTGTCAACATTTTGCAAATTCTCTGATCAATACTTTGTCTGGTAATACAATAAATCTTAAAGTCAAAATTTGAATGATATATCTTGTTTAGTGTTATTATAGTTGTTTAATGATTATTAATTTACATTGTATTCTCCTGTATTCGCTTGCCTTTTGTTTGTTTACATTTAACCTAAATGGAATCTTCCACTGGAAGAATCTATTTGCTAGATTAAAGATGGGTTCTGCCCAGAGGGCGATTCTATTTGATAACCAATCAAATTAAGGGGTTTTCTAATCTTGTAAAGCGACCCCTATCGGTGGCTAACTAGCGCCACCTATATACGTCACCGTTATCCAATCAGATTGCTTACTTTTTGTTTTTAAATTCGTCCACTGTGCCATCCAATCAAATTGCTTTAATCGTCTATTTTAACCCATGTTTTGGCCAGTTTACATCACTTTCTTAGAAAATTCTCCGAGGCAGAACCCACGTCACTTTATTTCATAATTCAAATTTATTAAATTTGTGTGTGTGTGTGTGTGTGTGTGAGTATGCAAATGTGTTGGGTTGTGTGCGTAATGTCTTCTTATAACAGGTCGGAGAGAATACTCGAAATCGGGTATTATCCGTGAAATCGCGTATAATACTCGATATTAGGGTATCGTTGAATCCGCGAAATTGGGTATTCCGTGCAACTTTCTATAAAAACTAAAGAATAAAGCAACGGCGCATTATGCCAGTAACTGTTACTTGTACATCAGTGTCTTGTGGATTTATTTTTATTAAACCTAAATCATAAGGTTCTCAAATAAGTTTTAAATCACACGACAAACACTGCTGGGGTAATAAAGAGGACACAATGGCGTTATTATTTTTCAATATAATTTCTAAAAACAAATAACTACACTTCGTTTGTCTTTATTTCCCATTAAAGTATTCCATATACTTAATTTCCGAATTTGTGCACCATTCACAAAACGTGAAATTTTAAAGAAATTAAACGACTAACGCTGTGTTATGTATTTTTACTGAAAAATGTATGGCGTCCCTTTCTCGTGAAATATAAATTTTTACTCCTAACAGTTATAGAGTACAGTATAAGCGAGTCATAATTGTATTTCTCTGCAATAATAGAATACCAATGCTATTATAAATAAGAAAATAAAATAAGATGAAATAAATACCCATGAGAAAACAGTTTGAAAATAGCTAATTGAAGGTGAGTATCTTTTTTTATGTCAATTTAGCATAGATTTTTTATTCAAAGACACCGTTAATTTTTTGGTTGCATTTTAATCAATACAAAATATATTATTTTAACTTTATTTTATGCATTTGTGTGAAAATTGAGAGCGTGAAGTCATATGAACAGGATTTTCTTGTTTTAGAAAGTCAAGTCAAATGTGTACATCTTTTCATGAAGTTAAAATACATTGAATTTCTCAATATAGATCGAGGTACAGTCATATTGAAATATGAATTACATAGTCTCGTTTTCACATTTCTTTAGTTTTTACGTTTATGAACATGTTAATGAACAAACTGAAATAATGGAGTGTTCAATTGCCTTGGAAACTCTTGTCTTACTTTTTGGGAATATAATTCCTCATCGGACATTAAAATTTCATAAAAATCGTAGCCACTTCCTTTCTTTATTATACTATTTGATAGACAGGGTAAATTTTACCTCTTTACCTTCTATATTTTTTATATCGCTATCTTATACCTCATTATAATATGCTAATACAATGCACTATCTGATTGGTTCTAGACAATATGTCACAGTTTTCTT
>PRKT01000160.1:39362-51063 GCA_003671525.1 Saccostrea glomerata | reverse complement strand
TATCGGTATAAGTTATATACTTTCTGCAAATAAGACTATTCCACTCCATCACTTTTAAAAGTTATGAAATATTATTAGGTAAAAATTATTTTCTCTCCGAGACGGATAATAAACCGCCTCTTATTGAAATATTCATGATCACGTGGTTTTGCATGCTCACAGCAAACAATGGTCCAATCTCGTGAATGAACCGAAAAGCATAATGGTCTACTACGCTTTTACTACCAACACTGAGTTATGGATTGTCAATACGTGAGCACACCTCAGAGTTGGTTGCTTTTTGTACCGAGGAATAATCACGTGCAATTGTCTTTTCACTAGCAGTACCGCACGGTGAAACTCGAAACAAACGGACCTGTACAATGGAGTGGGGAAAACTTTAATCTTTATCATTGTTAATCATTTGTAGGCAAATATGAGCATGGGATTAGTAGATAATAAATGTACATAATGCATTAAGCATGTAAATGCTTGGGAAAATGCATCAAGTCTTTCCGAGAGCGATTTTAAAAAACTAGCCTTTTCGAAAAACACATGTAGTATTTTATGTAGTAACCCATAAATGCATTAAATGCAACTCATTGAGCTGATTGGTATATTTGTCAGTCATATTGGTTCCTCACTGATCAGACGTCATAAAAATATTTTCCTCGACATGATTATTCTCGCGATGCTTTTCCCGCGCACATGCGCAGATCCAGGATAAACGGTCAGTCCTTTATAAATATGCATGAGAATATCGTGTTCTTTTCCGGACCAATATTTTGATAATACCGAATAATATTTCGTCGAATTTGCAAGAATGCTTCATTTTTGATAGCTTATCATAATTCAGAAATTTTTGTTCGGTTTCAGCGGTGCAAAAATACTGCTTAACACGGCACACATATCTTTAAAATTGAGATAAACACTAATTTAAGATAATTGAGGTCAAAGTCCGTAAAATGTTGATGCAGTTTAATAGCTCTCCTCAGTATGTATCAGCATATTGGGTTTGAAATATTTTGAATGGGTTCCTTAAAACTAAGCTAAACACAAGATTTAAAACATAGGTAATCAGAGATTACAGAGCTCACCGCAACGAATGTTGTCTTTAAGTAAGGCAAAGTCACACAATTACCCACAAAAAGTATATAATTTTATGCAATTTTGATTTGATACTTTGGAAAAGACCTATATAAAAACTTCAAACTAGTTCTTCATCATGAAAACTTAATTAAAATCCAGCATCTGAAGCATGTTTGAGAGTTTCATCCCTTGATGCATCTTTTGTGCAAGTTTGGTTTAAATAAGCCTTAGAGTGTCTTGGTAATAGACCTGCAACCATAACTTTTATGAGGTCCATTATCTGGAAAATGTATGTTGAATTCAGCATCTGAAGCAAGTCCATAAGTGTGTACCCTAAGATGTATCATCCATGCAAGTTTGCTCAACATAGAGCTCAAAGTTACTTGGAAATGAAACCTGCACAAAAAACTAACCTTTCACTAATCCAGAAAATGTAGGTGAGATTCAGCATCTGAAGCCAGTCTAGTAGAATGCACCCTTAGATGTACCATCCATGCAAGTTTGGTCATTATAGGGTAGGGCTTAAAGTTACTTGGAAATGAATCCTGCACCAAACATTTTAACCTGTTCACTTGTCCAGAAAATGTAGGTCAGATTCAGCATCCAAAGCAAGTCTGGTAGTATGCATCCTTGGATGTATCATCCATGCAAGTTTAGTCATTATAGGGCTCATAGTACCTTGGAAATGAAACCTGCACCAAAACCTTTAACCTGTTCACTCAACTGTAAAATGTAGGTCAGATTCATCATCCGAAGCAAGTTTGGTAGTATGCATCTTTAGATGTATCATCCATGCAGGATTGGTCATTATAGGGCTTATACTTACTTTGAAATAAGACCTACACCAAAAACTGCACCAAAAATGTTAACCTGCATCTGAAACCTTATCTGGTACAATGAAACACACTAGATGCATCTTACATGCATGTCTGATCAATGTAGGGCATAGAAGTAATTCAAAAGAAAACTGCATCGAAAACCTTAACCTGGGACACTGCCATCGACAAAATCTTATAAGCTTTCCCAACTTCAATGAGGTGAGCTAAAAATAATGGTTTGTTGCAGTTTGACAAAAATCTAAAAATTGAGAAACAAAAGGCTGCAGCTGGTAACAGATAAAACTTCTTGGGCCATAATGCTCACCTAAGTCATCTTGGCCAGGTTATCAAATTAATGAAAATATTTTTTTTGCAGAAGTAATTCCCACACCTTGGGTTATGATTTGAACAAACTTGAATCTACACTTTATCAGTAAGCTTTCTTATAAGATTCACTTTTTCTGATACAGTGGTTCTTAAAGAAGATATTTAAATATTTTTGTTAATTCCTAAATTTTTCCATGCAAAACTTGATCCCATATTGTGACTCCACCCTACATGTACCCCCAGGGGCCATGATTTGAACAAACTTTAATTAATAAGCCATCAGGATGCTTTCACAAGTTTCAAATATTAGGGCCCAGTTCTTCTTGAGAGAGAAAAACATAGATAATCAGAGATTACAGAGCTCACCTCAACGAATGTTGTCTTTAAGTAAGGCAAAGTCACACAATTAACCAACAAAAAGTGTACATTCCAAAAATGAAAATATTTAAGCAATTTTGATCTGATACTTTGAAATAGACCTACATAAAAATTTAAACTAGTTCTTTTTCATGAAAATGTATTCAAAATCCAGCATCTGAAGCAAATTTGAGTTTTCATCTTTTGATGCAACATTTGTGCAAGTTTGTTTTATACAATGTTATATAAGCCTTATACTTTTTTAGTAATAGACCTGCAACCATAACTTTTACCTGGTCTATTATCTGAAAAATGTATGTCGAATTCAGCATCCGAAGCAAGTCCATCAGTGTGCATCCTAAGATGTATCGTTCATGCAAGTTTGCTCATTATAGAGCTCATAGTTAATTGGAAGTGAAACATGCATCAAAAACTAACATTTTCACTCATCCACAGAAAGTAGGTCAGATTCAGCATCCGAAGCAAGCCCGGTAGTATGCATCCTTAGATGTATCATCTATGCAAGATTGGTCATTAAAGAACTCATAGTTCCTTGGAAATGAAACCTGCACCAAAAACTTTTACCTGTTCACTCAACCGGAAAATGTAGGTCAGATTCAGCATCCGAAGCAAGCCTGGTAGTATGCATCCTTAGATGTATCATCCATGCAAGTTTGGTCAACATAGGGCATATAGTTACTTGGAAATGAAACCTGCACCTTTAACCTGTTCCCTCAACCAGAAAATGTAGGTCAGATTCAGCATCCGAAGCAAGCCCAGTAGAATGCATCCTGAGATGTATCATCCATGCAAGTTTGGTCAACATAGGACTTATAGTTACTTAAAAGTGAAACCTACATTAAAACCTGAGCCAAAAATGTTAACCTGCTCCAAAAAACATTAATCTGGTCATTTCTTTGTTTAAACTGCAGCGTCTGAATCTTGGACTGGTACAATGAAAGACACTAGAAGCATCTTCCATGCATGTCTAATCAATATTGGACATAGTTGTACTTAAAAAGAAAACTGCCCCAAAAAACTTAACCTGGGACGCCGACGCCGACACGGACGCCGACAGTATCACAAAAGCTCCCCCCAACTTCGTTGAGGTGAGCTAGAACTAATATTATTTTCTATATCTTCATAAGTCCCAAAGGGGTCCAGGATTTGAAGAAAATTGAATCTGCAATTTGTTAGGATGGTTTCATACAAATTTCATTTTTTCAAGCCCAGTGATTCTTCACAAGAAGATATTTAAAGCAATATTTACATTTAGGCTGGCTGAAATTAAATCGTTTAATGTCACCTAGAAGGGCGGGAGGAAGGAATTAAAAAAACATAATTTTCAAACAAATTAGTCTTTACTCATCTACATTAATTAAAATACTATAAATATTTGTAATCATGTACAGGCATTTGGTGAAATAATCATTTTCAATAAAGTTGTATCTTTAAAATGAAAAATTGATTAGATTCAGCTCAAATGTACCTCAAAGAAATCCTAAATACTGTCTATCTTTTTATAATGTATTTTTTTAGATGCTAATAGTAAGAACAAACCAGAACAGAGACATAAAAAATGGGGATTTGTCTGTGTTTTCAAAGTGCCAATTTCTCCGAAACCTACGCGTGCAGGTGACGTTAAACAAAGAATTAATTTTGGACAGCCTCATATTTCCTTTTCAAACTTTTATCTCTGAATGTGGCCCTATCAGACAAGCAGGAGCCAGGACATCAACAAATTTGCACTATGTCAAGTACCTTTTATTCTAAAAATAAAATTTTTTCTCATTGGTTTTTGAGATTTTTAAATGATCATATCTAAAGTAACAATATTCTTAATTATCTTTCCTTGAAGAGGGCATAAACTTCAAAAATACTTAAATCTCCTTTACTTGAGGGTTCTTAGTGGCAAGTTTGGTTGATTTAAAGGTCCAGTTGTTCTAGAAAAAGAAGATGTGAAAAGTCTACAAGATGATGCAAACACAAAGACAGACAGACAAACAATGGACACTTCAATCAGAAAGTTTTCTCAAGACTTCAGCTCAGGTGAGCTAAAAACTAAACAACAAGACTGTGTTTGTCTAGATAATTAAACATTAAAAAAGTTAAATTTTCTGAGAAAACTTTGGATTTGAGAAAATTTCAGCATTAGTAGCCCCTATACCTGGAGTCACATAAAAAAGACCAAGAAAGTTTTGTAAAAACTAGAGGTACTGTGAGCGATGAGCTCACTATATGATACCCCCCGCCTCCCATATGGTTATAACTGGTGAAAAAGTCCATGTTTTCCGGTGGCCAGGAAACCCAAAATATGTGTCAGATCCAAAAGTAAAATAAGAGGTGCACAATGGCAATATATAATAAAGATTCTGTGAAAGTTGCATCAAATTTCATTCAGTGGTATGGGAGGAGTTGCGGATAAGAGATGGGTACCCCAAAGCGTAACAGACGGACGGACGGACGGACAGCTAGACAGACGGACGGACCGACGTACAGACGGACGGAATTAACGATTACTATATACCCTCCCGCTTTTCAAGCGGGGTGTATAATAATGCAATTAAAATATGCATGCATATTTTTCAATATCACTATTAAACAATAACTTTTGTGAAATTTCAGTTGCCATTTCATCTAACAGATTTCAAAACTTGTCAAATACCCCTCATACCTAAATAAGCACATATCTGGTGATATTTTTCTTTGACTTAAATCACTTGTAAGCTGCATATCTGTTCTAAGAAAAATGTCACAAATATTATATACATTGTGATTTTACTTACCTTTCTCTTTATCGCAGTTGATAATAACGATAAATTGGATAACTGATAGAGCAACTCCAAGTGCAATGCTTATACCAATAGTAGCTCCACCTAAGGCAAAGAAAAATAATTTTTATCAAATTTCATTATTTTGGTTCAGGTTGTGTATACAGGGAAAAATGAAATGCCCATTAGTAATTAAGCTCATTAAAAAGATAAAATTATACCTTTGTGTACAAATGTAAATCAATAATGGAAAGGACAAGAGTCCCACAGGACACATCACTCACCTGAGCACATGGCTAGGAAAAAAGGCAAATTCAGTTCAGTACTGAAAAGCAGAAAATGCATGTCAGGTCCCAACCTACCCCTAAAAAGGAGGGGGTATAATCTAAACAAAATTTAATCTACAAGGATGCTTACATATTTCCTCGACTAACTGTGCCCTTGTCCTACCCCATAAGGGGGTGGGGATCTTGACTTAAACAAACTTGAATCCGCATAATATGAAAATGTTTCCATACATGTATACATATGACCAATCATAGTTTTGCTGTTCTTGAAAAGATTTTTCATATAATATTATTCTGGTGTTAAACTTTGATCATTCATTGTGGCCCAACCCTACCCCCTGGGTCATGATTTGAACAAACTTGAATCTACACTTCTTGAGGATATTTTCAAATAAATGACTTATCATAGCTTTACTGTTCTTTGGAAGATTTTAAAAGATTTTTTCTAACATATATTCCTGTGTAAAAATTTAATCATCTCCACTCTACCCAAAGGGGCTTATGATTGAACAAATTTCAATCTATACACTCCCTGACAATGATTCAACATGAGTTTCATCTTTTCTAAACCACTGCCTCTTGAAAAGATTTTATAAGATGCCATTTATTTACCACTTTTTTGTTAGAAATTATCTCCTTTTGGAGGATGGTGTTGTCCTTCATTTGAACAAACTTACGTCCCCTTCACTCTAGGATACTCAGTGTCAAGTTTGGTTGATATTTGCTCAGTCTTCTGGAGAAGATGAAATCATAAAAAGTTAACAATAACAAAGATGACAGAAGACAACAGACATTTCGATCAGAAATCTCTCTTCAGCTTTCAGCTCAGGTGAGTTAAAAATGCATCACTGATTGGTATTAAACATTGTCATATGTTTTGTCAATATCCAGAAATTAGCATGATAGTTCCTGAGAAGATATATGTTAAATTGTTTGTTTAACATAAACCTCCAGAAAATTTTTTCTCTCATATGGAGATGCTACCACTTGCCGATGGAGTGCAGCAAATTTAGATCTACAGTGTACACTCAGACCCCAGGAGTCATTGAGCAGTTGGGGATCTTTTTTGTGCCATTTAACACCTACTGAGACACAGGACGACTTATCTGAAGAACAAGTCTCCATTTCTCACAGTGGGATCAGAACCCTTGTCGTAAGGATCGATCAACTCTTTACTTTGTGACTCAAGAACAAAATTCTAACAACATTTCCATGAGAAAGATGTTCTTTAAGAAGATATTTCACATTTTGAGATCAATCTCTTAATCATTTGGGCTTTAAAGGGAGTAAATGCCTTCAAGAATACTGTGTACAATATTTGAGTGATAATGGCATAATAAAAGTACCTATAGAGATCTTTTTGATACCAGATGTTGTATAGACAAATACATATACTATATAACAATCGACTAAGATAAATATTTTCCCATTCTAGAGGAAGTATATTAGCTGAATTAGGTAACCAAAAACTCTTTCATTTATATACAATTAGCTTACAAAATAAATAATATTTTAAGACAAAAACTTAGGGTTAAGATTTTTTGTGAAAAGGGCAGCAGATTCTCAATGCAGGAAGTCCTGCTCTTTAACCCCCTTCCCCGCAGTCACGCATTTTAACGCATATACCATTTCCTATTTCTAACGCAAAATCACGCATATACCGTTTCCCCGCAATCAAGCATTTATCACGCACTTTAAAAAGTTCATCTAATCCTTACTTTAATGACTATTTCCTTCTATTTTATACTTGCAAAAATCTCATCAAATAAGAAAAGTTATTTTTGTATTGAAATATAGCGTCATAATATTATTTAAGGTAGAATGCCACACCAATTTTTTATTTTATAGATCCTTGAGTCATTCTTTTTAAACAATGGTTTCAGCATTGAAAGTTCGGTATTAGCTCTTAATTATTTTATATGATTTTTTTTGTATTTTTTCATAGAAAATGAAAAAAATCAATTACATCCAAATTAGATGCTTTCTTGTAAAATTTTTGCTGTAAATGAATGCATCACATGAATACCTAATAAAATATGTACAAAATTCTGGTTAGACTTTTTAATTTTTTTTATAAAAAATTATTTATGAAAATAAAACACATAATTTGTGAATATTTTTTAAACCTGTGGTTGAAAATACCATAAAACTAGTCACAACTGAGGACAACATAATTGTCAATCATATTTTTAAAAGAAATTGAAACGAAATTGAGAAATTTTAAAGAAATTAATTTTTTTAATATTTGGACCTAACCTGATCAAAATTAAACTGATCCCGATCAAAATTAACACAAAATGAATAAAATGCTAATTTATTGCCTCTTCATGTATTTACAATGAAGAAATCTATTTTATTGTCAGGTTCTATAATGTTTTAACACTTATAACACCTAATCAGACTAGTGTTCTTAGGAAAATATTATTTATTTCCAATAATTGTACAATTATGGTCGGGATCGGTTTAATTTTGATCAGGATTGGCCAAAATTAAAAAAAAATAATTTGTCTAAAATTTGGCTATTTCGTTTCAATTTCTTTTATAAATATGATTAATGAACATGTTCTCCCTAGTTGTGGCTTGTTTTAAGAAGATTTTAACCACAAGTTTAAAAAATATTCACAAATTATGTGTTTTATTTTCAAAAATATTTTTTTATAAAAAAATTAAAAAGTCTAACTAGACTTTCTTTACATATTTTATTAGGTATTCATGTGATGCATTCATTTACAGCAAAAATTTTACAAGAAAACATCTTATTTAGATGTAATTGATTTTTTTGTTTTCTTTGAAAAAATACAAAAAAATTCATATAAAATAATTAAGAGCTAATGTCGGCCTTTCAAGGCTGAAACCATTGTCTAAAAAGGTTGACTCAGAGATCTATAAAATAAAAAGTTGGTGTGGCATTCCTCCTTAAGCTAAACTTAAGAGAAACGTGTACCACGCTAAAAGGTGCTTGCGGGGAAATGGTAAATTTCTATTTCCATGACGTGAACATTCAGTGTATGTTGCATAACAGTACAGTAAGTTGTAAAGTGTTAATAGACACATTTTATATATGTACATTCTAAGCAATTTGCTTGTCCTGCTTGTAAGCCAAATCCTAAACCAAGTCCAATTCCTACTGCCACGAAACTGAAGACTCCAGTAATTCCAATCTTCATCTTAGAAAAGCCTAAAAATGAGAATATATACATGTAAAATATCTGATATGCATGCAGTCATATGCAGTTTGAGATAGCAGAGTCCATAAGCCACAATGTCTATAGAGGGTATACTTTACCATATTCCTACCAGATTTTTAAAACTAGATTTATGTCCATAGGACATGAATGCCCTCTCAAGGTTCATTAGAAATGCAACATGAAATTTTTTATAACTAAAGATATATGAAGTTTGATGAGAATATCTTGAATATTGTCTTTAAAACAGGATTTTATAGACAGTAAATTAAAAAAGTCAAGGTCATAGGAAGGATCAAGGTAAAAAAGAATAAAATAAAAAGAATAATAAAATATTTTTAATAGTTTCTTTGAAAATGGGCAAAATGCAAATTTAAATGCAAGGTAATGGTGATGTACAGAGCACAGAAAAAATCTAAAAACAAATGCTTGGAATCCAGAATCTTACTTTTTTTTAAAAATCATGATAATATTGGACAATATTGAATTTTCTTTTTATTGTTCTATTTAAATATGTATTAAGATTTCTGACGTTGATATTTAAAGTACATGTACTTAAAGAAATGTGATTTTTCTCTGATATGATGATTTGAAAGAGCAGCACACTTTTATCAAATTATGTGTATGCTCCAGAAAATGTCAAATACACAAACAAAAATACCAATTTTCCCGAGAGCTGCCTACAGGACAATCTTAGAGGGAAGATCATCATCACCTGGACTGTTAAAATTGCAATTGTGATTGATTGATGTCACAGATTTCAGAAATATCTGCAGTTTTTGTGTTTAAAACAAACTAGAACAAACAAAACTATATACACTTGATTTTCAAGCTGGACCTGATATTGTTTATAGATGTTTATGTTGGGTTGGTAAGGTTAGGGGTGTATCAATATATTGATATGCATCAATATTCAAGAAAAATATTGTATCGAAAAATTAATTTAAATCCATATCGGACAAGCAGTTTTTCTTTTAATTCTGCTAAAAAGATGGGAATTTTAATCAGCAAAGATTATATTTCACTTTTTTGAATTAAAACTGATTAATAATTATAGATTCATAAAACATTAAATAACACAGTTTTTATATTTATCATAAAATACATAAATTTATTTTAACATGTTGATTTTGCAGTCATTAAAAGTTTTGATTGGAAGTGTTTTATGTACTGACTATGGAATAAGAACTTGCAATGGGTAAAACACTATTTTTTTATGAAATCTATGCATTAAATGATAAATAAGCCCTTTCTGATGGACTTGTTTTGGAATCCAATATATCGCATATTGCTTTAAAAAATATTGTAGTGTAGGTTATCGAAATTTTTGACTCAATAAACAGCCCTAGGTAAAGTAACCAAACTGTACAGTATCAAACTCTGAGGGAAACTATTGAGAAAATGAAAGCTTTTTTTTTGTAATGCTTGTGATGTCAAAGATTTTACTGAACCTTGACTTTATAATATGTCCTGTCATATCACCCAGTTACAATATTTTTTAAATGAAAGTTTGATGACCATATAAGTAATTACTAAAGATTCTTTTAAATTATGTGCTACTTTTTGGTTTATTTTATTAATAATAATAATAATAATTTTCCATTATATATATATATATATATATATATTTCTGTGCAACAAGTCTGTGTAAATTTTGAACAGCACTCATAGCTAGGAATTTGGGGCCCACTTTAAGGTTTACATGTGTACATTTTAAATAAGAATTATATAGTATGACTTTTGAACCCGTTGGTTTTTCATATATAGCAACACATGCACATACCAGATGCTGAAAATCCAAATCTTTTGACTTTTCTCCACATAAGGATTAAGATGATAATAGAAGTAACTACAGCAAGCAAAAGTAGCCAAAAACCACAATGGAAGGAGCCTGTGCATGCTGAAAAGATAAAAAAAAATGTTTACATAATATTACAAAAAAGAGTTGAACTTAGCCAGTAACAGAAGGGTGATCATTATGTACTTTTCCTTCAGTGAATGCAAATATCACCCTGACTTGACAACATACATCACTTGCAGACACATGTTGAATGACTGATAGTATTGGTATTTTGCAGCAGTGGAAACCTGGCCTGGTCCAGGTTCTCAATTATGACAATGATGGTAAAAATAATCATTATAATTCTATTTTGTGCAGTTCTCACTTTCATACTTTAAACACTGCTTTAAAATCTGCCTGGCAATGTGTTGGCACCTGATTCTTTTTAATGTTACAATGCACATTATCATATGTAAAAATATTTATTTTGTTGAAGTGCCAATTTTTATTCCATTTGATTTAATGGAACTCATGTTTCTGGATTCTAAAATTAACATTTTCTGAGCACATGAACAGCATTGTAATGTTTCTCAAAAATACTCTGAGACTTTCACACTGCAGCAGGGTCTGATGCCATACCCACTTAATAAATGTCTATATCACCTGATTTTGAGCTTATATTCACAACTGGTTCAGTACCCCTAGCCCTTTTTAGAGATTATTCTGGAGTTTTCAAGTAGCAACAGAATATTGTTTTACATACCGGTACAAGTTTGTCCCTACTCCATGACATGCTAATTCATTATCCACAAATAATTAATAATTTTGAACATAATTTGAAAAAGTATTTTGAGAATGTAGTTCTCAGGGACATCATGCAGAAATAATAAAAAAGTAATTTAATGAAATATTGTCTTTCTTCAGCCAGTTAATAAGTTCCCAAAATCTATTAACAATCTTGAAATTCAACCAAACTTAAATTCTTCCAAGGATCTTCATTCTTTTTTGACTTGGTTAAGATTAAGTATCCACAAATGAAATGCATTTGTGTGAAAATTGAGAACGAGAAGTCATGTGAAAAGGATTTTTTCTTATTCTTTTTTTTAGG
>PRKT01000160.1:17500-39061 GCA_003671525.1 Saccostrea glomerata | reverse complement strand
GGGGGGGGGGGGTGTACGGGTTTATGAATAAAAGTCAAATGTGAACATCTTTCCATGTGCTTATAATGCATTCCCAATATATATCAAGGTATAGTAATACATGTATTTAAATATGAATAACATAGTCAAATTTTCACATTTCTTAAAGTTTTTGAGTTTTGTCCATTTTATTAATGAACAAACTGAAATAAATGGAGAGTTCAATTGCACCTTGGGCACTCTTGTCTTAACTCTTGGGAATATAATTCCGCATTGGACATTAGAATTTCATAAAAATTGTAGCCATTTCCTGTTTTTATTATACTATTGATATATGGAATAGACTTTCCCTTCTGTTGTCTATTTTATTTTTTTTTATTGCTATCTTATATCTCATTATAATATGCTATACAACACTATCTGATTGCTTCTAGACCATATGTCATGCAACAGGGAAAGAAAAACTTAATTATTCCCTGTCTGCTTTGTTTTCTTTTAGCTATTTTATCTGTGATACTATACCCGATTTCACGGATTCAACAATGCCCAAAGGTATTAAACGTGATTTCACGCATAATACCTAATTTCAAGTATTCTCTCCAACCTGATGAATTCTATGAAGACGTATTCTTTTTAACGGTGATGTGCTCAGTCAGTTAGGATGCTAGGCACTTTTAAATCGATAGTGAATCACAATTTATATTGTATAATGTAAGAAAGCATTGTTGAAAGGGGCTAGACTTTTCTGCATGGCCAAACAGCTGTGAAAGGAATCATGCACCTACAATTTAACAGCTAGGCCTATTGTTTCTCATGTAAAACAATTTAAAAGAAAGGGGGTGGGGGCTTACATCTGTCTTTGCAGCAGCCATGCAGTGAAGATAAAATTTGACAATTCATTGCTGCACTTGAGTCATTTTCTTGCTTTTAACGAAAAATTTTCTCATTATAATTCATTTTTCTAAGCAAACAAAAGGCCCACGTGCCACACTGCTCACCTGATTAACTTAGGCCATGCTGTTCTTTACTGAATATCCCCCTTATAATACCTATTGTGACCCCATCCTACCCCCAGGGGTAATATTTTTGACAATGTAGAATCTACACTACCCCTGGATGCTTCCACATAAGTTTCAGTTTTTCTAGCCCAGTGGTTCTTCAGAAGATTTTTTCTAAATATTTCTAATTATATATTTTGAGGTATTACCTACTGGATTCCCTATATTGAGGCCCCACCTTACCCCCTGGGGGTCATGATTTGAACAATTCAAAATCCACACTTCCCCTAAATGAATGCTTTCACATAAATTTCAGCTTTTCTGGCCCCATGGTTCTTCATCAGGTTTTTTATTGATCCAAACCTATTTTTTCTTCCCTTGAAAATCTCTGATTTTCAGGTTAAATGGCTCTTCATTTTAACACGAGTTAAAATTAGTCCTGTCGTTCTTGAGAAGAAGTTGAAAATGTGAAAAATTTACAGACAGTTGAACGATGGAAAATGGTTGCAATGATCAAAAAAGCTCACATGAGCTTTCAGCTCGGGTAACGCTCAGGTGAGCTAAAGAGTAGACTTTTCTGAACAGTCCTCATATCATGGCATATTACTTTAACAATCGACAGCTTATTTACACCTGTACTGTAACAACATTTAGAAGCTAGCTCTTTTGCAATAAAAATATTTAGCTCAACATTTAAGAAATCGAAAATAACGGGCAGAAAATAAAGCACAGTTGTCCATGAAGAATCACTCTACCCTGAAATACCGCCCTTCATATCATAGTGCACCAAACACCATACCTATGACCACTGGAAAGGTTTTCTCATTTATTGATTCTGTACCTCTCTACATGACACAGGTTTAAATGTCAAAGTAAACCATCAAATGTAAAATTCAGTTATATTTCTCACAAAAGTCCAAATGCAAATACATGTATTTTTTTTTACAATAAAGAAAATATCATACATGGAAAGTTGTACATTCTTTTATTATCACACCGGATATATATACAATAAGATAATTATATATGTACATGTAAGTTGTTCATATAAAATATTTTCAGTAATGGTACAAAATTAGTCTACAATAGAATTGAATCAATTTATAACTTCAGAAGAATGACTTATAAGGAACTTCTTGTGAATACCTTTGTATAATAACACATTTTAATAAAAAAATTCCATCATTATTAAGGTCTGATAAATGCACCATTCATTACAATTATTAATGAGCGATAGGTATGAAAGGCATAAAACAAATGTGATTTGAGTTTTACATCAGGTTTTAGGTCAGGTGAATCCATTCACATAATAATGCCCTGTTCACAAGGAGACTGTTTAATTCGCAGTAAATTAATGTGAAGTAAACTAATGCGAATTAAATTGCGTTCACACGACAGCAAATGGGAAGTAAACTAATGCGAATTAAAATTTTAATTCTGCAGCCCGGCGTCAGCACGGCTATTATGATGTCATTTGCAAAACACCTCACCTTATGCAGAAGCAGATCCATTTGACATAGACAAAGTGTCTGTATACACGTACACATTTTAATGATTAACAAATTTTTCCTTAGTTTTTCACTCAAAAATAGCACAAGTACCCATAGCTGACCACCAAAAAGCGGCATTTGACTAAATTTTGCCATTAAGCATGTGTCAGAATTTAATTCGAATTAGCTTTGCTTAGCGTTCACATGGACCTAATGCAAAGTAATTTAATGCACAGTAAACTAATTCGAATTAAACTAATTCGCATTAAATTCTCTGTGTGAACGCTAAGCAGTTAATTCGCAGTAACTTTACGTTTCATTCGAATTAAACTCTCCGTGTGAACAGGGCATAAATACCTAACTAAAAATACATTTAAAGGATAAATCTACTGATGACCGGGTAAACTCATGGAAGTAATTAGTTCTTGATTGCAATTGAAGTATGTTATATTTATAAAACTAGCTATAATAATAATAATTGCAGGGTTAGTAAAATTTTGTACCGAAAACAATGTATTTTTAGGTAGAAAATGTTCTGTTTACTTTAAATACTGTAGATTTCTTATTTTTCCTAAGTACTTATTATCGCAAATGTGCTCTTAAACATCAAATCGCAAGAATAATAATTTGAGAATGGACAGTTTGTCAAGAGATTTTACATAGATTTCAGCTAGCACCATGATAGAAATTCTGGCAAGTAATTTTATTTCGTGTGTGGTGCTTCTTGTGAAATTACACGATAATTAATTCCACAGGTATATTTAGGAATCTACAGTATCACAACCAAATTGCTATTTGTATAATATTTTAATATTTTTGATATGTGAATTTTCTGTGTGGATCTGATCTCTATCTCTCACACACATAATGGTTAGAGTGTTTGCTCTAGAGTCGCCAAGTATGGATTTGATCCTTACTTTACAAGCTTGAATCCACTGAGACATAGAGGCCTGTCCTACAGATGAGACAGTATAAAGAGGTCCTGTGTTACTGTAGCTGCTGGTACCAAAAAGATTCCTTACTGCTTAATGGCCCTCAGTGCCGAGTATAAGACAAAATTTGCAGCTCGATCTCCACTGGCCAGTGTTGGCGTCTCCATATGAGTGAAAAATTCTCCAGAGGAATGTTCACAGATCTGTATTGTTTGTTGGCTTTTTGAGATTGATCTTCATTATCTTTGATTAAAAAATTACCTCAACTTGAAATGCTTCAAGATTTTTTAAAAGCGCAATTAGTTATTTATAGCTGTATAATTAATGTACATAATAAGTCATGCAATAGAAATAAGAATTGTTGATCAATGCCAACTACATTAATTTTGAGCCATTAATTTTACTTATTATTATAATTAAAGGACAATATTTGATATATATTAGGCCTAAAATAAAATTAAGTTTGTTTGCAGTTGTCTACCGACCCATTGAAAATGCACCTGACCCTTTTTTTTAGCCATTTGGTAATTTGATTTTTTTTTCTTCAATTTTTCAGAATATTGAAACAGTTTTATTTTCAAATTTTGACACGATTTTTATCATTCAGTGGTTTATAATGAGAGGTTAGCTTATTCATGCCTAGTAGATATATGAAAACCTCTTTCAATTGTTATCTAATAAAAATCTGACTTTTTTTCCAAAAAAAAAAAAAAGATTGCCTACCTACCGACCCAGTCTAAAAATTATAGGTCGGCAACTGCAAACAAAGAATTTTTTAAGCTTCGCCTTACTGTCTAATACATCCAAATTTCTTTAAATCATCAAATTTTCATATTAAAACGTATTCAAAATAAGTCTAACAGTCAAGATTCATATTTGAATATTTCTACAATAGCTGTCAGGAAAGAGTCTTAGTGACATACAGATATATTCTCGATATGCACCAGAGGCATGCAGCTATAATTCTGTAGCATATTAGCACAAATTTTATGCAAAAGGATATAAAAAAGTCTATAATTCAAAGTAATGGTAACTGATTACTGAAATAAAAACATGCAATTGTACTTAGTTGTTGAAACTCAAACTTGATAACAAGAAAACACAACACTCACCTGAGTTAATTTGCTCTAAGAAAGAAAGCAGGAATTAACTTGAATTTACAAAAGGAAAAGATGTTTAAATTAGATGTTAATGGGTCCAGTCACATTCATCATATGTTCTTCATAAAAAGAGACACTTTGGACAAAATTACATATAAGGCCCATGAGGCTTTATCAGTCACCTGATTTTCCCAACAATACCAGTACTTTTCCTTGAGCCAAAATGTTCTTTATACCTTCGCCTACTTCATAAAAGAGGACAGTCCCATATTTTACAAATGTCAGTTAATTTTTTTTTGATTTTCCCATATAATTGTAGAAATACTTTTTTCCTGCGTGGTATTAATTATGTATGCGGTCATAAATTTGCCATTGAACCTAACACACGTGTTAGGCATAGACTGTAAAATCACATATTTTTGTGGCGTCAAATGTGATTTAACAGTACATGTATATAAATTTGGTGTGGGGGTGGGTGTCTTGAAGTACGTTGGATAAAAATACCAATTGAAAGGTTATCAAAGCCATTACTACCATTTGAAACATAATACTAAATGTATAAAAATCTCAATTAAACCTAGTAATCCAAACACAGGCACTTATTTTGGAAATAAGAGAGCAAAAAAAAAAAAAAAAAAAATGAGTAGGTTTAAAAATTCAATTCCAATGTTTAAATATTGCATTGAAGAAATAAAATTTGATTTTGTCTCATTTTTCTATAAAACATTACGACATTTTCCTGGTGTTATTTTAGAAACAGATTTTTAGACAATCAAAATCACTGTACAGGATTATGCATACTGTTTCATGGTTTAATTGGACTTTTCACCTGGCAAGCAGAATTTTGACACTGTTTATGCAGATAAAAGAAAACAAAGACATACATGTCATATATAGTTGTTTAGATACATTATTGTAGAAGACATTAATGGTAATTAATGAACAATTTGCCTGTGCATTTCATCAGAAAGTGTAAATGAGTCCGACTATTTTACAGTAATCTTGAAACCAGGAAAATCTTGAGGTTATCTTCATATCTAATATCTATCACTCTAGCTTTCATACAGTGACAGATATAATATTACTATTATTATGCCCTTGAAACGGAGTTGGTGGAAACACAATTCTGTGTGTATGTGTTTTGTGGCTTATGCTACGTTCCCACTGTCGTGCGGTCAGTTACGCACGTCACGATAGATCAATCGTAGTTGATCGCGGAGTTTTTATTGAATTTTATGCAAAGATACAAAGAGATGCGTAGAGGTGCGTTTTCATACGTTTCGTTACGCTTTTATGCGCTATGCCCCCGATGGATAAATTTCATGTGATGCGATCTCTGACGATCTGACTACCGTTCGGATAAGATGAATTACGTTTCAATAGGATTATCAAGATTTAGTCGAAAAAGGACCTCGATCTGTCACGAATATCACGATTCGAGTTCTCGATTAGAAAGGATCTCCTACGTTTTAATACGTACTCATACGATATAATACGTTCATTGCGCTCTCTTGCGCTAATGTACGATAGAATAACACGTTCATTGCAATGTCTTTCACGATCAGGATCAAGATAGAACACGCTTTGAGCTACGATTGTACCCCGACAGACATATAAAAATCTGGTTATACTGAGTCCATTATATTTTATCTCTTGAAATTAAACAAAACATAAACATACAATCAATAATAATGGCAGAAGTAAAGGTTGATGACAACTTCATAAACGTGGTGTTTGTAGTGTAACTATGGTCATATGTTATTGCTGTCAAAGTAGAGTAAAAGAGCAGTATAACTATCTCTTATCTTTTTTTTCACTGATGTTGCCTCTGATCGAACGGGTTCAAGTTCAAAAGAAGATAGGAACTCCCCTCTTTCTATTTTGTACTTGTTTTATGTGGCATCTTTAAAATATTTTTCCAAAACTCAGACATTTTTTTCCAATCGGGAAAGAAACGCGTTCAATTTTCCCGTTATTTTTGCAAGCTTTTATTACTCGTAATATAGCGTGATTGTCCGCAACAAAGCGTTAACACTCGTGTCTAATGGCGTTTACTCTCATATGTCCGTATCAAATCGTCTTTGAGCGGGAAAGAACCGTGTCAGCACGTGAGCAGATGGCCACGCAAAGCGTCACAGATAGTGACAGAACGTGAGATATCGCAACGAATCGCCATTCAGCGGGATATCTGTCCTTTCCGAGATTGATCCCGATGATCACGATATACAAGCCAGATTAGTTACGTTTTTATACGATGCAGCTGAGGTTAGTTACGATGTACTGCGATTTGCTGCGATGATAACGATTAAAAGCTAATCGTGTTAATCGTAGAAAAATTTTTGACAGTCAAAAAGAATTTCACGATCAACACGATAGTCACGAGTGAACACAAGATTTGTTTTGGTTTGATACGAGAACTACGATTTGTCCACGTTCGAGTCCCCGATCTCAATCGTGGCGCCAATCGTGATAGTGGGAACATAGCATAATGTCCTGGAAAATTCAGAAGTGACATTATAGCATCGGAATATATTACATGTATATATTAAGCTCCAACCTAGCAAAAGGAGCCATGAGTTGAGAAATACAATGTACCGTAAATCTGGAAATTTTTACATCGATTTATTTTTGCGAATTTGGGTCAAAAAGCTATTGATTAATTTTTACGCTTCAAAATTCTGCGATTGTCACTGGTGCTATAAATAAAAATCACTTGAGATTTTAATATCAGTTTATGTTTCAATTTAGTATGCACAGTTAGAATACCACTAATAGACTGACGCAACATTGCAAGAAATTGCAGAATTGCTCCAAAACAAGTCTCTATTTTAAATTCAAATTAGATCTTGGCCCTGTGATATATGGATAGGGTCATTTTATTTTATGGATAAAGTGAACCTAGCTCTTTGCTAAAAAATGACACAGTAGATATTTGAGAAGTTGAAACTGAAAATAATAGATAAAATGACTGACAAACTTCCATCAGAAATACGTATCTCTGATCTTTCACCATCTCATCAGTTATGTAAAAACAGCTAGGAATGTTTGTGTTTTCCTTTCTTTATCTGTTTATCAAAACAGAAATAACAAATGTATAATTCTAAAAAGAAAGAATTAAGTTCATTGGTAGCATAAGTATGGGAAAAATAATTCACAGATCACATACAGATACATTGCTTGATTTCATTAACATATATACACACTGAATATTAGCATTTCCTGAATTAAAGATTTTAAATTCAACAGATAATATGGCACTTTGTAGTAAAAGAAAAGGTTACAGTTAAATTACATAATATACATTTGGATAGCCTAGGTTTTTAAATGGCATTGCATGCTACATTTTCATGTCCTTTATTTCCTTCCATTTCATCAAATTTTAAAGCCTTTTTACCTCTGCATTTTACTCTAACTAGTATGATGATTATAACTACAATAAGGACTACAAAACCCCCCAAAACACTTAGAAGAATCTGACAAAGAAGATCACATGTATTGCTAGCAGAGGTAGATGTTGTTGTAGTGTCTATAGAGCTAGTAGATGAATTGGTAGTTGTTTTAGTGGTGTGAACAGTAGTAACTGTACCTGTTAGAAAAGAAATAAACCAACTCAGTTTTCCAAGTAAACATTCATGCCTTATGTGAAGGATATGGAGATTACGAACAGTATTCAATCTCAATTATGTATAATAAACTTATGTATAATAAACTTCATAAGAAAAGATATATATAAATATGGGAGGGGGTGTCTTGAAGTTAGATGTAATAATACCAATTGAAAGGTTATCAAAGCCATCACTACCATTTGAAACATAATATTATATGTATTAGAATCTCAAATTAAACCTACAGTAATCCAAATCAGAAACAGATCGAGTTAAAAGTCCACGCATCATTATATCTGGCCCAACTGTGTTCTCTTCATCATTTAAACATAAATACACAGAGGATATTTAATGTTTAATAGATGGATATGTTATTTATTTTACGAGTGGAATACAGCTAAAATTATGTTTTCACAAGTGTGAAGCACATGGATTTCAGTAACATATTTGGAGAAAACTTGGCATTTTAAGTCTCTGTCAGACTCCTCCTCAGCACCTGATCCCACACCTAGAATTTCCATGGGTCTGTATTTATGCCCTAGCTGTTCACATATTTGTATTGTTTGAATGTCTGTAATTGTTCTGAGATCTATCATTGTTGGTAATCTTCACCCTTTTCCATTAATTACTCTCTCTCTATTGTATACATGTAATTATTATAGGACAAGAAGATTTTTTACAGTAATCATGAAACCAGGAAAATCTTGAGTTTTTCTGCACATCTAATATTTATCACTCTGGTTTTCATACAGTGAAAGATATAATATTACTTTTATTATTCCCTTGAAACAGAATTGGAGGAAACACAATTCTGTGTGTGTGTTTGTTTGTGGCTTATGTCCTGTTCAACACAGAAGTGATATTATTAGCAACGGAATTTATGTCAATTGTTGCCTTGATTTTATTTTATTCTTTGCAAAGGAATGCTCTGCTTTGCAGTGCCATTTCTCAATGCATGAATACAATAGTTAACATTAGTTTATGTATTTTAACGTTATGTGACATATCAGAGACAATTAGGACAAAGTATTTGTAAGCCTGCTTCTTCCACACAATATTAAAACATTAACTTTAATCATGTGACCAGGTAGCTTGTGCCACTCTTATCTGCTTATCTAGAAGAAATAAAACTTAAAAGACTTTGATAACCAATGCACACATTTTGATTTAGAAAAGCTCAGAGTGCTGAGCCTCTGGATAAAATATTTTGTGCCAGCTATCCTTACATGTACACGTATATATTCTGTGGAGTGGTCCAACATATTATATTGGATAGGCAAGATGATATGCAAATTTATTATATACCTAATGTGTATCACTCAATTTTACTGTAGATTTAACGCAATCACGTGACCTCGTGATCCGACTTTCTGGATCACCACACTGTGGTTTTCTGAATCCATATCACCACTCTCTGAAACTGATGATGTACGTAGTACGCAGAAACACGACATTGTTTTTCTTGCACGTTAAAAAGTCCCTTGTTATTATGCTTTGTTTTATGAATAAATATTATACAATTAATCTCTTAAGTTTTATTTCGCTATATCTTGCTAGTTATGAGAGGGTTTTTAATAAATTTATCATTATAACAGTAACTTGATCCGAAGGTGATTCGATCCGAAGAGCCGTATCACGTCTCGTTGACAGGCGCGGATCATCAGATCAAACTCGACGCGAAGCGTCTCTTTAGATCTGATGATCCGCCCCTGTCAACTCGACATGATACGACCCTTTGGATCAAGTTACGGTTATAATAATATATATGAATTTGTCAAAGGTCAAAATTGCTGTATTGCTCTTTATATTATCTTAATATCATAAAATTTTAACATGTGGACAAACCCTAAATGAATAGCCAGCCTTTTCAATAAAAAAAGGATTATCAACTCTCCAGCTTATATAGATTGAGAAATTACATGTAATTAATAATACTTTATATTGAATACAGTTATTGAATGTCTTTTATAAAGTAATATCCAGAGTAAAATTGAGTCTCTAAATAATATTATACAGTACTATTTCATATTGACACATATATTGAGTATATAAATACACCATGAAGTTCATCGATACAAAGTATTGTACAGTAGTATTCAATACATAATATAATAAAATATATGTATAAAGCAAACAGGAATTCTTTTTACCATTATGATTTCATTTGTTTCAAACATTGAAGCAAAAATAAAACACTAGATTTTAAAATTCTCATCAGTCCATTATATTAATAAGTGGTTAACATTCATCACATTTACAATTTTTGACTCTATGATTATGAACTTTTTTTTTATCTTATAATTCCAACCATGATAGTAGTGAAGAAGATAATATCTTTACCATAGAGTCATGTTTTATTCCAAACAATATCAACATCAATATCAACAAGGAAAAATAGACATTTACATGTAATATCATAGAAAAAAAAATGATGATTATACATTACAGTAAAGTCATAATTTTTGAGGCTTCAAAATAATTGTCATGATTTTAAGAAAATACATGTATATTTGTTCATGGAGATTTGATTTCATGGAGCATGACTGAGTAGTAAAACAGAGTATATGAGAAAAATTTTTGAAAACAACAAAAATTTTAAAAATCCCACAAAAATTATTGATTTCACAGTATATGTTACATAAATAAAACATCCTACTGAGTGAAACTTATCAATAATATAAAAAACTAATTAATATCAAAAGCAAGTGAAAATGTTGCATAACATATAAAAAGGTACATTGTATGATCTAATTATGATAATTGATTCTAAATAACTTTTACAAAATTATATTATCTGATAAAATTACCATTTTCTCTTTAGTATCATCTTATGCTTATTATATAATCACATTAGCATGGATATCCCTAACATTCTCTAAACTCCATAAATTATATTCAGTTCTTAAAGTTTATACAACTTAGAAATTGTTCAAAAATTTCAATTACTTTCTTCCTATTAACAGACTTTGGATGAATCATATTGTAATAACTTTGAGTATTAAGCTGCAATCTCACGTATACAACCTATGAATGTCCTTCAAGACATGGTCTTTTCTCACATTGGTCAATGTTTTCATCTGTTTTCAAAAGCAGTAGTACTTTAGTACAGACTATCATCATTCCAGTTGCCCTCATACTGTCCTTTTCCATGCCCAATCTTTCTTTCCAGTCCATCCTCAGTGTATCTATCCTGTCTGGAGTATGACTTTGGGTAAAATTGCTGCATCCTGTATGGACCTGCCCTTCTGTATCCCGGACAAGAAGAATATTTTACAGTATAATCTTTATGAAACCAGGAAAATCTCGAGTTTTTCTTCGCATCTAATATTTATCACTCTGGCTTTCATTACAGTGTTTAATCTGTCACTGTGATAACCAATACACACATTTTGATTAGAAAAGCTCTGCTGAGCCTCTGGATGAAATATTTTGTGCAAGCTATCCTTATATATTCTGAAGAGTGGTCAAACATATTGATATTGGATAGGCTAGATGATATGCAAATGTATTTATCAATGATCAAAATTGCTGTATTGCTCTTTAGTCTTTATAATAACTTATTATCAATAATTGAATAATATTGAATATGATTATTGAATGTCCTTTATGAATATCCAGATTAAAATTAAGTCTCTAAATATTATACAGTACTATTTCATATTTGACACAAAGTGAATACATACACCTTGAAGTTCATGAATATAAAGTATTGTACAGTAGTATTCAATATATAATATAATAAAATATATGTATAAAGCAAACAGGAATTCTTTTAACCATCATAAAGATTCCATTTGTTTCAAACACTGAAGCAAAAATAAAACACTCATTTTTAAAGTTCTCATCAGTCCATTATATAAATGAGTGGTTTTCATTCATCACATTTACAATTTTTGACTCTATGATTGTGAACTTTTTAAATTTTATAATTCCAACCATGATAGTAGTGAAAAGATAATACCTTTACCATAAAGTCATGTATTATTCCAAACAATATCAACATCAATATCAACAGGGAAAAATTGACATTTACATGTAATATCATAGAAAAAAAAGATGATTAAACATTACTGTAAAGTCATAGATTTTTTAGGCTTCAAAATGAATGTCATGGTTTTAAGAAAATACATGTATATTTGTTCATGGAGATTTTATCTCATGGAGCATAACTGAGTAGTAATACAGTGTTAAATTTCATGGTGGACATAAAATTGTGGATCCTTTCAAAGAACAAAAATTAAATCCCACAAAATTATTGATTTCACAGTATATGTTACATAAATAAAACATCCTAGTGAAACTTATCAATAATATCATAAACTAATTAATATCAAAAGCAAGTGAAAATGTTGCATAACATATAAAAAGGTACATTGTATGATCTAATTATTATATGATAATTGATTCTAAATAACTTTTACAAAATTATATTGTCTGATAAAATTACCATTTTCACTTCAGTATCATCTTATGCTAATTATATAATCACACTAGCATGGCTATCCCTAACATTTGCTAAACTCCAGATATAAATTATATTCAGTTCTTAAAGTTTAAACAACTTAGAAATTGTTCATAAATTTTCAATTAGTTTCTTCCTGTTATCAGACTTTGGATGAATCATATTGACTGTAATAATTTTGAGTATTAAGCTGCAATCTCATGTATACAACCTATAAATGTCCTTCAAGACATGCTCTTTTCTCACATTGGTCATTTTTTCCATCTGTTTTCAAAAGCAGCAGTACTTTAGTACAGAGTATCATTATCCCAGTAGCCCTCATACTCTCCTCTTCTATGCCCAATTCTTCTCTCCAGTCCATCGTCAGTGTATCTATACTGCCTGGGGTATGACTCTGGGTAAAACTGTTGCATTCTGTATGGACCTGCTCTACTGTACCCTAACATATCCTCATTGTATTCACTCTGATAGTACATCACATTCCTTGGGTCTGTATAGGGACGGCAATATGCACTATTTTGGTTTCTATAATGATTCTGATTTCGAGGAATATAGTTATGTTGGGGATATTTCTGGGATCTTGAAAATTCAACTCCAGTGGGCATTCTATTTCCATACCAAATATCATACTGTGGATGTTTTTTATTGAAGTTAGTACTAGCACTATCTCCTATTTTCCTCCTTGACTCGTATTTATTTTTTCTTGGCTGATTGTAGTTTGAATTTAGATCTTTATTCTTTCTATTTGTAGCTTGTAACCTGTTACGTTTGTTTTTTATTTTCAGTTTGTCTGTTGTACCAGTTCTTTGTTTACAGCATAACACAACAATCACAATAATCACTATCAGTGAGATTCCTACAACTACAGATACAATAATAATAATGATTTTCATTTCCTCTGACAATCCAGACGGTGATGTAGTTACTGGAACAGTTGAGATTTCTGACTTTGTATTAACTGATTCTGTACTGCCAGAAAGAGTGTTACCTTCTATTGTTGATTTATCTGATAAAGAAACTGAACTTTGTATTGATGAAAATGATTCTGTTGACAACTTAGTGGATGTTTCTCTATTGATAGTAGTACCACCATCTGTTGACAAATTTATTAATGTTGACTCGGTTGTTGAACCTATAATGTAGATATGAAGGAAAAGATGGTGAAAAATAACACTAACACTTAATGTGAATATACTTTTATTTTGTTCTGAAACAGCATATCATCTAATACAAAAGTATTTGAATGAAATTCAACAATGTACCATGTTTTTTTAATTTCCTTCATAACATTATAAAATGTAATATTTTCTCATTTTTGAGAAATTTACAATACTAAGTCTGACACTATGGAACAGTAACCCTTATTTATTATTAGTTAAGGATAGGGCACAGACACTCAGTATTACATATTTTTCTAATTATCAAAAAAATTATTTTAACATCAATCTTCTGCTTCAATAAGCCATTAAGAAATTACTGAAGGGGGCTAAAAAAGGACAAGATAGGGTAACAACTGAATCTGGCCCCTTAATATTTGATGTAAAAATCAGAATGCAGGAAAATTGTGATAGTTTGTAGTTAAGAATTTAAAACAAGGTGTGTTTGTGAAACAATGATGCCCCCTTTGGCAACATAGCAAAGGTTAAACTTTTACAATATGCAAATTTAACATGTTGGTAATTCTTGATATCTCCAAGTTCAGGGTCAAAAGGTCAAGGTTATTGGCATCTAATGAAAGGTCCTGCCACAAAAAAATACATGTATGAAATATGGAAGCCCTAGCCCTAAGCCTTCAAAAGTAATGGTCAAGGTTACCAATTTTGAAATGTAGATTAAACTTTAAGGTCAAGGTCAAAGGGTCAGATTTGTTGTACCCAAAGAAAGATCTTGTCACAAGGATGAAATATGTAAAGTATGAATTCACCAATCCAAACCCTATTAAAGTTATAGTCAAGGTTTGCTTTTCAAAAGTGGGTCAAACTCCAAGGTCAAGGTCAAAGGGTCAAAGTTCTTGGTATCCAATGAATAGCCTTCTCACAGGGATTACATATATGAAGTATGAAAGTCCTAACCCTTACTGTTCAAAAGTTATGGCCAATGTTAAAGTTTTTTCACATGGACCGGTCTCCAAGGTCATGGTCAAAAGGTCATGATTGTTGGTATCCAATGAAAGGTCTTTCAACAAAGAATATATATATGCAGAGTATATATGATCTGGTATTTACTGTTCAAAAGATATGGCCAAAGAAAAACTTTGGTATATTTGTGTAAAAGTGGGTCAAACTCCAAGGTCAAAAGGTCAAATTTGGTGGTACGAATGAAAAGGTCTTATCACAAGCAATACGCAAGTGAAATATGAAAGTCATAGCTCCACTAAATAAATGGTCAGGGCAAGTTTAAAGTTTTTGCGGACAAACAGAGAGACAGTGATCTAGACAGACAGATGGACACAACAAAATCTATATACCACTGAGACTTTGTTTACGGAGGCATAATGATGCTTACTTTAAAACAAGCACTAATTTAGATTCAAAGCTTACATGTAAGCCACTAGATGGTGCAGAAATATGACATTTTTTTCAAATTTTCCTTAATTCTGGTGTAATTTAATGATATTTGAGATACTTTTCTCTTCAGAAAACATAGAAAACATAGAACACAAGCTTGTCTGAGATTTTTACACATAAACTGCATCTGATGTTAGTGTAGTATATAAATTTGGTAGACAGGCAAGCTTGTGCTCAATGTTTTCCGAAACCAAATATTCTATAAAATTGATGAAAATTTGCATAAAAATGAGAAAATTCCAGAATTGAATTATTTCCTGACCTCGCTGTGACCTCTGTATATTCTTAATCTTAGAACCAATAATCAATTTTTGGCAGGGGTGACAACAAGTTTTTATGGATAAACTGTTGAATCATTTTGAAAAACTCCCAAATTGAGGACCAAATACTGGTTTTACCCTATTTTGTCCTTTGCATTCAACTTGAAATTCTTAAGGAAAGACGTTATTTGATTGGTACATGTACTTGTTAGATTTATTTTAAATTTAAAATATTTCCATAGGACATGAAAGCCCCTCCAAGGGTATAATAGTAATGCATCATGATAATTTGTATGAAATTTGGTCAGCATACATTGAAAAGTGATTCAGTTGAATTGCTTACATCAGTATGTGTCACCATATGAAGTTTGACACTAATTTATTTAAACTGAAGTAAAGGTAAAAAATGCCAAAGTCAAAAAATGTTGATGCAGTTGAAGAGCTCTGTTGCAACCACTATTGAAATAACGACCACTATTGAAATAATTATATCAATAGTGGTTGAGAGTGCATTTCAATAACAAACATAGTTAGTAACCACTATTGAAATACGACCACTAATGAAATAATTATATCAATAGAGGGTGATAGTGCATTTAAAAAACAAACATAGTTAGTAACCACTATTGAAATACGACCACTATTGATATAATTATATAAATAGTTGTTGAGAGTGCATTTCAAAAACAAACATAGTTAGTAACCACTATTGAAATAATTATATCAATAGTGGGTGAGAGTGCATTTCAATGACAAACATAGATAGTAACCTCTATTGAAATACGACCACTTTTGAAATAATTATTTCAAAAGTGGGCAAGAGTGCATGCATTTCAATATAATAACCATAGGTTTAAACTACTTTAATTTGATTCATGACCACCATTGAAAGAATTATTTAAATAGTGGGTGAGATTCATTTGAATAAGAAACATAGTTTGCAACTACTATTGAAATAATGTTTGGTTTTGAAATTAAGATTTCAACATTGATAAAATTATTGACCACTATTGAAATAATTGTATCAATAGTGGGTGAGAGTGCATTTCAATGACAACATAGATAGTAGCCTCTATTGAAATACGACCGCTTTTGAAATAATTATTTCAAAAGTGGGCAAGAGTGCATTTCAATATAATAGCCATAGGTTTAAACCACTTTTGATAAACGACCACTATTGAAAGAATTATTCAATAGTGGGTGAGATTCATTTGAATACGAAACATATAGTTAGCAACCATTATTGAAATAATGTTTGGTTTTGAATTTCAGATTTCAACATCGATAAAATTATTGATTTCAATAGTGCTTAATAAACAATGATTCCAACATATATTGAAATAATGATTTTAACAGTCCTGACAACGATTTCAATACCAAAACCACATTACAAGTTTTATAGAAATATCACAATTATTAAAAAAATATGGCTTATTCATTCTTTTTTTTATAGACACAATGAACTAATTTATTGTGTTTAAAATATGATTACCAAAGTTTTTTATGTTTTCTTTACAATAGTGGTCATGTTTCAATAGTGGTCGTATTTCAATAGTGGTTGAAACACATGGTTGTGATATGGTTAATATATTGAAATGCATTCTCAACCAATTTTTTTTTTTTTTTTATACATTTTTCAATAGTTGTACTTCAATAGTGGTTTTACTATCTATGTTTCATGGTGAATGCACTTTCAATCACTATTTACAGAGTTCTTGAAATCTTTCGGTCCTGTCGGCAAGACCGATAAGAACAACCAAGGACCGATCACTTTACGTTCTGTGTCAGTCCAAATGACCGGTAGAGGTTGAGAAAGCAACTTTCGAAAATCCAACTAAATTTCGTACGAATTCCCTATAACCGACCAATCATAATCTGTTAAATGCTTTTTCAGTATCTCGTTAGAAATGCAAGTACCAAACTATGATTGATTAATTGTTTAAACAAGTTTTTGAGGCCAATAAGGTATTAGCCAGGTGAGAAAAAATCAAACTAAGATTAAAAACCTATGAAGAAAATTGACCTCCCTCAGGAATTCAACGAAATTTGTTATACGATGATCAAATTCGCATGAAGTATGCAGTGTGTATTGACGGAGGGTGCCAAATGTAATGATAATAAAATTCAAATACAGTTTTAATCTTCTTAAAATCATGTTTTATTATTTTGATTGACCGATAGAAATCTTTCTGGACCGACAAACTTCCTGTGGCAGTCAGTCCAAATAACTGACAGTGGAACTCTGTATTTATATAATTATTTCACTAGTGGTCATATTTCAAAAGTGGATGAAACCTATTGTCATTATTGAAATGCACTCTCAACCACAATTGATATAATTATTTCAATAATGGTCGTATTTCAATAGTGGTTACTAACTATGTTTGTTATTGAAATGCATTCTCACCCACTACTGATATAATTATTTCAATAGTGGTGGTTATTTCAATAATGGTTGCAACAGAGCTCTCATCAGTATGTATTAGCATATGAAGTTGAAAAATTATTATAAATGGATTCTTTAAAATTGAATTATGCCAATTTGATAAAGTGAAGTCAAGGTCAAATGAAAGGTCAAGGTAAAAAAATGTTGATACAGTTGAAGTTCTTTCATCATTATGTATCATCATATGAAGTTTGACATTAATTTAGTAATGTAAGTCAAGGTTAAAGCAAGGTAAAAAAATGTTGATGCAGTTGCATATCTCTTATCCATTAATATGTATCAACATATAAAGATTGATAAAAAAAACTTGAATGATTTCTTCAAAAACTGACTTTTACACAATTTGATAAAATGAAGTCAAGGTCAAATGAAAGGTCAAGGTTAAAAATGTTGTTGAATTGCTTACATGTATGAGTATGTGTCAGCATATGAAGTTTGACACTACTTTAAGAAAAGTTAGGTCAAAAGTCAAGGTCAAATGAATAGCTCTCATCAGTATGTATCAGCATATGAAGTTTGATAAAAATATCTTCTTAAAAACTGAGCTAAACACTTATTTCAGAAAAGTGTGGTCAAGGTCAAAGGAAAGGTCAAAATTGATGATGCAGTTGAATAGCTCTCTTCAGTATGTATCAGCATATGAAGTTTGATAGTACTATCTTAAATGGTATCTTTAAAACTAAGCTTAACACTAATTAAAGAATTAAAAACTTAACACTAATTAAAGAAAAGTAAGGTTAAGGTCAAAGGCAAGAACAAGATCAAAAAATGTTGATGCAGTTGCATAGCTCTCATCAAATTCTTTCAGCATATGAATTTTGATGAAAATATCTAGGATAGTTTCTTTTAAATTGAGCTTTTAACAGAGCTAAACGCAAAGTGTGACGGAAGGACTGGAAAGACAGAAGGACAGAAGACGGAATGACAAACACTATATGTCCCGGCCATATTTCCCAGCCATATTCATGGCTGGGCATAAAAATAACACATAAAAGTTAGCACAGATCCCAATCATAAATTTATAGACAATAATACAAAATTAAAGAAATGAATAAAAATATGTTTTATCCCCCAAATAATCTTGATATTTTGGATCAAAACATTAATACTTTCTAATCATACTTGCCAACCTCCAGCATGTAAAAATCTGGTCATGACCAGATTTGGAAAGAGCTAAGGCCAGGAATTATCAATATCCGCCTTTAATTTTTGACAAAATTTAAGTTTAAAATCACGAAGCTTTTCATATGTTATCTTGTAGAGCACAATGTCATGGTACGCTACATATATTTTTTTGGCACACAGGTCACCGTCTTTAGCACATGCGCAGAGACAAATCTACCTATGAAGTTAATAACTTCCTAAAAACGCCGATTTTACGGCAGTTATTTCGAAATTTGAATGTGGCCACACTCAAGTACCTTTTCCAAACTTTGCATGTATGAAAATATTACATATATGCACCTTCATGCTAGCTGCAGATCTGTAGCTATCCGGAAAAATATAAATTGATAGACCTGAGAGCTACAGTGCCACCCTTTGAAAAAACTGTATATTTATTGCGCACAAAAAAGTGCGCTAGGTTTTCGATTTATTTCTCCATGTTCCTAAAACTGAAATCTCATAATATTACTAACCGTGTGTTCCTTACATATTCTTTGACTCTTTCCACAACAAAACATTCGTCATAATTATTTTTAATAGTCCTTCTGACCCTGATAGTGTAATCATCAAACATTTCGATTATATATACTGCCATTTTGGTTTCGAAGATAATTCGGTCCAATATGCTTCGTTCAGATGTCAACTACGAATGTAATTGATAAAGGAAACAGAACTTCTTAAAATCTTCTCTCTTTTGCAATTGAGGTTAGAATTAGGAAGAAATAATCAAGAACCGAGCGCATTTTTTTGTGCGCAATAAATATACAGTTTTTTAAATGAGTGGCACTGTAGCTATCCGGTCTATCAATATATATTTTTTCGGATAGCTACAGATCTGCAGCTACCTTCATGCAAAATATCCCAGAGGTACTCGCGTGTGGCCAATATGAATTTTACAATTTATGAATGTTGAGTTTCAGAAATTGAAGCAGGATCCTCCATTTCAGTAGTAATCTATAAGTTCATTATATGCGTAAATACCCTAAATTAGTTATAAGTACATAAGATTTATTCTTGATAATTATATAATCCAATATTTGTCAATAATTTTGTGATAAAATATCTTACAAGAGGCCCAAGGGCCTTGAATCGCTCTTCTGATAAATTAAGCAACCTATCACTTGTATTTGAAGCCTCTAACCCTAAGTATTCGAACCCAGGTTGCATCACCTGACAAAGTTTGATGATTCTTAGCCAATTAGGACTACTTTTTAGTCTTCATTCTTGGAAAACACAAAATGCATCAACTGACAGAGTTTTATAATTCTAAGCCGATAAATACCTTAGATACTTAAATATAGCCATAAAATGTCACCGTGACCTACTTTTTGGTCAACATTCTCCGAAAAACCCAAGATGCATCAACTGACAAAGTTTGATGATTCTAAGCCAATAAGTAGCGGAAAAACCAGGTACTTAAATATAGCCATAAAATGTAGGTCATCGTGACCTACATTTTGGTTGACATTTATTAGAGTCCCAAGATGCATCTGCTGACCAAGTTTGATAATTCTAAGCCAATAAATACCTGAGATATTCAAAAGTAGGTCACCATGACCTACTTTTTGGACGAAATTCTCCGAAAACCCAAGATGCATCGCCTGACCAAGTATGATGATTCTAAACCAATAAGTACTAGAGATACATAAATATAGCCATAAAATGTCGAAAGTAGGTCACTGTGACCTACCCAAGATGCATCTGCTGACCAAGTTTGATGATCGTAGGTCTGAAGGTAATCAAAATATGCCTTTTAAACAATATGAAAACATATGCCTGCAAAATTCAAAAAGTAGGTCACAGTGACCTACTTTTTCATAAATATGTTTTAAGGTCCCAAAATGCAGCAATTTACAAGATTTGATGATTCTAACCCTCTCAGTGTCTGCAAAAATGGATTAAATGTTTTAAAAAGGATAAGTCATAAAGTTCAAAAAGTAGGTCAAGGTGACCTACTTTTAAGTTGACATTGTTCGAGGACCCAAGATGCATCAACTGGCACAGTTTGATGATCATAGGCCTTAAAGTGTCCAAAATATGCCTTCAACTCAATTTGAAAACAAATCCTCGCAAAATTTTAAAAGTAGGTCACCGTGACCTACTTTTTATTTAACATGATGTGAAGTCTGAAGATGCATCAACTTGCAAGATTTGATGGTCCTAGTCCTTATAGTAAGCAAAATATAAACGTTTTTATCAATTGTAAATTTAGGTCGACTTTGAAGTGACCTTGAGACCACGCCCTTTGCCCCAGGGTCATGCCTTGAACAATTTTTAATCTTCAACATATCCTGAACCTTGTATATAAGTTTGTCGAAAATCTGCTTGGTGGTTCTGGAGAAGAAGATTTTTTAGCAACCAGTACTTTTGGTTTTGTTTTCCTGATTATCTCCCCTTGTTTAAGGGTCCCAACCCTTATTTTAGTATAAATGGTAGCCCTTGGGCCAAGGATACCCTGTGACAAATTTGACACTGATTGGCCAAGGGGTTCTTGAGTTATGGCCCATATTCTAAAAAGTTAACGCACACCGCACGCCGCACAAATGGCCATAGCATTA
>PRKT01000160.1:0-12500 GCA_003671525.1 Saccostrea glomerata | reverse complement strand
AATATCAGCAGAAGTGATGTAAAGCGTTACTTCGGGAAGACAATTATTAAAAATAAGTGATATAAAAAATTAACCTTTCATTTTCACTCCATTTTATATACATAACACCTATATATCTCAGTACTGTGAACGCGAATTGGGACATATAATTTTGTTTCTTAGGATGCCCCTCCACTATGACTGGTGGTTAGATTGGTTTCGCTTCAAATATAAAAAAAAACTGTGGCAATGTAGTGATTTTCAAGGATAAAGGAGCAGGAAGAGGGAAAAAACGGCGATAAATAATCTCTTGGAAAAGTAGAGGAAGTGGTCGAAATAAAATTTGTCCAATTCCCGGGTACATGTAGTACTATTCTAACCATGCTGAGTGTGCATGGCGATTTAAAATATTTTATTTTATACAAACGAGTCTCAGTGTAATATTGGAGACAAGCAACACTCCTTTGCTGATTACTTGATTTTTTCAACAATACACATAGGTGCAGATATTTTTTAATGCAGTACACAATAATATGCAAGTCTTTCGTCAACCCCCCCCCCACCGAGACAAAATAGAAGCGAAAGCGATATAGAACATGAGAATAGAAAATACACTATAATTTTGCATAAAGGAAAAGAAACATACCTGAAAGAAAAAAAATCTAAATCCAAATATGTGTGATATCAATATTAACTAGCAGACTATGACATACCTGGAAATATAACTAGAAAAAACTCGAATTTAGGGCTACATTCTATATATACTCAACTTTCTAATCAAATTCATGTTACTTGCACCCCCCTTTTTTTCTTTAAAACTTCAAGAATTCTGCAAGACATATATTTCATTGTTCAAATGCACAAAAAATCGGTGTTAGTCACATTGACAAAAAATACGTACCAACTTTGATAATTCTATTTCGTTACAATAGGCCCAGATTCTTGTTTAGAAAAAGATTTAACGATTACTGCGCCGGGATTCACTTTATATTTATCCAGTCACAGAATTTGAACTTTTCAGATTTTATTACATGTATATTAGATAATAATTATGTCAAATGATGCAGTGACATATGTCTGGAGTATTACATACTTTTAAAACTACGTGTTTAGATAAAGAACTATTGTAACGCTCGGGTGTACAAAAGTAAGCAGTTAATTAAGGAATGTTTTTTAGTTTTGTGTGAGTTATTGGTGTGTGAATCACACAGACTTGTCACGTAGGCATATTTCATGAAGCGCGCTAGCGCTTCATGAAAAATATGCCTACGTGCAAGTCTGTGTGATTCACACACCAATAATTCACACTAAACTGAAAAACATTCCTTATATTTACATTTTGCATGTTTGGAAGCAACTACATTATGCTAAATATTTGAATTTCTCGCTGCCCTATATCGTTGCATTTTTACTAACGTCGCTGCAGCCTCATTGTGACGTCACGTTAACGCATGTTTCTCCGTGTATATTTCTACGCGTGAGTATACACGAAAATGGTTTTCAAATCAATTTCACAGTTGGCTTACTAGAAAAACACAGCGAATGTAAATATTGTTGAATGTTCTATAGCTAAGGACTTTTTATGATGTTATGACGTTACGTTACAAATAATGACGTTCCTCATGTAAATTTCATTCAAAACAATGCCATACTGTCAAATCTCTTCTTGAAAAAGTATTATAGATATCTAAAAAAGGAAAACAGCTTTTAAAAGCTACAAGTCTATACTATCTTTATTCAAATTGTCATTGATTTTTTAGTTAAGGCGTATTTCGATGGTTCGTGGCTTTAGCTCTTTAAAAAAAAAATCTGGTCATAACGCGTAACGACATTCACAACATATTTACCATGATTAAATTTTATACATATATACAAAGTATTTGTGTATTGAGAATTCTTTTATTGAAAAAGGATTTAATTTACTATGACAAAAAATTCATACATAATTTGATTTAAATTTACATGTTTAAAAAAAATGAAAATTGAAGGTTTCATGTTTTAGTATTCAACTGAAGTAATGTGCATTTTTTTTAAAAGCCTTTTCAGTTTCTGCAAAATTTGAAAGTATACCAATTTCAGTTTTAAAGTTATTTATCCTCTCTCTTAATTAATTAAACTACTGCAATATGTTTTAAATGTGAAGTTAGGCCTACACTGTTATCGATCACTTTATTTTATCTGTTTAGTTCAACTTGTTCCTGTTGGCCCTGATAACGATTTAGTTCTATCGGAAGCCATTTTAATTGACTTCAAACATTGATTTGTCAAAACAACAACCAGTTAAATGAGTTAATTGTTTACACCTGCACTGATAATTAAGCCATCGGCATTGTTTACGTAGATCTAAGCTTGGGTTGTAACTGGAAGTTAAAAGAACAACCTAATTTACGAACCAAATCCGGAAAATTGGGAGATTTTCGGTTTGATCAACAAAAATCGGGTGATAAGCATGACCCGCCGGGTCATAAAAAATAATCGGTTTACGGGTTGAAAAATCGGGTGTGACCCGACAAAATCGGGTGAGTTGGCAAGTATGTTTCTAATGCCCTGTTCACACCGAGAGTTTTAAATTTGAATTAAACGTAAAGTTATTGCGAATAAGCTTTGCTTAGCATTCACACGGAGAATTTAATGCGTATCAGTTTAATTTGAATAAGTTTACTGTGCATTAAATTACTTTGCATTAGCTATGTGTGAACGCTAAAAGAAGCTAATTCGAATTAAAGTTTGAGGCATGCATAATGGCAAAATTAGGTCATGTCCGTGGTCAGTTTGAAGTATTTGTGCTATTTTTGAGTGAAAAACTAAGGAAAATTGTGTTAATCACTAAATTTTGTGTACAGACACTGAAACATTATGTCAAATGCATCTGCTCCTGCATAAGGTGACATGATTTGCAAATGATGTCATAATAACCTTACTGACGCCTGGCCATAGAAGTAGAATTTTAATTCCCATTAGTTTACTTCACATTAGATGTCATGTGAATGCAATTTAATTTGCATTATTTTGATTCGCATTAGTTTACTCTGCAATAATTTATTGCGAAATAAACTTGTCGTGTGAACAGGACATAAATATTGACAATCTTAACCAATTAAAATATTATATATAATAACATTGTCATTAATGGTGTGTGTGCAGTGGTGGTGGTGGGGGAGGGGGGATTGAGATCTGCAATTGTAAATGTTGCAATAAATTAGTGGCAGAAGTTTTTCTGATAAATATTTGTGGTAATATGTAAGTTACCACATCATGTTTTAGAGCTCAACAAAGCCCATCTGCAGCTCCCCTTTTTTTATTGTATATTTCATGATTGATTCACAATACTACAGCCTAATAAAACTTCAAAACAAGTCCAAGTGTTGCTATGGGAAACTTGAAACAGGTGTCAGATCAAAAAGTAAAATAAATCACAATGGCTTTATCTAACAAGAGCACTGCCAAGCACAGAAACTGGTAACAGCAATGTGTCCGTATGAGAGATAAATTTTCAAGTGGGGCATTCAAGATTGATTGTACAATGTATATTTTTCACTCATATGGATATACCACCACTTGCCTTTGGAGAGCTATACTGTAGATCACTATATTTTGGCGACACCTTATTTTTCGCGACTTAACCAGGGCTCGACATTAACGCTTGTCCGCTTGTCCGGTACCAATGAAAAACAATTACGGACAAGTGGATATTGCTGGGCAATTGTCCGATTGGACAAGTGATTTTTCATGTAATGAAGTCTTTGAATAATAATAAAAAAACAATTGATTTAATTGATAAGTTTATCGAATACAAACAGAAGCAGTACATAAACCAGAATTTCGATCCCGATATCAATGGCTTAAGTTTTAAGTTGAAGTTTACACTTGATCGGGATCAATATTCACTAATTGCATCCATACCATTACATGGCGTGGATCTTGCGATGTTTGCCGATTTGGATCTGATTGAATTACAGATTCACTTGCAAACATTTTTGTTGTTGTCAGGTCAGGTTGTGTAGATAAAATTTTGTTTTATATGACTTGTGTTTGTCTTTTTTTTTTATCAATAACAAGACTAATAAATCAAGCACGTTTAATTTTTTTTTTCATTTATGTAATAGTTTTCAAGTTGACAGAATAAGATATTCAATGAAAATTTTTTCGGACAAGTGAAGTTGAAGTTCGGACAAGTAAATATCTTGGTCACTTGTCCGAATGGACAACTTGGGAAAAAAGTTAATGTCGAGCCCTGTTAACTATTTGAAATTTATTAACGAAACAAAATTTTCGCGAGCTGTGCTAACTCTCGAATATAAACATTAATAATACAATTATACGCGAGAATAAAATTTTTGCGAGCAGACAGACTCGCATAATTCCGCGAAAATAAAGTTCTTGTGAATAAAAAGTGATTTACAGTACTCAGCACTCAGGGCCATTGAACAAGGAGGGGTCTATTTCAGGCCATCATCTACTGCGACACAGGATCTCAGTTTTTACAGTCTCATCTGAAGGACCGACCTCATGTACCACAGTGGGATTCAAACCTGTAACGTAAGGATCAACTCCTTACTTCTCAAATCTAGAGGAGACGCTCAAACCACTGCACTATGATGGCAATGTATGGAGATTATAGAAGATACAAGAAGCATCTAGTTAAATTAAGGTGAAGAAAACAAGAGACCCATGGGCCTTATATGTCACCTGAATATCATGTAACAACTTTCCAACAATTGAATTTGGTTCGTGTTTTAAAACCAAAGCCATGAATTCACAATTTTGAAAAATCATGGCACCATTATTTATCATATCTATTCCCCATTTTCAAAAGTGAGTTATCTCCCCTCAAAATCGGAACTCTTCTACACTAGCCTAACTTCCGCGTACTACACGTTACGATAATCCAACAAAATAGTGGTCAACTTACACGCTGTATTTAAAACGTTACACGGGGTTACATGAGTCTCTCTCTCTCTCTGATAATGTTTTTTACACACTTTGCAAAAAAGAATTTTTAAAAAAAGTTAACTTATAAAAATAAATACATGTACTTTCACTGAAAGGATTTTAAACAAACAAATAACACTTGAGAAAAGAATGTTTTCCGTTAATTAACGAGAAATATGCTAGGAAATTATTGTATCAATTTCGTGTTTCTGCTCTCAATTCTCTGATCTAAAACAAAATGTGTATTTTACTCGGGAATATACATGTACATATGCTTAGATCCTACAGTAAAACTTTGATTAAATGCAGCTCATACTTTATACGACATATGTAACACGAATTCAGGTCAATGTCAATGCTATTCTAATTAGTCTTTCTTCGTTACATGAGGACTTGAGATTAAATTATTCATTTAGAATTCCATTCAAAGTTTTAATACTATATAGTGAATCAATTATTTTAAAAATAAAAAAATTCTAGAAACACTGTTAATTCAAATGAAATAGGCCTTTAATTGTCACCAAATGTGTTCTTGTAAGTAAAAGTGCAATGTTTTGACGTACAATCGAACAAAAACGAGTTTCTTGGTACCGGTCGCGGAGGACGAATGTACTGCTGTATATGCACCAATTTCAGAGGTAAAACTGTAGATGGACATGTCATCAGTCTCCCAAAAATTCCTAGAGATACAAAGAAAATATGGCTGCAACAGGCTAGATTAATTCGTAAAAACTTAATAACTAAAATTTGTTCCGCATATTTTGTAAATAATGATGATCCGTCTGCAGAACATCCACTACTGAAAATTAGCTTATCAGCTTTTTTTTAAGTAGGCCTATTCGAATATGTATTAGCATTTTATCAGTTATTAAACGACTATGAGTGGGCAATTTAAAAAAAAAAAACGTATCAGTTAAGATTTCTTTTTATTCACAAACACAATAATATTTTTCCATATGACAGAGGCATTACGCCATTAACATGTTTACATCAAGAACTTCCGCGGAAGTGACTTTATTTATAGCGCATGCATATTAAACACAGTAAAAGAGTTCCCTTCAGGGGAAATAACTCACCTTTTGAAAATGGTGAATACACTGAGCATGCTTACTTTGCTTACTTAATACCCAAAGGTTGATCAGAGAAATGAAGAGAAAATGCATTTCCACTATATAACCAGTTGTGGACCCCAACCCACAGTTACCATTGACCCCGAGCCCATATATTTCAAAATTTTGGAAATTTTATCTTAAGTTTTAATTTTTATTTCATCATAAATGGTTGATTAAAACCAAAGAGCAGATTTCAAAACATTACCCCTAACCCAGGTGTCCTGAAATGAACCATTTTGGAAGAGGCACTTTTCTTCATCATTAACTATGTATCTTGATCATTGGCATATTACCAAGAAGCAAAGGAAAAGAAATTCCAAAGAATTAATGCATTTTCATTATATAATCATTAGAGTCCCACCCTAACACCAGAACCCCTGACCCAGAGGCCATGAAATTCACAAATTGGGAAGAGGCATCCTTCCTAATTCTAACTATGTACATAGTTCATAGGTTTGGTATGCAGGAGCATAGATTTTTTTTTAAAGAATTAATGATTTTCACTATATAATCAATAGAGCCCCACCCTAACACCAGAACCCCTGATCCTGGAGCCATGAAATTCACAAATCTGGAAGAGGCATCCTTCCTCATCATAATCATACACTAAAGTCTACCCATTCTTTGCTCTGAACTGCATTGTACTTTCAAACTATATTAACTTAATTATGATATCTTTCATTTCATTGATACATATCTGAAAGCATCACCCTAACAAACAAATCCATTTAATTTACCAATTAATGTTTCAACTGCATAACTTGTGACTGCATAATTCATACTTTAACTTTGACTAAGTTGGAGAGAAAAGTTTACCACTTAGACCCAATGTGGCAGTCTCAAATTGAATCAAGTAAGTTTCTTACAGATATGTTGGAACTTTTACTGCCAATTGTGCTTTATGACATCAAAACATTGAGGCCCCAAATTACAGTGCTAGGATTGATAATCAAAAACAGCAAACATACTTTCTTTTTCAACTCCTTTAGTCTATTTTCAGCTGAGTCCTTTAAGGTCAGACGATACGTTCCCCAAATATCTGTTTTGTATATTTTCATAATATATGAAAAATATTCATATATACAACTAAAAAAAAGTTCTTAATCCACGAAATCAAATCCCCATGAATCATCATTTTTTCCTCAAACCACAAAAATTTGCCCCCATGAAAATATGTGATTTTTCAGTAGTCTGAGACTAACGGACTAACGTTAATGTCGAACCCTAGCTGCTTTATTCCATCTTTGGTTTAAACTGGCCAAGTTTCTTGAGAAAAAGTTGAAGATGTGTAAAGTTTACAGAAGGACACAACACAATGGTTGAACAGAAAAGCTTACATGAGCTTTCAGCTCTGGTGAGCTAAAAATTGTTTCTAGACTGATGAACCAATGACAGATGCCTTACTATCGCATGAGCTCTACTGGTCTCTGACCATTAGAGCTAACCATTACTCTGAGTATACATTTCAATATTTAATGCACTAATTAAACAAGGGGACATTAAAATAGTAAGCTTGTATTTCTAAGCCAGTAAGCTCATATTTGTTTTTTTTCTTCTGTTACCTTTTAGACATTTAAAATTCTGAAACACTCACCTCCAGTTGGATCTGTTTTCACTGAAAATGTAAAATAGATACTATGTTATTAACTACTAAAGTAAAACAAGGATAAAAAGAGAAATGTAAAGTAAATATAGGTCCAAAAATAACTTTTCTTTAACAATTTTGATTTTTAACCTATTTTTGTATTGATAAATTGGCTAGTAGATGTTTGATGTTTATTAAACCCCCACCGGTCAAACTGGAGGGGACTACAGGTTTCCTCTGAGTTTGTCCATCCGTTTGTCTAGCTGTCCATCAATCTGCCCCTGTCTGTCAGTCTATCCCACTTGGTTTTCCACATTTTTTTTCTAAATGCTTGCAGATATCAAGCTGATTTTTGATATTAAATTGTATTTAGATGATTTACAAATCAAGTTTGAATTTCACTATGCGTCATTGATTTTTGATGGGCCGGAATATGGCATTTTAAACTTTTTATAATAAGAATTCAATTGGGTTTGTGATGCATTTTGTGATGGAACAAATCTTTTCCTATGTCTATTAGCAACTTTAAGGTGCATCAAGTTAGAAGATTAATTCTTATAGTAATCAAAATTAATTTACACTTTTTCATAAAATATCAATATTTTTATACAGTATAAATTTTGGTCATGCAACTTTGAAGTGAGACCAGACCCTTTGCCCAGGGTGATGCCTTAAACAATGTTCAATCCTCAAAATATCCTCACCCTTGTTTGTAAATTTGGTGATTGTAAATCTGCTCAGTGGTTCTTGAGAAGATTTTATAGCGATCAGTTCTTTCCGATTAATTTTCCAAATTATCTCCCCTTGTTTAAAGGCCACAACCCCATGCAATTCTAGTAAACAAGAGGCACAATAAGGCCACAATGCTCACCTGCATAACTTTGTTCTTTATCAGATTTCCCCCTTGTAATATCTATTACTGTACAGCAGGAAATTAACTCGCGGAGTTAATTTTTGCTGTATTCGTGGAAGAAGAAATTCCCCGAATTCAACAAACAGTGAATAAATCAATAAAAGATTTATAAGAATAAATTGAAATTTTTACTGTTATCTGTGATTCAATTCTTTAAATCTATTTGTGTTTCCGTACAAATAGTCAAATACAAAGGCAGTAAAGGATCATTCTCTATAAGGCTGTTTTGCGGCCTACAATGACTTCAAATTTTCAAATAGTATTTTTTCCTTTAAAAATTGCATGAATCACTAGGCTTATGTTCCAAGTTTATGATAAATATTGGTTGGTTAATGATACAATAGTATTTTTAATGATGTAGGGTCACAAAGTAAGGTACCATCGATCCGTATTAGCATTAGAGTAATGGAAAAACTCAAGAGGGTGGCTGTGTTAGATAACTCCTACGCATGTCTTAACCACCTTTAACCAACACCAAAATTTGCATAGAAATTTCTTATGAACATAAAAAGTGACTACCAAAATATGAGTTTGGTTAAAGGTGGTTATGACACCTAAATAAAAACTTTTCACTTTATTTTTACTATATTTGCCAAAAAAGCTAACTACTCACAATGAAGGATATCAGCTTATGTAGATTATTTCTTTTTATAAGTTTTCAGTTATAGTACAATTTTCTGTTGATTTACTCAGATTTATATCAGCCATGCATATTTATTTAAAAGAAAAGTGAATTTTAAACTTGAAAATCTAAAAATCAAAGGACTGAAAAGACTGGATGTCATGAAATTACAAGTGGAGACGTTTTTTGAAATGTCTCATAAAAATTAAGAAATAAAAACTTTTAATAGAATTAAAGGTGTGAATATGATGAGTATCTTTTATATACATAATGATAGTTTAGTATATCTATATCTGCCCATACCGAAATAAAGTACAAAAAAGTATACTTTTATTGTACTTTTTTAGTATTAAATTTGTGCTTTTTAGAAAAAGGTCAGAAAAAGTATACTTTTTTTGTACTTGGCCAGAGAGCCTCTGAAAGCTGATGTACTTTTTTTGTACTTTATTTGGACTAAGTTTTTCTCCACAGTACTTTTTTTGTACTTTATAGAACTTAGTTTTTTTCCACTGTACTTTTTTTGTACCTGATTTGGACTTAGTTTTTTCTCAATGTACTAAAAATGTACTTTTCTTGGACTTAAAGTTTTTTAGCAAAATCAGAAAAATAAGGATGTACTTTTTATGTACCTAATTTGGACTTAGTTTTTTTCCCATTGTGTTCAAATCAATTTTGAAATTTTATAACAATTTTTATCAAATTAGTTAGCAATTTGTTCATTTAAAAATAATTATTAAATTATTCTTATGATTTAGGAAAGTTTTATTCTAATGTGAGCATTCAGAATTCAACTATGGTGTTAGCATAAGAGTATATATAATATATGGCTATTTAATTAGTACGTATTTGTTGCAGGGAAATGAGGGGTGTTTTATACAGTTACAGTCATTTCTATCATACTGTGTCCATTTTATGTTTAACAGAATTATGTCCTAAACTCATTATAATCATCAAGATTTTGTAAACCTGATGGAAAATACATCGTAAATCTGTACAGAAATAACTTTTTCTCTCTCTCTATCTCTCTCTCTGGCTGTGGAAATATTAAATTATTTAAAGGCAAAATTTCTGGAAAGGGAGTTATGTATATTAACATGAACAAGTATTCTGTTTATATTTTACATCTCTCTCTCTCTTTCTCTCTCTCTGCAAACGATGTTTACATCAATGACACAGGTGGTTGTACTCGGTGACCTTTGTTGTCTAGACGGTGCAGTGGAAACTTACACATAAATTCACAAGAAGTTTCTGGGAAAACGAAATCACACGTGATAATTTTGACTATGTGGTTAACAAAATGGATTAAAACCGAGTATTGAGAAATACAGGTTAAATTAATAAGGGTAAAATATAGTTGATATATTTAGTTGATAATTAAGTGTCACCTAAGTGTAGTTCTAATAAACGGAAATAGCAAGGAACGAACATAAATACAAAAGCCTCCAAGATACACCATGCCTATCGTTTTATTTATCTCAAAGAACTTTCATCATGTTTACAGGTAATATAAACAATGCACGAAATATAAGTAGCATGTGCAAACGTCTAAGCTGCCTGCATACAAGATATTTCGACATTGAGATTGAAGACTGTAAATTTTATTAGGATATGTGCAGTTAACAAGGAATTCAAAATTTCTTGTGGCTTTACAAATTGAACTCGATAATTTATTGAAAACAAAAAAGCAAACAAACAAAATGGCGGCGACGATTATTACACAATATGGCGGTCACAATTATGGTAAAGCTAGATATCGAGTACTGCACAAAAAAGGCTTAAAAATAAATTTAATGATTTTAAAAACATTATTAAGAGAATTTCTGATGTTTTAATGAACTAATTCTGTATTTATTTATTTTTTCTTTAATCACGTGACTCTTTCAAAGTAAACGATTGGTCAACAACGAAGCGCGGATTTTTCCGGGGACGATCGTTTCAGGGTTCATTTAAATGTGTTAGCATAACCCGTGTATTGTTGCCAATAAAGACGATTTTATAGGAGGTTTTTATGAAGTACACGTGATGGCTCACGATGCAAGATTGTCTCTAATTGCTTGGAGGGAATAGAGAACGGAAGTGCAATTCGTGTCGGTGCAAAGGAAGCATCTTTTTGACACCATTTCCTTCCAAAAGATAATGTTTCATGATTTCACGAAACGTATATAATAATGATAGGAGCAGTTCATTTGACCTACTAATATTAAAGCATTCATATTTGCAATGCCATACAATGGATTATAACTTTACAGTACATGTCTCATGTATTTAGATTCCGTGTGTTTTAAACATGTTTGTGATGTAATATTCTCCCTTTTGAGTGCTTAATTAAAATTTTTATGAAAATTGAAGCAGTTGTGTCCTATATTAATTATTTCCTCTTTTCAAGGATATTCATATATATTAACGTAACTCCGGCATACCAAGATGTAATACAAAAAGGCTTCTTTATCATATTAAGGCTTTGGGCGTGTTCCTTCATTATTGAGCATGTGTTTTTATTGCAGATGAGTATGTACCTGGCCAGACAGGCGCATGCCCAGGGAATCCCTGTGGATTTGGCGGCAAAACAGCAAGAAAAAGTCCTCGACAACCTGTTCAAATTTGAGGATAAAGATGGAGACGGGAGAATTTCCCATGAAGAATTTAGCGGTCCAAAACATGAAGAATTATAAAGATAAACTGTCAAATTTTAAAGCATTTTCGAATACGACAAAAATCAAACTGTGATAGGGACTGTTTTATGTCTCCCGTACAAACATATGTACATAATTATATCGTATAGTCTATCAACTACCTTTTGTAATCCGGGTGAATGGGTAACTAAATACAATTTAAAAAAGAAATGTTTTGCCGTTTTATCTTACTATAAGGTACAAGAAATACTACAGTTGTCGTTGACCTGAGCTATATTACGGTATTTTATAAAATTAGGTTATCGGGTCTTCATGTCATGGCGACATACAGGCGTTCCGAAAAATAACTTTTTGCTCCAGTTTTATGCAATTTGTTGTCACTCGCAGCTGCATTCCAAAGTAATTGGTTAATGTGTAATGCTTTTATCCGGGAGAGAAAAAATGAAAACTAATCATTTGACGCAACATGCTTGATGTACATGTTCCGTCAGCTGTCATTTTACCTCAAGGCCGCATCACTTAAAAAATAATGCATAGAATCTCATATTTCAATTTACTAATGTTTGTTAGTGCAGTACCAGTACTTCTCCTCAGCTGAAATAAGAAATAATTTATCTAAGATAACACAGTGATGAATTGTAATTACAATGTATAAATTGATATATTGTAATTACAATTATTAATTTGAAGTAACCAATTTAACATTTGTTTTATATCATTGTAA
>PRKT01000159.1:1058821-1078148 GCA_003671525.1 Saccostrea glomerata | reverse complement strand
GATTAAGAAACAACAGTTTTAAACCAAATAAAGAAAATATTGAACAGTTTAACTCCCATTAATTATTTATTTTCATTTAAGTTGCTGTGTTTCCTACACCATTTTTTTATTTCTTAAAATTAACCAATTTGGGATGCAGTGGGGTAATGTTTTATTTTTCAAATGATTAAAGATTTTACATGAAATAGCACTAAAATCAAAAGTGGTTTATCTCTATAACTTTCAGTTTTTTTTAAACTAAAAAGACAAGTTCCTTGTATGTAGATTACCTTCTTTTATTTCTTGTATGTAAATTTTGAATGAGAAAACAATGCAATTAAGAAAGAACAAATCTTTTTTGTTTATTTTCCTCCTAATCATTAAGGTTAATTTATTGCGTAAGTTTTTTACTGAATTCATCCTGAACTATTAAATGAATTTAAAACAATCTTGCAAAAAATATTTTTATACGTTATGTCATAAATCTTGACGTGAGCCCATTGCAGATGTGTCTGAGAGAGGAACGAACGACAACTCTGCGTAGGAGATTGGTAATCTTTAACAATTTTTGTCCGATGAACAGGAGCATTGTCGTTCATGAAAACGTATAATCGTTGTTTGGGAAATGCCTCGCAATAACTGGCCAAATGTTGTTTTCAATAATTTGTAAGTATTTCTGAACATTAATATTACCTTGTACATCAATTAATGTATCCACACTTTGAAAACATAAACAACCCCAGATCATGACACTAAAGCCTACGCCGCGGAGCAGGGCACACCTCCTGGGGGTATGCTTCTCGTCCGCTTTTCTCCACACTTACACCTTCTTGTTGTCCCCAACAACGATTTGACGTTCATCACTAAATATCCATTTACACCATTCTTGCTGAACTGACCAATTTTTTCTATCTGTACACCATTTAACACGTTCTTTCTTGTTTACTTCACGAAGTTGTATAGTCTTCTTTAAAACTCTCGGTACATATCCCAACTGTCTGAATTTTCTCTCCACAGTCTTTGTACAGAATTTACGATCCCTGTTTTCATTAATTATGCCAGTAATAGCGTTGTAAGTTTGTTTTTTAATGTCCCGCTACGTAAGGATTATTTCCTTAGTTCAACGCTCCATGGCATTAGAAAACAGGTGCGGGTGTCCCCTCCATTAATTTTGCCGATATTTAATGTTCAGGTACCGTAGAAAACATGGCTAATATATACTAATGTGAACCCTCAATAAATACTCCAATGATCTTTCATTGCTTGTCAAGGAATTTTTGCTTGAAAGTACCCCAACTAAAACATGGCTTCTCCCCTCCCCCACCACAACTGAAAAGGCGCTCACGACTTACCGTTCACGGTAGCTCAGTCGGTAGAGCGCTCGCTCCGGGATCGGGAGGTCATGAGTTCGTATCTCGGCCGCGACTGACATAGTCCTTAAAATCCTTCCCAAGAACCCCTGGGCCAGAAAAGCTGAAACTTGTGTGGAAGCATCCTGGGGTAGTGTAGATTCTAAATTGTTCAAATCATGACCCCAGGGGTAGTGCAGGGCCACAATTAGGAATCAAAGTTTTACATTGATATATATAGGAAAAATCTTTGAAAATCTTCTTCTCAAGAACCACTGGACCAGAAAAGCTTAAATTTATATGGAAACATCCTGGGGTAGTGTAGATTCTAATTTGTTCAAATCATGACCCCGGGGGTAGTGCGGGGCCACAATGGGGAATCAAAGTTTTACATTGAAATATATAGGAAAAATCTTTGAAATCTTCTACTGAAAAACCACTGGGCAGGAAAAGCTGAACCTTATGTGGAAGCATCCTGGTGTAGTGTAGATTCTAAATTGTTCAAATCATGACCCCTGGGGGTAGGGTGGGGCAACAATGGGGAATCAAAGTTTTACATAGAAATATTTAGGAAAAAGCTTTGAAAATCTTTTCAAGAACAACTGGGCTAGAAAAGCTGAAACTTACGTGGAAATATCCTGGGATAGTGTAGATTCTAAATTATACAAATCATGACCCCCGGGGGTAGTGCGGGGCCACAATTGGGAATCAAAATTTTACATAGAAATATATATGAAAACTCTTTGCAAATCTTCTTCATAAGAACCACTGGGCCAGAAAAGATGAAATTTTTGTGGAAGCATCCTGGGGTAGTGTAGATTCTAAATTGTTCAAATCATGACCCCCGAGGGTAGGGCGTTGCCACAATGGGGAATCAAAATCTTTTCAAGAACCACTGGGCCAGAAAAGCTGAAACTTATACGCACATGGAAGCATCCTGGGGTAGTGTAGATTTCAAAATGTCTAAATTATGATCAGTGGAGTAGGGTGAGGTCGCAATATGTATTAAAACGGGGAAATCTGGTAAAGAACAGAATGGTCAAAGCTTCTCAGGTGAGCGATGTGGCCCATGGGCCTCTTGTTTTGAAAAAATCCTAAAAACTACCGTCAAGTTAGGCACTTAATCAACAGGAACCCGAGTGTCAACGATTGATATTATAATCACTTTATTCACGTGACATTCCTCGGTTCAATACACCAACGCCCTCAATGAACATTTCATTGTGTATGTCATTTGAAGTTTTTATTCGGACAGTATCTATCGTACTTCCAACTTCAAGCTATGGAAGATTTTTGCGCAAATTTTCATAAGGTTAGAAGATTATATGTCTCGTATTTTACAATGTATTTTTCGTTAGGAGTGTTCTGAAAGAATTCTGGTATTGGTAGTGAGATTAGTGAATATAGAGTGAATATAGGCATATGTCGCCTCAGTATTATGGTCTGCAAGGCGATACATTTACCCAATCCCTAAACACTAGAATCATTTATTATATCTGCACGATTAAACTACTCAATCTCTCTCTTTATCATTTAAAATCGTAGTGTATCATCTGATTGCGAAACAATCATATGTGCTATTTTTTACATTCCACATCAACATCCATGCGTTTTAAATGTCTACGCCTATTTTCAAAGAATTTATGCATTTTAACTATAAAATCTATTTACATGTAGCCCCGCCCTAGCACCAAAACCCCTGACCCAGGGGCCTTGAATTTCACAATTTTGGTAGAGGACTCAATGCTGATTAAAATCATGCCAACAGTTTGACTGCTTGACGTTCAATAGTAAGGAGGAGATTTTTAAAGATTGCATTAATTTTAGTTGGTTTGGTCCCACTTCTCAGGCCCCAGGGGCCGGGGTAGGGACCATGAAATTCACATTTTTTTTTTACCCTCCACCTATAGATGCTTTATCCCAAATTTGGTTGAAATTGGTTGTGTGGTTGCAGAGAATTTGAAAATGTTCAAATGTAAACGCACAACGCGCGACGACGGACAAAAACGAATAGCAAAAGGTCACCTGAGTTTATTAAGGGGACCTGAAAATGGAACTCGTAAATTAACTTACCTGGTCATTGGTCATTTGCAAAATTATTTTGTTAAAACACATTCTGATTGCTCACACAAGTACTCTGAAGTTAAATTCAAAAAATTCTTGAGATTCTCATTTACATTATCTGTATTTTTGGAGATCCGGAATTCCAACAATCTATTGGAATTCCCATGGGTACCAATTGCGTTCGTTATTAGCAGACCTATTTTATTAGGTCACCTGAGTTACTCAGGTGACCTATTGCTATCCGTTTTCGTCCGTCGTCGTATGTTGTGTGTCGTGCGTCGTGTGTTAACATTTGAACATTTTCAGCTTCTTCTCTGCAACCACTCAACCAATTTCAACCAAATTTAGCACAAAGCATTTATGGGTGAAAGGAAACAAAAATTGGGAATTTCACAATCCCTACCCCCCTGGGTCCTGAGGGGTGGGGCCAAAACCACTAAAATTAGTGCAATCTTTAAAAATCTTCTTCTATACTCCTGGACATCAAGCAGGCATTCTGTTGGCATGAATGTAATGAGCATTGAGTCCTCTACCAAAATTGTGAAATTCATGGCCCCAGGGTCAGGGGTTCTAGTGCTAGGGCGGGGCTATATAGGTCATATAGTGAAAATGCATTATTTCTTTGAAAATCTTCTTCTCTGCTCCTGGGTATTAAATAAACTAACCAAGCACATAGTTATGATGAGCAAGAATGCCTCTTCCAAAATTGTGAATTTTATTACCCCAGGGCCAGGGGTTCTGGTGTTAGGGCGGGGCTCTATTGATCATATAATGAAAATGCATTTATTCTTTGAAAATCTTCTCTACTTCTGGGTATTAAATAAACTATGGAAGTGAATAGTTATGTTGATCAAGAGTGCCTCTTCTAAAACTGTGAATTTTATGGCCCCAGGGTCAGGGGTTCTGGTGTTAGGGTGGGGCTCTCTTGATCATATAGTGAAAATGCATTAATTCTTTGAAAATCTTCTTCTCTGCTTCTGGGTATTTAATAAACTAACTAAGCACATAGTTATGTTGATCAAGAGTTCCTCTTCCAAATTTGTGAATTTTATGGCCCCAGGGTCAGGGGTTCTGGTGTTAGGGCGGGGCTCTATTGATCATATAGTGAAAATGCATTAATTCTTTGAAAATCTTATTCTCTGCTCCTGAGTATTAAATAAACCTAGTACATAGTTATGATAAGCAATAGTGCCTCTTCCAAATTTGTGAAATTTATGGCCCCAGGGTCATGCGTTCTGGTGTTAGGGCGGGGCTCTATTGATTATGTACTGAAAATACATTAATTCTTTGAAAATCTTTCCTTTGCTCTTGAGTTTTATGCCCAGCATTTTGAAAAATTGTTTACAGACAGACAGACAGACGACGGACGCATTACTATCGCATAAGCTTTTCTGGTCTCTGACCAGTAGAGCTAAAAATGATACCCACGAAAACTTCGAGATATTTGCCGGTTATGCCACTGATTGCCCCTGAAGCAATGAGTTCTTTACACGGAAAGACATAACAGCTGGTTAATCAACTGAATATGGAATAATGTTTTTTTAATAAATAAATTATAATTGCAATTGTGTTTCAGTATTTTTATTCAGTAAGTAGAAATATCTCATCAAAACCCTCCGAGTCGCCCGCGTGGCGCTGTAAGAGCGTCTGCTCTAGAGTCGCGAAGTAATCCTTACGTCGCAGGTTCGAATTCTGGACCAGTGCTCCATGTCGCGACTAAAATGGTCGCATTTGCGACCAAATAATTGATTTCCACAGTTGAGACTTGGAGACCGTCCCTTCGGATGAGACCGTATAAACAGAGGTCCCGTGTCGCAGTAGGTGCTGGCACAAAAAACCCTCCCTGCTCAAATGGCTCCGAGTGTCGAGTATAGTATAAAATTTGCTCTTCGCCAGCAAATGGTTGCGTCTCCATGAACACAAATTCTTGAGAGGGACGTTAAACAGTATATAATCAATCAATATAGCTCTCACAAATATATTGTAGATAGAAATTAATTTGTGAAAATCTCCCCTTCCTTAATCAAAAATTTTTAGATGCACGATAGGAACGGATGATGAAGATCAATATCTTTCAGTAATGAATTTCTTTATTGCAAATATAAACGTCAGTTGAAGCTCTAGATAAGGACTCTATCTGCCTTTTAGAGAATTTGTAACAACAAGTGTTGTCATGTTTAACCATTATAATGAATTGTTGATATACTAAGTATATCACTTGCCTAGATTTTTACAGCACTCGATGGCAGTCTTCCCTCTACAGCCCTTGCTGATGCAAGCTCCTGCCTGGATGACAGCTTTCACTGTTTCTTTGTCTCCATTGTTTTCTAACACGAGCCCAAGCACAGAAGAACCACAAGTGGAAAGATCCTCATTCGGATCAACTCCTTGTTTCAAAAACTTGGGAACAAGGTTAGGACATTTTACTGCAGCCCGGAGTCCTTACGGATTATTTATGATATACTACTGGTTGAGTTTTAGTTTGTATAGAAAATAGAAAGAAAATTAATTATTTGAAATTGCTTCTTGTTTTTCAATCATATTTTTGTACTTTACTTCAACTTTTATACTTTTTAGGCCAAATATTTGCTTTTGTTGAGAGTGGAGTTCCAGTGTCGGAAATTGAAAGCCAGTTAAAGGATTCGCTAATAGCTATGGCTATCATGGAAGATTTTTGCGAAGCGACAGTTTATGAAAACATACTGAAGCTGATATCATTCGGAGCTATTCCAAATGGTACTGAAACATTCAAAGACTCGGCACTTATCCTTTCAATCAAGAAACATTTTTGGGAAATAGTCGATATACTAATAGCTCAAGAAGCGGATCTTAACCACAAAGGAGAAGGTGGAAATACAGCTCTACACGTCTGTTGCCAAAATGGTAGGTGTCAATCAAGTAATAAAGTGCAGAATTTTTCCGGCATAATACTGTTTTTCAATCAAGCGGGTCACCAATGGGGCAACTTTGTGTTAGAAGAGCATTCTATCTTTTATTTTTCTTTTTTATTCATTGACGTAGAGATCGATCTTTCGAATGAGAGCGCACAAACCGAGGTCCCCTGTTGCAGTAGGTTCTGGCATGAAAAAGATCCCATTCTGCTCAATAGCCGTTAGTGCCGAATATAGGACAAAATTTGCAACTTTCCACCGGCGAATGATGGCGTCTCTAGTAAAAAATTCTCGAGAGGGACGTTAAACAACATATAATCAATGTTGAAATAACTCTTTCTTTCTCATAGATTTATAGCTGGTAAACTGTATGACTATTAAGTGCATGAAGACAAGAAAAAGCTATTAAAGGTAGAATTTATCACCTGTACTGAAATGAGGCCTTTGAGTCAAACAAAATTAGAAGTTTATCTTTAAAAAATACCTGTGCATAATAAAATATGCATTTCATGACAAAAATAACATTTATGCCTTTATTCCATGGGAATGTACGCAGACTCTTGTTTTAGGGGGTTCTTTACATATGTAATCATATGTACATGTATTTCTTTGAATAGGAGTTAGCTATGTCTACATTTGGCGTTCAGCATATCAGGGCATACGAAAACCATTTTAAGAGACTATAAATACGATATGTAAGAATTTATCAAGTTTATCTATTAGAAATTTTATGTGGTTAATGAGTAATGAGTAATGAAAAGAATAATGTTATCACAATTTTTTTCAAATTACATTCATAACTGTTTTAAAAGAAGAAAAGTTAATTTATCATGAGAAATACATGTGTATTCTTTTCATCATTAATGTTCATTAATTGTCTGACTCATTTAGAATTTTCACTCTTTATTTTGTTACTTGTGTGCTTTTGTATGCCTTCTAGGCCCAAAGTTGGAAATAAATACTTACTTACTTACTTTGGCGAACATTTAATCTGAAAAGTTTCCGTAGACTAGTTCCCAAAGATATGTAAACATTAAAAATAAATTACCTTACTATAATATGTTTTATAGCATAAATATTCTGAAAATAAAAGTATCTTGTTTCCTGCGATAAAACAGCATAGTTACACGCAGTTTGTGGCTTAGCTTAAATGAATACCTTCACCTTAATGAATGGATAAGAATATGTTTATCAGAGTTTGAAATGCAGATTGCATTTAAACAAAATTTAAGGTATTGCAACATTCAAGGTAGAAATTCGAGACGCAGTTTTGAACCTCAGCCAATCAGATAGCTTATTTAGCCAGCTAGAGGGTGTGGCGGAGAAGTGTGCAAAGGTATCAATTTCAAATCAATGTAAATAGTTCTTATTGAAACAGAAGGATATGCATGTATCTGATAAAACTAAATACTTTTACAATTCTTAAACGTATTCTATGTACAGGTAATTTAAATTACAACGGCTTTGTTCACAGAAATATTCACTTGTAGATCATTCTTTTTACGCATCGCTTTAACTAGGAGACCCATGAATCATTTGCAGGAAACAAGGTCATATTGTGACACGTGTTTAATGCTATGGTCAATTGATATACTTACGGAAGCCCATTAGTGCCAACCTCTATATATAAAGAAAAAGCGATATCTCCTTTACTCAGCATATCTTGTATAATGGCGTCTGTATTCGTATAATCCATAACTAATTGAAGTGGATATCTGCCATCGCTTAATGGCTCATTTAGGGGGAAATTTGCTTCAATTATAAGCGAGAGTATACAAAGCTGATTTCCACCGAGGTTTTCTACAAAGAAAATAGATAAATAAAGAATATATTTTCTTTAAAATCATTTTTTAATGCATTACTACTAAAAATTCTCCATCCACAAAATCAAGTCGCCATACACCAATATTTTCCCCTCTAACCTCGAAAATTTGACCCCACGTAAATTTTGATTTAACGGTATACATGTACATGTATCTTTTCATGTTTACATCACCTATTTCATCATTCAGACAGCAAGCTTCAAATGTCGTCATCTTGTTCCTTCCAATGTGACACACATCTGCCCCTGCCTCAACTAACGCACTCACAACATCATCCATACCCGGCGTCTGTATTGCCTGTATTAAGACAGAGTCCTGGCCTGGTGTGGCGAGATTCGGGTCAGCTTCATTCAGAAGAAGTTGCAGTAAAATTGATGTTAATTTTTCTATTAGATCTTCTCTAGGTTCCATTTCATCCCGAAAGGAAGAATAAGTGGACTTCAATTGTTTAAAAACACGTTCAAGAAGGGAAGTCCCTCCTTTGTCCAACACATTCGCAGAAGCGCCATTTTCCAGCAACATATTTACAACACTTGTTTCTCTCGCTGAATCTGGGTGCATGAATAATCATATTTTGGTTATACCATTACATGTATTTTATAAATTGTTTTAATATTTGTTTTTGATTAACCATGTTGTAATTAAAAATGAAATTATAGAATGTTATATTTTGAAAGATATACCTAAAGGAAAAAAGGCAAAGATTGGCGCTTCACCATTCGTCTCGCATTTGTTGACGTCATACCCAGCTTTAATTAACATTTTAGCTGTTTCAAAGTCCCCTTGCATGCAAGCAAAATGTAATGTAGACTCTGAGGTGGTTGGAAGGACAACATTCACATTAGCCCCGTAATTCAAAAGACAACTTATAAGGCTTTTGTCTTCATGTCGATCGTTGCTCGTAGGAAATTCAGCAGGAGACATTTGCATCATTAGAATTAGCAGAGGTGTTAATCTGTCATCGTTCATCACGTTCACATCTGCCCCCGCTGTGCACAATTGTGTAATCATGACTTTATAGTTGTCCAAAAAAGCAACTGCAAAATAAAATTGTACATAATTATTCAGTTAAACAAACAAGAGACTAATGGGTCCTGAATATCCAACCATGAAGCATAATTATGATGACTAGTGCTCTCCCGTGCTAATACTTTCGTTAATCTTCTAACGGAAGGATATGTCAGTTTCGTATTATCACTTAGAATAACAACCTGAAAAACAACCTTGACTGTTCTACCCCTTTCCACAAACATTCATAACAAGTGAACGGAGATATCTTATCTCTCAATATTTTAATTGATAAGAAACGATTTATTTTAGCATTAAATTTTTAGAACTCGTAAAGTTTTTTATTCGCTGCTTTCCTGTCCCTGTCCATCTTGCTTCTGAAACTCCCAGCATGCAGAGGTCATAGCTGTTCATCTCATGTACTGCTTGTGCTAATCTTCCTGCTTGAAACAGAGTCCTCACGTTCCAAAAACCAACTCTCATGCCCCCCCCCCCCCCAGTGGAAAATAATGGCGTCTCGATATTCAGTACCATGGTATAAGTCTGTCATAAAACGTCAAACCTGAAATTTTGTTTCCGGTTTTCCATAATTTCGTGGTGTTAGAGGTGTGAACTGGTAACGACTTCTGTAAATTGTCTGACTCTTTATGAGTATTGCACCCACCAAAATCGTCAAAAACATTTTTTTCACGGTCGCCGAGGCACTCAGGTCACCATTTTTCGTCCAGTCTTTTTCACATGTAATCTCGCTTTTTCTGATCAATCACACTCGGAGTTTCATCGCTGAAAATAAATGAACTTTTCCAAATAATTATTCACTGTCCAGTGTTTTACACGACATCAGTTTACTCGGCGAGTGCAGTATAAAGCCCGAATTATCGGAGTTTTTCTTGTTTTTCTTCTTGTTAAGTTCAAAAATCGCAAATCGTAATTTAAGAGCATCATCGAATAATCTGGCATTCGACCAGCTCGTACATTGTACATTAGGTTTTCCTTGGCGCCCGATTCGATGCTAATTTTAACTGACTGTCTCACAAAAAGAATAGTTGCAATGTTCTTTTGGGTATATCTAACTCAGACATAGACTTTATTACATTTTCTATACAGATCATAAACATTTATCAACTTTGTCTGATTGACAATATTTATGTTGTTTTTGGAGACCATGTCTTCAAATAATCTATTGGAATTCCAATGGTTACCAATTGCTCCACGAACTAATTGCAGACCTAATTTTGTATTCATATGTGCAAAATTTGTGAAAAAAATTATGCGTGAAAGGAAGAAAACACATGTTGTGGCCTTCAACTTGACCTTTAGATATATCAACGAGGTACTGTCAATTAACAATGGTAATTTCCATTCTTATGTTGATAAGATATATCCTGGTGAGCTTGAGATACAAGATACCTCAGACTCTGATACATCTGTTTCGTACTTGGATATTTTACTTTAAAAAAAACGAAAATGGTAATCTAACAAGCTGCATGATAATTGTGATGACTTTAATTTTTCTATCGTTTTCTAACCTTACATATGCAGCAATATAAATGTACCTTCATCATCTGCATACAGAGTTTCTATACTGTCAATTCTCGATAAAACGCCACCTTTTGTCATTTAGAGATCATGGCGTTACAGTGACTTTTGCGATGAATTGAATTCTGCCATACTAGTGGAAACAGAGTTACCGTTCCTTTGTACTATAAAAAAGTTTAGTTTCTTTCTTATGTTTGAAATAGTAACCTGTCTTGAAATAAACACTACAAAACGTGTCGTATTTCCTTATTTTCATATTTTAGAAACATATGAAAGACAATTTTAATAAGACATTTTAATGTTTAAAACAACCAAAATAATAAAAAGGTGACGGTATATGCGTGTAAAGCGAATTATCATGTCTTTTACTCATTTAAAAAAAATCCAATGTAGTTTATTTTAATTTCGCGACGGTGGCCTTTAAAATGAAGTCTTGAATTTAAAAGCATTTTTCCAACACATCCTAGTTGTTAAAACCCTCACAGAAACGTGTAACAATTTCTAATGCAGATTTCGCTTCTTTAGAAGTAGGGAAAATAGAACCACTTTCGTTGTCATCGGACTCCTCAACACAGGTAGTTTCATCCGATCTAGAGATAGAGTCCACGATCATGTCATTTAGACGTTTGCGACTTTTAGCTGCATATCATCATCAATGTCCAGTCTGCGATATGCCTCGGCTTACAGATCTGGAAATTCGCTGTTCCGTGAGTCGGCGGCAGTCGTGGGTACAATATGACCATCGTGATCGTTCTCTGTCTAACGGCTCCAACAGCTCTGAATTGTTGTCGGGCTAATTTCACCCCAAGCTCGTTTTACGAATCGTATTTCTTCGTAAAACGGAATTATCTCAGTTGATTCGATACGCAAGAGCGTGTTCTACCTATGAAACAAGAATATCAACAGTCAATAATTACAATGCGTAAGCATTTTATCTATAATGTATTGATTTGAGATTACAACTGTCCCTATGACTTTAATATTTTCTTTTACAGATTTTAACAAAGAAAAGATCTGAAAAATTATCCGAACAGCAAAGAAAATGTACATATGGATCTAAGTATAAATGTTCATGTATAAACGCAAGCTTACTACATGTATATAGAAATTTTCATTTCATTGGCTAAATTGTGTTTTCAATAATTAAAGCTGATATCAGTCTTAGCAAAAAGTACTAATACGGAATGATTCAAAAGTCTTCACAGAAAGGACATTGTAAAAATTTGAAAATACTCAATCAAGATTTAAGCAGCCGTCTCTGAGCCTTTGTCTGGAAACGAAAGCCTATAAATTTTCCTTTATAGGGAAATAACTCAAAACCGGAAGTGGCTTTTTGAAATTTTAGACATCATTCTGATTGAGTTTATTAACGTCTATAACGTCTGAAAATTTGAGCGAATTACGTTGAGAAATGAGCGAGATATGAGGCCTCAAAGTTGCGGTCTAGGAAGCAGAAGAAAAAAAAGAGTAACTAGAGCAAAGCTTGTTGCAAAGCAACGAGTAGGTATTCCGTCCTGTTTGACCGGAAGTAGCTTTCAGTTTTAGCAAAAGTGAGAAATAACGCCTTAAATGGTTTGAATCATCTAAAGCTATGTTAATTAATGCAAAAATAAGCAATTTTTTGCTACTTCCGGTTTGACCGGAAGTGATGACGACGGACGGAAAATTGATTTTTATGCTCCCAGAGACATATGTTACCCAAAAACTTGTCAAGAACGGCAAAAATACGCGTTTTTAGACTACTTCCGGTTTGGCCGGAAATGACGACGCCGGACATATTTTGATGACCCCAGCAGTTATAGCATGACATTTTGAACAACTTTGCTTCTTTAATGTATTACAAATTCTCAAAACTTTTTGAGATATAAAGAAAAAACTTTCGGCCCCTCTAGGCCCCTAATTTTAGGGACCAGCCCTTTTTTGAGATATCATTTGAAAGATCTTGGAATTCTGCACTTTTTTTGTTCTATATGTTTTAACAAAATATTTCCAGGTAAAAAGATATCGTAGAAAAGGTGGTAAAAAATTTGAAATTCGAGATAGGACTATTTTCGCGCCATACCGAGCGCCGACGTGCGGCACTTCAGATAAAAATGAAATAATTTTTACATATCTATAGACTTCGGACTATCATACCTGAAATTTTCACGTTTCTATCTATAGCCATTTTTTAGAACGTTCGAGGACAATCTGACCCTTCAATAATCATAAAATCGACAATATCTCCAAACCGGAAGTGACGTCATCAAATCGGAAAAAAATGCATGAGGTTCAAGTAATGTTACATAAGTCCTGAAAGTTTCATGGAAATCCATCGAGCCGTTTCCGAGAAATTGCGTGCACAAAATCGGTAAGAAAAAAAAGAATAATAACTAGAGCAAAGCTCGTTGCAAAGCAACGAGTGGGTCTTCCTTCTTAGCGATAAGCAGAAAGTGAAATGTTTCAATTGTCAACTTTGCTACCATTCTTTATTTCTTTGACTCAAAGAGCAAAAATCTTTCCGGGTTAGAATAGGTCCTCAGTACCCTCTTGCTTGTCGTAAAAGGCAACTAAATGGGGCGGTTCTGTATAAACCGAGGCCCCGTGTCACAGCAGGTGTTGCACAATAAAGATCCCTCCCTGCTCAAAGGCCATAAGTGCCAAGCAAAGGCCTAAATTTGCAGCCATTCACCGGCAATGGTGACTTCTCCATATAAGTGAAATATTCTGGAGAGGGATGTTAAACAGTAAACAATCAATCAATCAGTTATACTGTAAAAATACAGATATTTACACACATTTATAACCTTAACAATTAGAACTGGTATGTCTTCTCTTGGAAACGAAAGACCTCAATACAGAAGTTAACATGCAAGATCTGACACATACTTAAAAAGAATATTTATTCCAAACTAAAGATAGACTCTGTAACAAAATCTATTTCTCTTGAAAAACTGAAAGCAATTGATTTGTTCATATTTGTGGATTTATGTCTGTTTCTCAAATCAAAATTTAAATATGAATATTTAAAGTCAATATCATAAACTAAGACTGTTTCACATGAATGTTTCAATTTCATTAGGCTGTTTATTCCTTGTCATCCCCCAACAGATGCTCTTCTGGCAAATCATGATTGTGCTTGGAATCAAATTTCAGTACTCTGATGACAGTCACACCTATCAAAAAGAAATTGACATTTTTTATTGAATTTTATTTTATAAAGTGCAACTTATACACTGTTATAAGATAAGATAAACCATCAAACTGAGTTCAAAAATACTGTCACATTTTCCAGTAGTCTATAATTATTTAAAAATATAGGTTTACAGGCAGTCATTTGAGGATGTTATAAAATAACATATTAGTTTCATGATTTCAAATAAAGAAAATGTACATTACTTGTTCATATCAAAATTTATTAGGAATGGTAATGGTTAACAGTTGTTAACCGATTAATTAGCCAAAAAGATGGTATCCAGTTATGTTTTTTTATGTGTCAGGATAAGACCATTCGTAAAGGTGTTACAGCAATTAAAAACAATGCGCTAATGAAGTGACAAAATGCTATTGCATAAGGAACAAAGAGCTAGCGCAAAGTAACAATGTGGCTCTAGCTCATTTATAACACCATGCTAGTAAGTTTATGACAACATTTAAGACACTTACAAGGTTGCATGAAGTAAAAATGTGCTATAACACTTATGATGATGGTCTAGTGTGTTTATGACAACACAATGACAATGTACTTGTGCATTGTAACAATGTTGGAGCAGGCTTTTACACCACACAGTCAAAATTACATGTAATAGATTGTGTAAAGCTGTGTTGGGATGGCAGCATATTTTGTGTCAGCACAACTGCATGTTATTTTAAGTTGCCTTAGCCTGACAGTGTTGTGAACACTGTGTTAGCACATTGTTCCTAAACATGCTGAAGCAATTTTACAATTAGCCTTATCTGGACACCATAATTTTCATAACCAACGAGCCATGTTTCTTTGTAAAAGTACATGTACCAGGGTACATGTAAATCATTTTTTTTTCATTTAGATTTCCAAATGTTTTAAAAAGACAAGGAATAAAAATAAATTTTCTATAGGCTTCTATTCATCATAAGTGTTTGCCAAAGCATTTTTTCCTATATAACCAAAATACATCTTTGTCTTTATGGTAGCCTAGTGATAGGGCATTCCCTTTATATAATCTTGAAGTTTAGCTTGATATCTAGCCGGGCTCATTGCTACAAAATTCAACAGGAAATGCTGCTTCATCACTGATGCTTAATCAAATTTACACGTTAAAACATAGTATATTTGTGCAATCAAAATTGAGGCAATACAAACACTGATTACAAAATTAAAATTTTCAAAGTTAATTGAAATTGTCAAAAAATAATTATAATAATGTACTTTATACAGTCTTCTTCGATTAATTATTTGTTTAAAATATGCAAAAGGTTTTCATCAGGTATAGAAGTGTGCGCCATATTCTATGAATAAATTAAAGGTTGTATTGTCAGTCTAACATAAATGCGGTAAACATCATTAATTACTTGATGTACGCTTTGATGCAAATTCTGAGCTGAGGACACATCAGTGCATAATCGTTTGACCTTAATTAATCTTGCTGCATTAGTGGTTATTTACTTCATTTCGTATATAAATCCCCAAAACCGCCTCAAACGATACATGTGATGAATATTTTATACTGTTAAATTCTATAATGATTTTATTTAATTTAAAAAAATTTTTAATACTATATATATGCCATAGAGATATTTTTGTGGATAACATATCCTTTCAATATCTGAATTTGTTTTTATGCCCTGTTCACACGAAAAGTTAAATTCGCAGTAAATTAATGCGAAGTAAACTAATGCGAATCAAAATAATGCGAATTAAATTGCGTTCACACGACAGCTAATGCGAAGTAAACTGATGCGAATTAAAATTTTACTTCGACAGTCAGGCGTGAGGAAGGTTAAATTTTAACCTCCAAGGGGGTCATGGTTTGAACAATTTAGAATCTTCAGTACCTGAGAATGATTCCATATAAATATCACTAAGCATGGATTTGAAGTACTTGAAAGAGGATTTTAAAAGGTTTCGCTATATATGCCTATGTTAAACTTTGATCGGCCATTTTGACCCCACCCTACCCCCCGGGTCATGATTTGGACAAACTTGAATCTACACTACTTGAGGTAAATTTCACATGAATTTAATTTTTCCTGTCTCAATGGTTCTTGAGAAGAAGATTTTAAAGATTTTTCCTATGTATTCCTATGTAAAACTTTGATCAGCCATTTTGGCCCCACCTTATCCCCAGGGGTTATGATTTGAACAAACTTGAATCTACACAACCTGAGGATAATTCCACATGAGTTTCATCTTTCCAAGCCCAGTGGTTCTTGAGAAGAAGATTTTTAAAGATTTTTCCTCTATATTCCTATGTTAAACTTTGATCGGCCATTTTGGCCCCACCCTAGCCCCCGGGTCATGATTTTAACAAACTTGAATCTACATTACCTGAGGATGATTCCACATGAGTTTCATCTTTTCTGGCTCAGTGGTTGTTGAGAAGAAAATTTTTTAAAAATGCCATTAATTTTTCTCTAAATCATAATTATCTCCCCTTGCAAAAGGACGTGGCCCTTCATTTAAACAAACTTGAATCCACTTTACCACAGGATACTTTGTAGCAAGTTTGGTTGAAATTGGACCAGTGGTTCTTGAGAAGAAGATGAAAATGCAAAAAGTTTACAACAATGACAACAACGACGACAGACAACGGACAAATTTTGATCAGAAAAGCTCACTTGAGCCTTATCCCAAGTGGTGGCATCATCAAATGACTGGAAAATGTTTGATAGGGCAATAATCAAACAAACCATTCCTGCAGTCATCTAAAAATAAGCAAACTTCCTATTATTACAATTGTTTTTACAAATTTCTTTTGAGATTTAACTGAGCAACAATTTTGAAATTTTTTTTTCTTGCTTATCAATCCACACAATTTCTTTTCCGCAGTAACTTTGGACCCACAGTGCTTTGATTCGTTAAGCTACATTCTTGCAAGAATTGATCAAAAGTGTCCAAAAATAAATTCACCTTGATTTAATGGATAAATTGCAGATAAATAGTGGGGGGGGGAAATTCTTCATTAAAGTCAGCACTATTCAAGATTTAGACTGGTAAATGTAGGCCTAACTTACACCATGACATCGTGTGACTTCAAAGTTTAGTGCCCTGTTCACATGGAGAGTTTAATTCGCAGTTAATGATTGCAAAGTAAACTAATGCGAATCCAACTAATGGGAATTAAACTGTGTTAACATGACAGCTAATGCAAATTAAACAAATGCGAATTAAAATTTTACTTCTACAATTAAGTGTCAGTAAGGCTATCCACTCAAAAATAGCACAATTAACTACTTAAAGCTGACCACCAACATGTAGCATTTGAATTAATTTTGCCATTACACATGCCTCAAAATTTAATTCAAATAAGCTTCCCTTTGTGTTCACATGGAGCTAATGCAAAGTAATTTAATTTGCAGTAAATTTAATTAATTCGATTTAATAAAACTAATATGAATTAAACTCACCATGTGAACAGAGCATCGATGCACCAAATATCAAGTGCGGTTAGACAAGCCCGATCTTAATTAAAACTGAATAAGTATCTGCCCTCACCCTAACAGTCACACCGTCAACATATTGTTACGGTGTATATTCAACAAATAATAAGTGTAGTGTGAATTACCCCTCCATGGTTGCTGCTGTATTGCTCTTTTGCAGGGCAAAATAATAACGTGTGGCAAAGTTTTTAATGAGAGATAATTAAATGACGTATATTTAACAATTACTTATATGTCATATTTCATCAAACTATATCATTTTGCCCTATAAAAGTATCACAATGATGGATAGTGGAGTGTTGAATTTTTTGTTTTGAAAGTGAGTCTTGTTGAAATTAAATGCTCACATATATCTAAATAAAAAATAAAAAGCTGTTGGGATTTTAAAAGGCTAACAGAAAGCATCTGAGCCTTAAAACAGATAATGTATCGGCAGAAATATGTCTCTCAGTCTGTTATCGGTGTGTCTGTATTTCTAAAAATATCAATGCTCTAAGCTGCCATAGTAATTTAAATGTTTAGGTAAAATAAATTTCTAACCTTCATTCCGATAGTCCACGCCAATCAAACTTTAAAATGTCACCGTCGACTCTTTCATCACTCGATACATTTATCACTGGGAACCACGTACCAGAGTCAAGAGTGCTCAGCTTGTTAATGTAACAGTCGGAATTTCCTCGTAAACAATTCACACAAAAATTTATAAATCGGATAATTCTGCTGAAAATAATGCTCCAGAGGATTGATAAAGTACTCCGTAGCTGCATATTAAATGTGCGTGCATGTCTACATACGGCCTGTGGCTACTGTGGTAAGAAATGCTCAACTTCACATGATTTCCAACTTTCAGTTTGTAAACAGGTGTCCGACTTTTGGGACACACTAATAACCGGATATACGAAAGACCTGATATTTACCTGATGTTTTTATTTTAGATTAAATGACAATATTGAGTACTTCAAATGACTTATTTAAACGCTTTATGACTATGATGCATAATGTTATACAAAAATTCGTTTGTTTGGAATATTTAATGACGATTTTGAATCAGGTCAAATAAGGTTTTTAGTATATCAGGTCTTTAGTACTTTCTCATTTCCCACAATGCCGCGCGTTGTTTACACAAACAAGAGGCCCCGAAAAGATTTCCTCTTAACTAATGCATAAATATTTTGATTTTACTTACGGTATTGCCATGTACATCATCACATTATATTAATTATTTGAATAAAAAGAAAACAGAGAAAGACCGAATCAAAACAATAATTTTCATATGCATCAACGAAAACTATACAAGAGGCCCAGAAGGCTTGGCTTATAGTAGACAACTTGTTCCTGTAACGTTTCTCACATATTTGCTTTATAAAAAAAAAACTATTAAATATAGCTTGAAGCTTATTTCTCTTTATATCAAACGACAAGATTTAATCAGTTCGAAACTATTTCAGTCAAACTTTTTCATAATATACCAAAATTTTTAGCTATCAGAAAAAAACTTGTATGAGCTATTAACCCCTAATTATAGGGGCCAGCCCCTTTTCCTTGATCTTATATGAAAGCTCTCGTAATTATTCACATTTTTTGTTCTATATTTCTTACCAAATTATTCTCGGTTCAAAAGTTATTACACAAAAAGAGGCAAATTTTCATGGGAAAAAAATTATTAAAAATTGCTGTCACATAGCTTCCGATCTTTAAGAAATCAGCTTATAATTTTATCGATATGCACATCTACAATGTATTGACTACAAGTTCTCAAACTTTCATGTAATTATCATATGTCGTTTTTGAGTTTATTAGTGGACACGAGACATCAAAATTATCAATTAAAGGGCAATAACTCACAAAGTAAGGCATGTATCAAAAAATTGAAAGCAGATGTAAATAGGTGTTAATACAAGGTATCTAACCTGAAAGTTTCATAAAAATCGGTCGAAAAGTCTTTGAGAAATCGCATGTCAAAAATCCGGCGGGAAAAAAAAAAGCAAATAATAATAAGAAACAGTAGAATAACAGTAGGGTCTTCCGAAGGAAGCTCGGAAGACCCTAATAATAA
>PRKT01000159.1:1028734-1053491 GCA_003671525.1 Saccostrea glomerata | reverse complement strand
TCTCTGGCAATTCAATCTATATGTTTCTATTTGAAAATCACAGAAATATATCAATCATATGCAATTTCTATTCACAGCCGTTTTACGTGTATATATAAAGAGAGAAGGTAAGCAACTCCAGTTTGTTTACATCGAGGTACCACCTTGGAAAATCGAACGATTATTGCATGTTAGAATTGTTTACCTTTCGTGTCAAGTATTTCCCTCGAAAGAGACATTATTTTCCTTTCTTGAAAATTAATTCAATTGTCATGTTGAATCGTAAATAGTCCTTTAATCCATAATTTATCAACCGCAACTTGCATATTTTTGAAATGTTCACTAGACGCTACCGGCTACGGAAGTAAATGTTCTGCGACACCTGCGCAACGAACGATAACTTTCCTCTGTATTCCGAATACAGCTCTCTTTAAATATATACGTAAATCGGCTGCGAATAGAAATTGCATATGATTGATATATTTCTGTGATTTTCAAATAGAAACATATAAATTGAATTGTCATAGATTAGAAATGAAAGGAAAAAACGATTTTTTCTTAATATTGAAAGGGATGGGGGAAGGGGGGTAGGGATAATCCTGTCCACGAGCACTTGTGGTTACGCACAGAACTAGTTAGAAAATTCTGCTTATTTACTGATTGATTGTGCGATTACGCATTTCCCTATCTTTCTTTGACTTCTTTAAGAATTATTTTAGGCGCTAAACTATTTCAAAAACAAAGTTATTAATGATTATAAGGATTCAAGATTATTAAGTTTTTTACAGCGTAAATGACTTTGCATTTCCCATTTTCGTTTGGTAGTAGTTATTACACCAAGTTGGTTTTAAAAAATGCACCGAGTATTGCCATTTTCTTTTGGTAGTTGTTATTACACCAAGTTTGTTAAAAGAATGCATCGAGTATATAGAGTTCCACAAGAAGGCTGGAGGAAGCCTGACTGAACTTTATAAAGGCTCTACTCCTCTTGATTTGTACTTGAAGTCTGACATTTACAAAAAATCGGAAAACTTTAAAAGTTTGCGGGATGAAATTGCTTCCCTACTTGCATGCAACGAAGAAGGTGTTTGTGAATCTGATAGAAGACTCTCGGAAGAACACATCGCTGCCTCGACTGGACATTTGTCCAAACTGAAAACTCTAGTTGAAAAGGGGGCTAACTTGCATTTAAAAGACAGGGATGAGAACTCATGTCTGCATCTTTGTTTGTCTTCAGGTAAGCAAAGTCACGGTTCACTTTGTCAGTTTGTGCTGCATATAATTTTCATTTCCTTTTTAAAAAAATAATTCCTCGTTGATTTCAGATATTGAAATACGGGTTTCGTGAAATTGTAATATTTCTTGCAGAATGGAAGGTGTTAATTTAGTATCACATTTAGTTAAGAAAAAATGTGAGCACCTCCCTAAAATTTTTTATAACCGTTATAATAAGTCGTTTTTATTTCCATTAAATAGTTGCATATTTATGTCCCCCTTCGAAGAAAGAAGGGCATATTGCTTTGCTGCTGTCGGTCGGTCTGTCGGTCCACCAAGTTTTCATTCATTTTGTTCACAACCGGTGAACGTACTAAAATGAAATTTGCTATACAGATTTATCAGATGAATATCTAGGTCAAGTTTTGTTTTGGATACGATCGAGCCATTTTTAGCTCTACTGGTCAGAGACCAGAAGAGCTTATGCGATAGTAATGCGTCCGTCGTCCGTCTGTGTGTCTAGCTGTCTGTCTGTCTGTAAACAATTTTTCAAAATGCTACTCCTCCTACAGTTTTGGTCTAATTTCAATATAACTTGGCACACAAGTAGACTAAACTAAGATACATAATGCTGTGTATCGGTTTTTGATCTCGCGGAACGGTGTTGCTGTGGTAACTAAAAATAGAAATTTCTGTGAAATTCTTTCAAAATGCTACTCATCCTACAAATTGGTCTGATTTCAATATAGCTTGGCACACAAGTACACTACACTAAGATACATAATTCTGTGTATCGGTTTTTGATTTCGATGAACGGTGTTGCCGTGGTTACTAAAAATAGAATTTTTTGTGAAATTCTTTCACAATGCTACTCCTACTACAGTTTTGGTCTGATTTCAATATAGCTTAGCACACAAGTAGACTACACTAAGATACATAATTCTGTATATCGATTTTTGATTTTGATGAATGGTGTTGCCGTGATTACTAAAAATAGAAACTTCTGTGAAATTCTTTCAAAATGCTACTCATCCTACAGTTTGGTCTGATTTCAATATAATTTGGCACACAAGTAGACTACACTAAGATATAAAATTCTGAGTATCGGTTTTTGATTTCGATGAGCGGTGTTGCCGTGATTATTTAAAATAACAAGAGGCCCACGGGCCTTATAGGTCACCTGAGTATCATGTAACAACTTTCCAACTTTGTACTTGGTTCGTGTTTTAATCCAAAAGCCATGAAATTCACAAATTTTGAAAGAGGCACCATTGCTTATCAAAGGGCATATTTTAAAGCATTAATTTATTTTTAGTCAAAGTACCCCCCTGGTACCCCTGACCCAGCGGCCCTGAAATTATCTATTTTGAAAGAGGCCCCTTTCTTCATTATACATGTAAGGCCAGCATTTTTTTATGTTTAGGTTTAGTTATGAACATGAGAATAAAAAAGTCCAGAAGGAGAAGGAATTAAAAAAAAATTTGGATAAATCAATTATTAACATTTGCACATTCTTTTTTTATGCTATCCTAATAGGCTCCTTACCACTGGACACATAATGCTTATAAATAGGAAAGTAGAACATTTAATTGCTTATTTCATCATCTGCCAGTTTGGGCCAGTTATATAATTTTTGTGATGTTGATCAAAATATATTTTAAAAAATCAATTCTTTAAAAGTCTTTCAATATATCTTCATTTTTTAAATATGTGTTAGGTGAATGTGTAGACATTGTTCTAAAATTTACTTGATGCCTAAAATTATAATTCCTATCATAAAACAGACAGAGAGTATTGGGGAGTAGAGTGAACATTTTTTCAATTAAGTGTGAAATAATTTTTCTGGCTATTATAAATGATACTACATGCCTGTATATATTTGTATATTCTTGCCTTTTAATAGTTGAATTTTTTTTTATTTCTTCGGGTTATTGTTTATTTCTTCCTCAGATGGACTTAACTTCTCCCATAGTTTTATTCATTACATCTGATGCATAAGCAACCCTTTTCAGAAGAATGATGCTTAGACTGTAAGCTATAACAGAAACCTAAACAATGTCCCTGGCAATATGCAATAGCTACCACGGGCAGTTTAAAACCTGGGGGAGGAAAATAATTTACAGACAGATACTTTTGAAACGAATACATAATTATCTCACCAGCATGTCATTGTGCAACAAAGTCGTCAGCATTTAATTTGTCCTTTGAACGGGTGAAACGTTTTGAATGGCACTCTTATCGATGAATTTTACACTAAACCAAGTTATCTTCTCAGATCTAGCTTTATTTACCCGCCGTTTCCTCGTAAAACCGGAAGTACGAGTTCGTAAATTTGAAATCTCGATCCCGACTCAAATTTGACATCGGAAAGAAAATTTTTTAATTTTTTTTCTGAAAATTCAAAACCTTGAGCGGAGGGTTTGTAAAACTAAAAATAAAATAAATCCTGACCTTAAATATGTAATTAGATCATTAGCATATTAACCAGGAGCAGAGAAGAAGATTTTCAAAGAATTCATGCATTTCACTATGTAAACATTAGAGCCCCACCCTAAAACAAGAACCCCTGACCCTGGGGTCACAAAATTCATAATTTTGGTAGAGGCACTCTTGCTCATCATAACTATGTACTTAGTTAGTTTATTTAGTACCCAGGAACAGAGAAGAAGATTTTCAAAGAATTCATGTATTTTCACTATATAATCAATAGAGCCCCGCCCTAACACCAGAACCCCTGACCCTGGGGCCATAAAATTCACAATTTTGGTAGAGGCACTCTTGCTCATCATAACTATGTACTTAGTTGGTTTATTTAATACCCAGGTGCAGAGAAGAAGATTTTCAAAGAAATAATGCATTTTCACTACCTACTTACATGTATTTAGCCCCGCCCTAGCTCTAGAAACCCTGACCCCAGGGCCATGAATTTCACAATTTTGGTAGAGGACTCATTGCCTGATTACAATCATGCAAACAGTTTGACTGCTTGATGTCCAGGAGTAAAGAAGAAGATTTTTAAAGATTGCATTAATTTTAGTGGTTTTGGCCCCACCCCTCAGGCCCCAGGGGGGCAGCGACCATGAAATTCACAATTTTTGTTCCCCTTCACCCACAAATGCTGTATACAAAATTTGATTGAAATTGGTTTAGCGGTTTCAGAAAAGAAACTGAAAATGTTCAAATGTTAACACACGACGAACGACGGACGCCGACGGACAAACACGGATGGCAATAGGTCACCTGAGTGACCTAAAAATTTCTGTGAAATTCTTTCAAAATGCTACTTCTACTACAGTTTTGGTCTGATTTCAATATAACTTGGCACACAAGTAGACTACACTAAGATACACAATTCTGTGTATCAGTTTTTGACTCTGATGAACATTATTGCTTTGGTTACTTAAAATAGAAAGAGCAATATATGATAAGTGGCTCAATTGGCCCCTTTAGGATTTCCATCCCTAATGGGACCAAATTCTCTACCCTTAAATGTTCCTCAAGTACATAATACGCTAATATTATATTAAAGTATTTTAGAGTGGAACAGGATTGACTGCAAGAAAGTTTAAAAAAATTTCATTAATTAAGCAGTAGTTAATTAACAAAGATTGCATTGAAGTCAATGGGAAAAAGCATTTTTTTTTTAAATAAAAATTGAAATACTTTGTATATCAATAAATCCTGCGGTGGAAAGATGCATCGAAACATTGAAAATAGAATGACAATTAAAAAGATTTTTTTTACCGGCTACAATTTTTTTAATTGATTTTTTTTATTAATTAAAAAAAGGGGAGATAACTCTTATCAAAATTCAAAATCATAAATTAGAACACATCCCACTATACATACTTATAGTAATATATGGAAAGTATGTCTAAATAAACTGAGTATTCAATGCCTACACATCTCTTATGTATTCAATTTCATTGAATTTGTTCCTATTAGGGATTGAATACCTTAAACTGAATATCTTAATTTTACTTTATATATAGCTTTAATTTGTACAGCTTTATATGTGACCTTTATAAGTCATTTTCATTATGACCAAAATGTTGTTATTTTAGAAATATGACATCATAAAAATCACGTTTCCCGCCATTTTAGCATATTTTGTATAAAACTGCTTATTCTCAAGCAGTTTTTCTTCCAGAAAATATAGAGTACAGCCTAGAACAAGCTTTATATTTTTAGCAAAGATGTATCTATCCAATACTTATTAGTGACAGAAAAAATATGTACGTTCGACACTGCGCTCTATATTTCTCATAAGAAAAAAACATCAAGAACAAGATGTGTTTGTAAAACGCTGATGCCCCCGTATGGCACATAGCAAAGATTAAGCTTTTCTTAAATGCAAATTTAATTAATTGGTACCAAAAGTAGGGTATTCTCACTGGAAAACAATTGTGAAATTTGAAAGTAAGCTAATGTTTAAAGTTTTTTAATAAGTACAAAAATCTCCAAGGTCAAGGTCAATGTAATTAGTATCAAATGAAAGGACTTGCTACATAAAATACTTATGTACATCATGAAAGCCCTAGCCCTAACCGTTCGGAAGTTATGGTCAACGTGTCAATATCTTAAAAAGTAGGTCAAACTCCAAGGTCAAGGTCAAAGGGTCAAAGTTATTGTTATCAAATGAAAGGTCTTGTCATAAGGATCAAATATGTAAAGTATGAAAGCACTAGCCCTAACCCTTTAAAAGTTCTGGTCAAGGTTTGCTTTTTTAAAGAAGGTCAATCTCAAAGGTCAAGGTCAAAGGGTCAAAGTTCTTGGTATCCAATAAAGGTTCTTCTCACAAGGATTACATATGAAGTATGAAAGCCCTATCCTTTACCGTTCAAAAGTTATGACCAAGGTTAAATTTTTTTTCACAAGTACGGAAATCTACAAGGTCAAGGTCAAAGAGTCAAGGTTTTTGGTATTCGGTGAAAGGTCTTTTAACAAACATTACATATGTGAAGTATAAATGTCCTGGTGTCTACTGTTCTAAAGATATGGCCAAAGTAAAATTTTAAAATTTTCATGTAAAAGTGAGTCAAACTCCAAGGTCAAGGTCAAAAGGTCAAATTTAATGGTACCCAAAGAAAGGTCTTGTCACAAGGAATACACATATGAAATATGAAAGTCATAGCTCCACTAAATCAAAAGTTATGGGCAAGGTTCAGGTTTTTGCGGACAAACAGACAAACAGAGAGACAGACAGACAGACACGACAAAAACTATATACCCCCGAAACTTCGTTTACGGGGGCATAAAAAGGCATATTTTTGGCTTTTTTATTAGATACCAAAAATAGTATTATATTTCGTGTCATTTACAGCTAGTGAGTGCAAATAAATGTGAAAAATTTTTTGCAAATATTTCTGATATAATCTCTTCTACAAAATAAATATCAATTAAACATATCTGAATGTCATTCTAAAATGTTGATTTTTAGGGGGCCAAAATTGACTCATCATATATACTCCTTTCTGTTAAATATTCTCAAAATGCTACTCCAAATACAGTTTGATTATTATATATAATGTGGCATGTAGACTACACTAAGAACATAAAGAGACTTAATCAAGGATTATTATTCTTTTTATTGCTGTGGTAAAGTTTCAATTCCCAACTGCGTAAGAACTTTTCTCCTCATTTGCTAATTTGCTAAAAGTACAAACCAGTAGAGCTTCAGTCTCGACAGAGACTTCTGATTGACAGAGTTATGCCCCTCTGACTTAAAAAAATTCCAATTATTTGCAGTTTCCGTTGATTTTCTTCCCACGGGTTACACATACTGAAATGAAATTTGATATACAGGTTTATCAAATGAATATCTATGTCATATTTTGTTTTGGGTATGATCGAGCAATATGGAACAGATTCATGCCCCTTGGACTAAAAATTCCAATTATTTGGGGGAGAGGACAGCAATAAGTGTTTTATATACCTCTCTTGTTTGGATCAGATGTTGTGCTGTATAAGAAAAAAATGGGTGGGGGGACTTTTTGGGTTTCTAAAAAATTATTCAGGATATTCGGAAATTACGCAATATACGTATCGTCGTTATTTTGCATTAAATAGTGGGAAAATTACAAAATTTTTAGTATATAATTATGCAGTCACCAAGTGTCCAAATAAAAGCATTGTCGACAAAACTTTAAAAAATTATTTTCAAGACATTCAGTGAGCCACAAACGACATAAGTAAACTTTCCTTTCATAAAAGCCGTTTTGCTCAAGTGAGCTTTCCTGATCGGTCCGTTGTCTTTCGTCGTCGTTGGCGTCGTTGTCGTTTCGTCGTCTTCTCAAGAACTACCTAGCCAATTTCAACCAAACTTGCCACAAAGTATTCTTGGGTAAAGAGGAATCAAATTTGTTCAAATAAAAGGCCACGGCTTCTTTCAAGAGCAGTTTATTGTAAATTTGTGAAAAATTGCATCTTTTAAAAATCTTATTCTCAAGAACCACTGTGCTAGAAATTATGAAACTTATGTGGAAGCATCCTCAGGTAGTGTAGATTCAAGTTTGTTCTAATCATGACCCCATGGTTGGGTGGGGAAATTAAAATTTTACATAGTAATGCATAGGAGAAATCTTTGAAAATCTTCTCAAAAACAGCAATGCCATGGTTGGTCATATTTATATAGAAGTATGCCCAGATAGTGAAGATTAAAGTTTTTTTTCAAATAATTATCCCCATGCAGGAGTAGGATAGGGTCACAATAAAAGTTCAAACTTGTAGGGAAAAAAGTCACAGTAAAAAAGGTAAGTATTCTTAATTAGTGTATATTCAATTTTGTTCAAGTCATACCAACTCTTTCTAGGGGTAGGTTGGGACCAATACAGCATTAAAGCTTTTCAATACTATAATGTTCTTAGTTTTTTCCTTGTTACAGTGTTCAAGTGAGCCATATGGTCAATTATGGGCCTTTTCTTTAAGTTGTGGGGTTGTTTTAAAATTTTCTATATAATATTGGAAAAGATAAAAAAAAAATTTTGGCTCATGGGAATACAGGAAATAATGTTTCAGATATATTTCAAGAACAGCAGGTCCATAAGTATTAATTTTTATAAGGAGCAGAATTTAAAATTTGGTTAAATATTCGTCCCAGATTGTAACCTTTGGACACAGAAGAGAAATAAAATGCATAATTTAATGTGAATATGACTCGTCTGTATATAAAGTTTATAAAAAACAATTTAAAACCGCAGTATAAAAAAAATTATCATTCAAAATATATATATATAATTTAGTTTAATGTTTGTATTGATAACATTAAAATTATAAAAACGTATGAGGAATTATTTTTCAGGTATCGACAGCGTCGTAGACATGGTCAGCTACCTGCTAGAGCAGGGTCTTTCACCAAACGACACGAATTCAGACCACGAGACTCCTTTATATTTAATCCTAAAAAACGCAAAATATCACACTGAAGATGAAGTATCGTCCATCCTTAAACTCTTGATAAAATTCGGCGGAAATCCAAACCAAGAAAAACTTGAGAAAAATCCTTTAATTCTAGCAATAGAAACATTTAATGCTAAATGTGTTCATATTTTACTGAAGAATGGAGCGAGGGTGAACGATCTGCCGAGTAAAGTGAATGCACTGCATGTGATGTACGATTCCATTCTATCTGTTCTGGTAAAAGATCGGAAAGGTAATGGTTTAAAATTGTAAAAACAAAAAAAAGAGGGGGGTCTATCAGCAAAAGCTTAATAGTCAGTAAGGTCATGCTTAGTTTTTGTTATGATGTTTTGTATTTTTAATTTACTGGATGGCAAAAATTCAAAATTCACAAAGTAGAAATTGTAATTTTGTCACTTTTCTATGCATGGTACCTGGTAGATGATTAGTGCAGATTTAAATACATACTGTCGCCCGCGTGGCGCAGTGGTAAGAGCGTCTGCTCTAAGAGTCGTGAAGTAAAGAGTCAATCCTTACGTCGCGGGTTCGAATCCCACTGCGGGACGTGGAGGCCGGTCCTTCGGATGAGACAGTATAAACCGAGGCCCCGTGTCGCAGTAGGTGCTGGCACGAAAAAGATCCCTCCCCTGAGTGCCGAGTATAGGACAAAATTTGCAGCTCTCCACCGGCAAATGGTTGCTTCTCCATATGAATGAAAAAATCTCGAGAGGGATGTTAAACAATATACAATCAATCAATCATAAATACATACTCCTCACATACTACTGAGTGAAATTTAATGAAACTTTCACAGAATCTTTATTACATATTGCCATTGTGCACCTCCTATTTTACTTTTTTATTCGACGCGTATTTTAGGTTTCTCATAGCAAAACATGCCATTATATGTTTACCTATGACGTCACATATAGAAGCTTCTGGATAACATTTGATGGGACGAATTATTCCTCTTTACACATAATCGTACAACAATATATAGCAACACATAAGACTAGTCTCGTTTTCCCCAGACTCTTGCTCTCGAGACTTTGCCCGAGCGAGAGACTGGTCTGATTCTTATTTTATTTTTATAATTTCAAGTCGAGGCTTACCGAGAAATCGGTTTGGATTTTCATTGGCTGATACATTCATTTCGATGCTAAGATCTGTATTCTTTAAAAAGTGAGAGGCTGCGCCTTTACTTTTATCTGGTTTTATAATAGAATACCTCTGTCTGCTTTACAAGGAACAAAAAACGCACCTATCTTTGTTTAAAAAGTAAATTCTCTTATGGGAGTCACCATCTTCTTAGCCGGTTTAGCGAAATCTACTGGTTACAAAAATAAAATAGGAATCAGACCAGACTCTCGCTCGGACAAAGTCTCGAGAGCGAGAGTCTGGGGAAAACAAGACTACACATAGACATTATGGGAGGCGGGGGGTATCATTTAGTGAGCTCATTGCTCACAGTACCTCTAGTTTGGGTATAATGTTTGCGTTCAATCATTACAAAAAAGAAGATTACCGACTGCAGCGTTGCAACTGTTATACCTAACGCACATATTTTTGTTTAAAATGGGAGTCGCCATCTTGTTAGCCGGTTACCGACCTCTTTTTAAATCGAAGCATGGTTCTGACGAATAAGTTGTTCATACAAAAATATCAATTATCTTGTTTAAAATCACTATTTTGAAAATTCCAAAATCAATATATTTTCTTTGTGGTTTTTTTTTTACCTTCGAGAATTGTTCACTCATTTTGAAAAGCTACCATTTATACTGATTACAAATGGACATGCACTTGGCAGTTTGGCTTTTGGGCAGTGAGGGATCTTTCTCCTGCCGGCATCTACATAGACACAAAACATCGGTTTTATTCTTTTTTTTATCCGAAGTGCCGTTCTTCACGTCCTGCAGTGGTATTAAAACTCGCACATGAGGTTCAACTCTTTACTCGTCGCCCGCGTGGCGCAGTGGTTAGAGCGTCTGCTCTAGAGTCGTGAAGTAAAGAGTCAATCCTTACGTCGCGGGTTCGAATCCCACTGCGGGACGTGGAGGCCGGTCCTTCGGATGAGACCGTATAAACCGAGGCCCCGTGTCGCAGTAGGTGCTGGCACGAAAAAGATCCCTCCCTGCTCAATGGCCCTGAGTGCCGAGTATAGGACAAAATTTGCAGCTCTCCAATGGTGGCGTCTCCATATGATCGAAAAATTGTCGAGAGGGACGTTAAACAATATGCAATCAATCAACTCTTTATTCCGCGAAACTAGAACAAATGCTGTAACCTTTGCAACATGCAGGCAACTTATAGTTGACAATGACCTTGTTTGCAGATTGTGTATCGTTTAGCATCAATAAGATATGAATTTAGAAAAAACAATTTGGATAAAATTTATTTTCAGAGGACATTCGCTTTCTGCAACATTTGCTAGTTACGAACCAGGTTAATTTAAATGCGAAAAACACCTGCGGAGATAGTGTTCTTCATTTAACTGTCAAAGTTTTGTGTAATACGAAGATATCTGTTGGAGCTACACAACTTATTCAAGAACTTGTTGAACATGGGTCGGATGTGAATGCAACCGATTGTAATGGACAAACGGCTCTGAGTCTTTGTTGTGAATTTGGTTGCGGTGAGTTTATTCAACTTGACTGAAAGTAAATCGAACATGGGGATTTATAAATCTCATTTAACCAGAAGTCTCTGTCGAGACTGTAGCTCTACTGGTTTATACTTAAAACAAAGGAAGAAAAAAGTAGCAGTTGGGACTTGAGACTTTAAATCAGCAATAAATAGAAAAATAGTAACCAAGGCAACATCGTTTATCGAAATCAAAAAACCGATGCACAGAATTATGTATCTTAGTGTAGTCTACTTGTGTGCCAAGTTATATTGAAATCGGACCAAAACTGTAGGAGGAGTAGCATTTTGAAAAATTGTTTACAGACAGACAGACAGACGGACGGACGACGGACGCATTACTATCGCATAAGCTCTTCTGGTCTCTGACCAGTAGAGCTAAAAATTAGCAAGACACTTGCCTTCTATAGATTTGTATGTAAAATTATTGAATACTCAAAACGCAATTGGGACTGAAAGCGGACAGTGAATACAGGGTTTTTTTCATCTCATTTTATTTTCGCAATTCGAAATAATACCGATATTTTTTCTCCATTTTAAATTCGCCTTTTCTCTTTGAATTTGAAAATTTCCCTGTATACAGTTTTTATTAGCTCTACTGGTCAGAGACCAGAAGAGCTTATGCGATAGTGATGCGTCCGTCCGTCTGTCTGTCTGTCTGTAAACAATTTTTCAAAATGCTACTCTTTCTATAATTTTGGTCTGATTTCAATATAAATTGGCACACAAATAGACTTAACTAAGATACATAATTCTGTGCATCGGATTTTGATTTCGTTGAACGGTGTTGCCGTGGTTACTAAAAATAGAAATTTCTGTAAAATTCTTCCAATTAAAATGCTTCTCCTCCTACAGTTTTTGTCCGATTTCAATATAACTTGGCAACACCGTTCAACGAAATCAAAAACCGATGCATAGAATATGTATCTTAGTGTAGTCTACTTGTGTGTGCCGTGGTTACTTAAAATAGAAATTTCAGTGAAATTCTTTCAAAATGCTACTCCTCCTACAGTTTTGGTCCGATTACAATATGACATGACACGCAAGTAGACTACACTAAGATACATAATTCTGTGAATCGGTTTTTGATTTCGATGAAAGGTGTTGCCATAGTTAATAAAAATAGAAATTTCTGTGAAATGCTTTCAAAATGCTACTCCTCCTACAGTTTTTGTCCGATTTCAATATAAATTGGCACACAAGTAGACTACACTAAGATACATAATTCTGTGCATCAGTTTTTTTTATTTCAATTAACGGTGTTGCCATGGTTTCTAAAAATAGAAATTTCTGTGAATTGCTTTCAAAATGCTACTCCTCCTAAAGTTTTGGTCCGATTTCAATATAACTTGGCACACAGGTAGACTATACTCAGATACATAATTCTGTATATAGGTTTTTATTTTTATGAGCGGCATGGATCATTTTTCTATTCAATGCTGTTTTATAGTTTCAAGTCCCAACTGCTGCTCTTCTCTTCCTTTGTTTTAAGTATAAACCAGTGGAGCTACAGTCTCGACAGAGACTTCTGATTATCATTTCTAGATATAAATTTAGATAGAAATTTCAAAATAAATAAATATAAGGAATGTGTCCCAACATCAAATACATCATTTAGATATTGAATGCATTGCTGTTAGCAAATACTTGCTGGAAAATGGAGCGGATCCCAATACAGGGTGTGCCTTGAATCGTGCATTTATGCACGTAAAATGTGGAATAAAAGATGAGACGAAGGAGTTAATTTTTCAACTCCTATCACATGGAGCAAATCCCAATGCTGAAACAGACTGTAGTGATACACCAAATCTCATAGTGGCAATCAACATGGGGGATACTGACTTGGTGAATGCGTTGTTGAAAAGTGGTGCTCACCCAAATATCTGGGATGATTCTGAAACCAGTCTTTTATATGCATGCAATTTAGGTAAAATATATCTTAAATTGAATTTCATTAGAATATCTGCGTGAAGTTAAAATTCTTATTTGCCAGGCAATAAATTGATTTTTTTTAAAATTATTTTTAGCTCACCTGAGCCGAAGGCTCATGTGAGCTTTTCTGATCACATTTTGTCCGTCTGTAAACTTTTCACATTTTCGACTTCTTCTTAAGAACCAATGGGCCAATTTTGACCAAACTTGGTACAAAGCATCCTTGGGTGAAGGGGAATTTAAATTGTTAAAATAAAAGGCCAAGTCTCCTTACAAGGGGAGATAATCAACAAAAGACAAAATAGGGTGAGTTCATGAAAAAATCTTCGTAAGAACCATTGGGCCAGGAAAACTGAAATTTATGTGGAAGTATCCTTGGCTAGTGTAGATATTAAATTGTAAAATCATGACCCCCGTGGGTAGGACAAGGCCACAATAGGAAATTCCAAGTTTTACATAGAAATGTATAGAACAAATCTTGAAAAATCTTCTTCTCAAGAACCACTGGGCCAGGAAAGCTGACACTTATGTGGAAGCATCCTTGGGTAGTGTAGATATTAAAAATTGTTAAAATCATGACCCCCGGGGGTAGTGCAGGGCCACAATAGGGAATGCAATTTTACATAGATATATGAAGAAAAAAATCTTTTAAGAATCTTCTCAAAAACCACTGGGCCAGAAGAGCTGAAACGTATGTGGAAGCATCCTGGGGTAGTGTAGATTCTAAAGTATTAAAATCATGAAAGGGGAGGGGGTAGGGGGCACGATAGGTAGAGCAAGAGGGGAAATCTGGTAAAGAACTGCATCACCCATGTTACTCAGGTGAGCGATGTGGCCCATGGGCCTATTGTTTTTAATTATTGGTCATTCACTATCATTTTAGAAAATTGTATTTTTATAAGGATAGCAAAGAATGAAATTATTTTATTAAAACTTCTTTAAATTATGAGAGAAAGAACTGTTGTTTCTTCGACTTTGTGTAAATCATATGGATGAATGCTTATTTTTAACTTTGTTTTATGAAATTTCACAAAGAACAGTCGCATTCTTCTTTATTTATTACGTAATACTTGTATATTTGTCCTATTATCCATACACACAATCAACATATAATCTGATAAATCTGGAGTTAAAATCAATCTGTATGAGGTTTTCTCTCAGAGATGTATTCTTCCATCAATATAATGCATATAACTGATGTAAGCTCATATAGCGAGAAATACATTTTTCAAAACACAGACTCGGAGTAATAATGTTTGAATCAATAGAATAATCTGTCAGCATAAAAAAATCGAGCACAAAATTTTAATTCTTTCAAGCTCACATAATTTTTTTGTTCCCACAAGTTATTTATGATTCTACCCTTCCGTTTTCAAAAAGCTCGTGTGACCTTATTTGTAATTGGAAATTGGTGAAATTTTCCAATGTTGTTGCATTATGACTCTATATTATAATTGTACCCATTGTTTGCTTTCATCATATCATGCTAAAATTTTAGAAAGGAAGTTGTCATGTTGTAAATTTTGTATTTACTGCCACCCGGTAAGTACAAAATTTACATGACAGAACTATTGGATCAACCCTCGAATTTTCGTTTTCTTTAGGTTTCGATCAGGCTACAGAGATTGTGCCACTCCTTCTTCGGTACGGTTGTAGCATCAACCTAGGTCAATGTGGTAAACCGTATATATATTACAGACAACATCCACTCTTCAGAATTGTCGAAAAGATTATAAAAAATGCGGAATGTGTAGAATTTACAGAAGAAAAATACGTTGAAAAGGTTGACTTAAGATTGTTCAATCTTCTACTTTGTGGGGGATGTGATTTATCTGTTCTTTTGCGTCCTGGGTAAGTATTCAGATGTCCTGAATATTCACTCATATTTGTAAAGAATAAAAGGTTGAATTTGACTGAAATTATTTAATAACGATAGTCGAGAATAGAAATATCAATTTGTTCGTTGTATGATTTAAAAACTGATACAGTAATAAAAGATCTAATTATACGAGGGCTGGGTGGTTGTGGCCATTTTAAGACCAGATTGATCTCCTTTAGATGGAGAGCTCCATACAGAGATACACAAAAATGATCAACTTTTAAAACTAAAATGAATGAAAATTTTCTTTGTCAAATGATAGCTTAAGATATATATATAAAATTAAGTTAAATCTTATGTTTTTGATGACCCCACAACCTCCTTAAAAAGAATCTTTAGTTATATTTTCAGTAATAAAGGAAAATCAATTCTTGCCTCATTGACAAGGAATGGATATTTTAAGGCGGCTGAGACTTTAATAAGGTGTGGATACAACTTCAAAGTTGATTCAAAATTCCAAAGTATTGACTTCTCGGAACTTGACATTTCAACTATTCGCTCAGAGTATGGATATTACCAACGAGCCAACTATGAGAGTGAAGTAGAAAAATTTCAAGAAATGTTAAAAAGAATTGAAGAACCACAATTGACATTGCAATCTCTATGCAGGAGAGCTTTGCGACAACATTTAGTATTCGTTAATAATGGCTCCGAGATAGAATCATTAATCAGTACCTTGCCCCTGTCAGAGGTATTAAAGAATTATCTCACTCTCAGGGATTATACACAAGATTTTGAGAAAATTGAATTCTATGAAGAAACAGGGTAATGTCACAATTAAGGAGACCAACTTTTTTTGTATAAAATCTACAATACAGAGTATGAATTTAACATAAGGTTAAGAAAGATGTATCCTAGTATATACCATCCGGGTGTTTTTAAAGTACATTTACATTAACCAACAAACAATTAATCAAAGGAGGCATCTAAACCATCTCAAAATTAAAGAAATTTCCTTGCTATAAATGTATGCTGAACCCGGTTTTACACATTCGTGGACTGCTTCAATTATTTCAAATTCTAATAGAAGTCGGTAAACTGAATCTGAAAGATAGAATATAAAACAGCGTTCTCTAATTTCAAATATAAAGGTATATTTTGTAAAAAAAAAAAAAAATTAAAAAAAAAAAAAAAAAAATTTAAAAAAAAAAAGGAGTGTCACGAATACTTAGGGTGAATGTTTGCCTGTCATTTATTGCATATGCATCTTTCTTCGGCCTTCTCTTTACAATATTCAATATTGTTTTTATCCGAAGGTCCGTACTTTTACGGATCCGGTTTTAATTTTACACAACAATAAAAAATTCTGATTATCACTTATTTTTGTAATAAAATATTTTTGTTGCTTAAAAATAATTTAATAAGTATATATTTATTAATTATAGTGTCAATTTGAATGCAAAGCATTTAATATATACTATTTATGGAAAATAACACTTTAGACTTTGTCCATAGGATTTATATGCTTTCAGCACATACACAGACACAAAATTCTTAATTGGCTTTATGAACCTAAACCCTTCTTATTTTGTTTTTAAACAAACTAACTTGAGATCTATTTTTATAGATTTTAGGCTTATATCATTTTTTTAAATTTTACTTTCGTTTTAAATTTTGTAAAAATTGTTTGAAATACTTGATATTCCAAAAATGGGGGTATACGTGTGTAAAGGGCTGTTTTGTTAAATATGTCTAGTCAATCATAATAAAGTTTGTGTTTTTGGTAACCTTAGATATAATTCTTACTAATTTTAAAGAAAAAATGGCATGTTAACAATTTAGATTTTGCGAATTATTAAAAATAAAGATATTTAGAGTTTTTATTCTTAAAGACGTGGACAGATTCAACATCAGTTTGTTAATGTTTTCCAGGAAAGATTTCAAATATTCTCCTTGCAAATGAATGTTTTTTGTTTCCACAAGTTTTAATATAAATTTGATGTGATTTGGTGCATAGTTAAATAAAATATGATATCACACTTCTTTATGTTTAATTTTGGCTGTTGAATTTTTAGAGATATGTACTTTGAGACATGTTGTATGGAAATTAATTTGTAAAGATATGTCTTTTATGGGTGTTTGAGTTAGTTCATGAGTTATTCAAGGTATTCAAGTAAAAAAAATGATCAGTTTGACAGAAAATTTTGAAAGTACGGGCCTACCTTACACAAATATAAATGTATTTTTGCATTTTGTATCACTCATTAACAATTCTGGGAATGACGTGTAATGATTTTTCTTTTATATTATGCTTAAATTTGATCATAACTATTTAATTATGAATGTCCCTTTAGGGCACTTGATTGTTGGAGGGAAAAAAACCAAATACCTATATATTAACCATATTCAATGATTGACATTTTCTCTTTACATGTTACCATGTTTATTGCTATATACAAATTAATACATACTTTTATCAATTGTAATTACGTTAAGTTGTAGATTACATGTTCATCCTTCAATGTCTATTTTGAAAGTTTATTTTTACGCAAATTTAGCATATCATAAAGTACAATCATCTTTTACATTTAGCTGCTGGTTAAACAAAGAAATATACCACAAAGAGCGTATTAAACAACTTCCACCCTGAATACAGACATACTAACATACTACTACCCACACTTACTGCCACGAAGAATTACCGGTATCTGTTGTTTTTAAATTGATCATTTTTTCTTTGAAACTGGAGTGTAGTCCATTTGGGTCTGGGGGATTTTAGAGGAGAAAGCCTTCTCTTCAGGACCATTTGCAAAGCGAAGTTATATGATGATTCAACTGGTTGTAAGGGTAGGGGATCCTATACCAAACGAGGCTATACAGAAATTATTTGTGTTCCTTTTTGATAATTAACCAATCAGAAGCTAGAATTCAATCAAAAATTAATTATTCCATTTTACGTAATTCGAATTTTCTCTAAATGCTTTGTCTACATTTTTATTATATACATATTTACAGATAGATTGGAAATAAAATTTGTCCAAAAAAATGAAATACATAAACCAAATACATCAACGTCTTTGGAACTCTGAAAAGAAATGAATAAAAAATCCATTATTAATAATTTTGACGATAACATGGATTTTGTATCATATTTCTGAGAAATATAGGGAAATTGTACCTGGCTGTTTTAGTCAAATGATCGAGAACCCAGAATCTCGGATGTTCCGCCTCTGATGGATTGTAGTGATCCAATCAGCGCAGGAGCGGCGATGCTCAGGAACACAACTATTAAATAATGCAGAAATTCATTTTAGAAAATATATTCATCATAAAAATTAAAAAGTGTGCAGTGTTACATATGTTAAAATTGTTTGCAAATCAGTTTTAGGAAACTACATAGAGTTATAAGTGAGATGACATCCCTTTATACTAGTATTTTGAAGGATAATTTCATAGTTTTCAGTTTTTATAATGAGCGACTAATTGATACTTACAAATGAGAATAATGGGGAGGAGTCCTCCGAGGCCACTCTGGAGTCCGAGTCCCCCGGACATTCCCCCTCCTGTCCCGACGTATCCATAGGCTGGTTGAACGGGGGCGTAGTACATCTGGGGTCTAGGGTAGTTATAAGCCAAGTGTTCCTTAGAGTAACCATCAGCGGCAACAGAGACAGCACAGCCGACCAGGACGATCAGACAGACGGACAAAGCCATTGTTCACTGGTAAATATGATATTTTATGAACCATCAATATCATTGGCAAGTTTTTTTTTAAATCGTAAAATGATTAATAATTTTCAGATATCCTAAGCTGGCGGGCTACAATTACTTATTACTGTATAACATTGCTATCGAAGAGGGGTATGGAGATAACGAACAGTATTCAATCTCAAAGTCCATAAAACAATACAAAATAAGAGCAGAGCAAAACACGGACCCCCGAAACATCAGAGGTGGGATCAGGTGCCATGAACGAGTGAGCATCCCCTGCCGACCTGTCACACCCGCCGTATGCTCTTTGTCATGATCAGGAAATAACGGAAAAACCCGTCGTCAATTCAGTGTATAAATAATGGACTAACAATTGGTATGAAAAACGTCAGTAAGCATTTGACTCAATGTTAAACTGTATTTGCTGACAAGGTCATTGTATCGACCATAGAACTTACGAAATGAAGACTTTAAACGAGACTGCTGATATTCTCGTTTCGTCAACTTGCTGGTCAATACAAGGAAATAATTGAAAAAATTGCCCTTGTAACTCTTCAATATTTGTTTGTTGTATGTATCTATTTTAGATAAAGAAAACGTTAAAGTCGGCCGCATGTCGCAGTGGTTAGAGCGTCTGCTATAGAGTCGCGAAGTAAGGAGTCAATCCTTACGTCGCGGATTCGAATCCCACTGTGGGACGTAGAAACCGGTCATTCGGATGAGACCGTATAAACCGAGGTCCCGTATCGCAGTAGGTGCTGGAACGAAAAAGATCCCACCCTGCTCAATGGCCCTAAAAGCCGAGTATAGGACAAAATTTGCAGCTCTCCACCGGCAAGTGGTGGCGTCTCCATGTGAATGAAAAATTCTCGAGAGATATGATAAACAATATACAATCAATCAGAAAACGTTAAATCAATTCATTCATTAAATACATTTGAATTCTTTGCATGTCAACATACACACACACACTTGTAAATTCTAATTCACTGACTCCATCCCATCCCTTTTTTTTTTTTTTTTGCTTTTTCACGAATATTTGAGAGTATGTGTCTATAGTTATCTTCCTTCTCTTCCGCAAACAATATTCTATAAATATTGCAAGTAGTTGAGTGTAACATTGAAAATTCTCACCCCAAGAAAACCATTGACAATGGTTTTCAATGGGTGAAAATTTTCAATGTTACACTCAACTACATGCAATATTTATTACATTATACTGAATGTTTTATACAAATACATATTACAGTGAACCGTGCGCGCATAAATTCCGCGCAGTCGCTATTTTTTGGAAAACCACCCGTCGTCAAGCAATGTTGACTGTTGCTACGCAGGAGGGCGTGGCTTCATTATACAGCGGGTAGTAGTGTTTTTTATCAAATGTTTCTCGACGAATCAGATTCAAGTAATTTACATGAAAGTATAATATTTGACAATGTTTCACTATATAATCTCGATGAATTGAAACAGGGTCTTCTAATATAAACCCCCTCACTCCCTGTCCTTTTTAAATGGTAGTGACATAAAAAATTAATTACTATTAACTTCAGTTGACTTTTACTAGACTTAGTATTGAATTATAAACATGTATTTTTGTTTTCATTTTTTCATAAGAAAATTATTTCTTTTCCATTTTCCATGTCTTGTAAACTTACCTAACCTGTAGATTTTGTAATTTGATTGTGGGAAATAAACAGATATTGTGCTTTTTATATCATTTTTATTTCCGACGAAAATGACGTACCTGTCCAATAAGAGACCATCCGAGTACTTCATTTGCTGTCATAGGCCCTCGGGTATCCCTGACGGGTAGATACACCTGTAGACTATAGAATTTGGTGCAGGTAATATTTCATTGACACACTTATACATGTGCCTCAATTAGTTCATAGCGTCCATATCTAGAGTTATTTGAACATCAATGAAGTATGAACAGTTTGCACAAATATACTTTCTTTTGAAAATGTTATAATTTTCAAAATGAGACATATGGAGATAACGAACAGTATCCAAGATCAAAAACCCATTAAGCAATTTGAGATTGTGAGTTTTATTTTTGTTTAGTGTGTAGTGGTATGGTTAAGGTGTCAATCTTTCAGTAGTGCTGATGTCATGGTGTTGTCGTAGCATCAGCTTTAAATAACCAGATTTGGGCAAAGAATCATTTGGGTGGAATTACAAGGTGAGATGTTTTTAGTATGTGGTCCTGTTTCATCACATTGGATGATTTTGAGTTCTTCTATACAACTAGAACATAGTATTGACAAATTTAGACGAAATATTAAAGCATACAATTTAATTTTTCTGAGTTGCTGGTATGTACAAAGGAGATTAAACGAGAGAAAGGGCAGCGCCGGATGTCATTTACATATTAATGAGTAACCTTTTCTGGGTGTGTTAGTTTGCTCATCTAAAAATGCACTTAATATGAAAGGTTAGTGAAGTAGTATTCAATCCCAGGCTAATGACAGCGACTTATTATGTTATCATTATGGAATTTGTATCTAAGGTATTAAATCACTGTTTTAAAAAATACCAATTACTATAGAAGCACAAATATTCGTGGAGGATTAAATTTCGTTTATTACGTTGTTAACAATTATCAACGAAATTAAATCCCACACGAAGTTTTATATGAGTATATATTGAATAGGGTTACTTTCAAAACAACGAAATGAAATACCCACGAAACTATTCCTGATGACAAATCAACGAAATTTTATACCCATGAAAATTTGTGCTTCTACAGTAATCCTTGAAGATTCCAAAGGAAGATCAATAATAAAGGAAACCAAAACTTTTTAAACATGTACATCATTCATCAACCTTTGGATGGAATACAATTTTCTCATCAATTAAACACAGCCATTCCCCACGTTAAATTAAAGTCCAGGCTTTTTAATATCATCGACAACTGCTTTTTCAATAAAAATGGTCATTTGCAAAATTATTTTGTTAAAAAAAACATTCTGATTGTACACACAAGTTCTCTTAGGTTGACATCAAAGAGATGCTTGAGTTATTTTAATTGACAATATTTATATTGTTTTTGGAGACCAGGTCTTCCAACAATCTATTGGAATTCTCCTGGGCACGAATTTACTAGCAGACCTATTTTTGCATTCATGTGAATCAGAATGTGTGCAAAATCTTGAAGAAAACACTTGCTGTATCCTTCAACTCGACATTTATATATACTCAACAAAAAAAGAAACGCATAATCAGATCAAACATGATAATCAAGTTTTTCAGTTTAAACCTTATGTTTTAAAAGTGATTTTAGAGTGTGTTGTGATAAAAATGAAACATGTCCTATGTTGCGAATTGAAAAGTAAAGTTGGTGTCATTGTCGCCGCCTCCAAATTGTAGGGGCATACCGACATATCCAATCCATATGTCCTTTGCCATGCCTCAGCACTAGTGGATTTCCAATGTACGGAAATCGTGCACGAATACCAGCTCCTCTCGGTCCTTTCAGAATAATTTTTGCACTTTTATGCTGATTTCTTCATCCAGCAATTAGAGCAGCAGTGTGTACAGCTATGCAGGTGCTGAAAGGGGGGGGGGTTGGTTCTAACGGCCCTGTCCGGATATGGTAACCCGCAGACGGCCGTATCTTGGTCTATCATCTATGTTCATAGCTTGTGAAGACGTACGTTTAACCGCTACAAAGCCGATTGATGTACACCAAATGCAGTTGTTTCTTCCTGTTGCTTAGCTCCGGCTAGGCGTGGCATTGCAGCATCAACATTGCAATCAAATCTTAAATATGGGTTTAATAGTAAGGTGTATTGTTTCTCTAAATCCAAAATATCAATCAAAATAGACCCCTGACTTACAAGAAACTATGTAAAACAATTTTTTTTTAAACACGGTTAATCAAGGGAAATAATTCAACACTTGGGTCTTAAAAGCCCGTGTTGTCCTTTAAATAGGTCACAGGTATCCAATGATAAAAAAGATAGTTGTTCCTATACTTTTTCAAAATTTCTTTGATTAGTAAAACAATATGGGTTTCTTTTTTTTTTTTGTTGAGTAAATCTCAGTTGATTCGATACGCAAAAGCATGCTCTACGTATGAACTATTTCTAAAACAAGGTAAAGAAGACGGGGGGATAAAGCGGACGAAGTGCCTATAGTGCGACAGAAGTGAAAAATTTAATCTCGATTATGTCCAAATTTTATTTGATATTTCATCTAATATTAAAGTATACTTTATGTAAAATCTCTACAATTTACATAAATCTTTCAGAGACTGAAAATATTTGCTTATGAAAAAGCATACACACACTAAAAAGAACAAAAACGACCATTTTCTCATGCTTTAACAAAATTTTTCAGCATGAGTGGGTCTTCCCTCCATTTTTTGAAAGATAATTCTAAAAGTTTGCAATAAAATATACATTTTTTGGTTTACAAAAAAATGGAGCTTACTATACCTTATAAGTAAACTTTTATGACAAAACATTCGCATCTTTCTGAGAAATACTTCAAGTCCATTAAGGTTTCGTCAAAGGTCAACATGACTAAAAAATTATTTTTACAAAAGCTCCAAAACTATGTGTGGTATAAAGTCAAAATGTTTACAGTTTATAAATATATCATCGATTAATAGATAGAAAGTATCGCTTGATAACAAATATTTTTTGAAAAAAATTGTATCAGAAAATGTGCATATATTAAGAAAAATGCAGTCTTGCTTAATTCTGTCTTTTTTGTGAAAACCATCATTGCAGAAATAATATATGTTTATCATGAAGGGCAAGTTGGACGTGAATGGTCTCTGAAAGGCGGTTATTGAAAGCATGTCATGTATAAAGACAAGTCCCCTATAAAATAAGCCATTCGCAATATACTTTCACTTTCAAGTCTTAACATTTGGATAAAATAAACAGGGAAAAAACTTTCCAGAGGCTATCCAAGTCCAACTTGCCCTTCATTGATAAACATATTTTTTTCTGCAATAATGGTTTTCACTAAGAGAATTAATCAATTAGGTGTATTTTTTTTTTAAATATATGCATTTTTAAGAAGAGTTTTTTCTCACTTAATAATTTTTCCAAGTATCTTTTTAACAAGTGATACTTTCTAGCTGTTAATCAATGAAAAAATAATAAACTGTAAAAGTTTTAACTTTATACCTCACATAGTTTTGGGGCTATTGTAAAAATAAATTTTTGGACATGTTGACCTTTGACGAAACCTTAAGTCATGGGTCATATCACAAACATGATTTAAATGGCCAGGATACGTATTGCTAGGGTTCGAATCCCATGAGTATCATATATTTTTATAAAAGAAAAAACTACGAGATTTTTTTCTCTAAGACAAAGTTTTTTCTCATAATATCATAAATTTTAATAATGCGTGAGAAGTTAATTTGAATACTTAATTCACATATTGATTACGATTTCTTAATATCTGACGCTATAGGCATTCTGTCCGCCTTGTCCCCCATCTTCTTATTGACAAACAAGTTAATGAAACATAAATATCAACAGTCTCGTTTAAAATCATCATTTCGTAAGTTATATGGTCTGTACAATGACCTTGTCAGAAAAAACAGATTATCATTGAGTCAAATGCTAATTGTTAATCCATTATTTATATCACTAGATGCTATGGCGTAAAAGAAGTCGAACATGAGTTATCGTTCATAAGATGCGTAAAACGTCATCACTAGAGACCTATTCACTCGTACATGAAGTATTCCACATGTGTTAAAATATATAGAAATAAAATAAATATTCTTTAATAATATTTATTTGATTGGTAATTTATATTTATTTCATATGTAATTTACAATGGGGTTATTATATATCAATCCGTATGCCGAAATGTGGAAATGTCAGAAACAACTTGTCAATATAAATTAATCATAAAACATCGATGAATTAAAGATAATGATTTTTATCGTGGATTGATTTTAATAATAAATAAAAGGAGCTGAGGTATAGTACTGGATATATTTCCTTTCTATATATTTATTTGTATTTCGATTGGTGCAGTTTGGTTGTTATGTGTATTGCGAATGGAAAATGCACGGGGGGGGGGGGGGGGGGT
>PRKT01000159.1:973778-1019768 GCA_003671525.1 Saccostrea glomerata | reverse complement strand
CAAATACAATTTTAGTCTGATTATAATATAAATGTGGCATGCAAGTAGACTGCACTAAGAACATAAAGAGACTTAATCAAGGATCATTATTCTATTTATCGCTGTTGAAAAGTTTCAATTTCCAACTGCTTAAGAACTTTTCTCTTCCTTTGCTATAAGTACAAACCAGTAGAGCTTCAGTCTCGACAGAGACTTCTGGTTTTAAATGGAGGTCCACGCCTTCTTCCAAGAGGAGTTTATTGTGAATTTGTGAAAAAATTATGACATCCTGTAAAAAATGTTCTCAAGTACCACTGTGCTAGAAAATCTGAAACTTATGTGGAATCATCCTCAGGTAGTGTCGATTCAGATTTGTTCAAATCATGACTCCCAGGGTAGGGTGGGGTCACAGTGGCCAATCAAAGTTTTACATAGGATTACATAGGGAAAATCTTTAAACATATTCTCAAGAACAGCAAAGCCAGGGTTGGTCATATTTATATGGAAGCATGCTTAGATAGTGTAGATTCAAGTTTGTTCAAACCATGATCCCCAGTAGTAGGTTAGGGGGGAAAATCACAGTAAAAAGGGTAAGTATCCTTTATTAGTATAGATTCAATTTTGTTTAAATCATACTCCATCCCTTTTAGGGGTATGTTGGAACCACTTGTGCATTACAGCTTTTCAAAACTATATTGCTTTTTGCTAACCTGAGCCTAAGGCTCAAGTGAGCTTTTCTTATCAAAATTTGTTGTCTTCGTCGTCGTCGTCGTCGTCGTCGTCGTCGTCGTCTACTTTTCACATTTTCATCTTCTCAAGAACCAATTGGCCAATTTTAACCAAACTTGCCACAAGTATCCTTGAATAAAAGGGATTCAAGTTTGTTCAAATGGAGGGCAAACACCATCCTTCAAAGGGGAGATAATTATGAATTATTGAAAAGTCAATGGAAATAAGTCTTATCAAGAACCACTTGGCCAGGAAAGATGAAACTCATGTGGAAACATCCTCAGGTAGCGTAAATTTAAGTTTGTTCAAATCATGACCCACAGGATTAGGGTGGGGTCACAATGATCGAACAAAGTTATACATAGGAATATTTAGGGAAACCTAAAATTTCTTCTTCTCAAGAACAGCAAAACCATGATTGGGCATATTTATGTGAAAGCATTCTCAGGCGGTGTAGATTAAAGTTTGTTCAAATCGCAGACACCGGGGGTAGGGTGGGGCCACAATGGTTGATCAATTTATATATATTAGGAATATATAGGAAAAATCTTCAAAAATTTTCTTCTCAAGAGCAGAAAAGCCATAATTAGTGATATAAATATGGAAGCATCTGCAGGTGGTGTAGAGTTTGTTCAATTCATGACCCCCGGTGGAAGGGTGGGGCCACAATGGACGATCAAAGTTTTACATAAGAATGTAAAGGGAAAATCTTCTCAAGAACAGCAAAGATATAATTGGTCTTTTTTATATTGCAGCATCCCCAGAATGTGTGTATTCAAGATTGTTCAAATCATAACCTCCGGGGGAAGGGTGGAGCCACAATGGTTTTTATAGGTCACCTGAGTCACTCAGGTGACCTATTGCTATCCGTTTTCGTTCGTCGTCGTGCGTCGTCCGTCGTCCATCGTGTGTTAACATTTAAACATTTTCAGCTTCTCTGAAACCACTGAACCAATTTCAACCAAATTTAGTATACAGCATCTATGGGTGAATGGTAACAAAAATTGTGAATTTAATGGTCCCTGCCCCCCTGGGGCTTGAGGGGTGGGGCCAAAACCCCTAAAATTAATGAAATCTTTAAAAATCTTCTTCTTTACTCCTGGACATCAAGCAGTCAAACTGTTTGCATGATTGTAATCAGCATTGAGTCCTCTACCAAAATTGTGAAATTCATGGCCCTGGGGTCAGGGGTTCTAGTGCTAAGGCGGGGCTAAATAAGTATATAGTGAAAATACATTATTTCTTTGAAAATCTTCTTCTCTGCTCCTGGGTTTTAGATAAATTAACTAAGTACATAGATATGATGAGCAAGAGTGCTTCTACCAAAATTATGAATTTCATGGCCCAAGGATCAGGGGTTCTGGTGTTAGGGCGGGGCTCTATTGATTATATAGTGAAAATACATTATTTCTTTGAAAATCTTCTTCTCTGCTCCTAGGTATCAAATAAACAAACTAAATACATAGTTATGATGAGCAAAAGTGCGTCTACCACAATTGTGAATTTTAGGGCCCCAGGATCAGGGGTTCAGGTGTTAGGGCGGGGCTTTATTGATTATATGGTGTGAAAATACATGAATTCTTTGAAAATCTTCTTCTCTGCTCCTAGGTATTAAATAAACTAACTAAGTGTATAGTTGTGATGAGCAAGAGTGCCTCTACCAAAATTGTGAATTTTATGGCCCCAGGCTCAGGGGTTCTGGTGTTAGGGCGGGGCTCTATTGATTAAATAGTGAGAAAATACATGATTTCTTTGAAAATCTTCTTCTCTGCTCCTAGGTAGTAAATAAACTAGCTAAGTGCATAGTTATGATTAGCAAGAGTGCCTATACCAAAATTGTTAATTTTATGGCCCCAGGGTCAGGGGTTCTGGTATTAGGGCGGGGCTCTATTGATTATATAGTGAGAAAATACATGAATTATTTGAAAATCTTCTTCTCTGCTCTAAGGTATTAAATACACTAACTAAGTGCATAGTGATGATGAGCAAGAGTGCCTCTTCCAAAATTGTGAATTTTTTGGCCCCAGGGTCAGGGGTTCTGGTATTAGGGCGGGGCTCTATTGATTATATAGTGTGAAAATACATGAATTCTTTGAAAATCTTCTTCTCTGCTCCTGGGTATTGAGCAGATGAACTACCTATATAGTTATGATGAGCAAGGGTCCTAATCCTCCAGAATTTTGAGTTTCTAGGCCCCAGGGTCAGGGGTACCATGGAGGGGGGAGTTGTACTTATATACTGAATAAAAATGAATTGTTTGAAATCTGCTCCTTGGTATTAATCAAGTAATTTTGAAAAGCAACGATGCCTTTTTCAAAAATTGTGCAATGTGTGGATCTAGGCCTAAGGGTCAGGGGTTCATGCGTGGTAGGGACACTACTGATTATTGCTGAAAATTACTGATTAGCTGAAATGCATTTTTTGTTCCCCTACCCTGCCTATGGATATTAAGTAACCAAACTAAGCAACTGCTTAGTGTATAGTTATGATGATCAATGGTGCCTCTTTCAAAATTGTGAATGTCATAGCATCTGGCTTAAAACATGAATCATATTTAATAACTGGAAAGTTGTTGCATAATGCTCAGGTGACATAATGCCAATGGGCCTCTTGTTTTGGGTTATTTTTCTAGCCTGTGCTCAGGTGAGCAATGTGGCACCTGGGTCTCTTGATTCCTAGCCACAGCGTTCAGGTGAGCGATCTGGTCCCTGGGCATCTTGTTTATCTGAATTGTGGGTTGTCTAAAATCTTTCTTTTGAACTAATCAAGATGAAACATTTTTTTGCATAGAGCAGAACATAAAATTATGATGGTTAAGTATAAAAGTTAATTAGATTTTTGCTCGGTTGAATATAGGAAATAAAGTTTCAAATATTTCAAGAACAACAGGTCCATAAGTATTAATATTTACATGGAGCAAAAATTTTAATTTTGAAAAATATTTGTCCCTGGTGTTTTCCCTTGGATACAGAAGGGGAATAATTTTTTTAATTTAATGTGAATATGAGTTGTACATAAAACGCTATTGTTACAGTGCAGTATTATCAAATGTTCATTCAAAAATATAAATAACATTCAATGTACTTTATTGTATTGATAACCTTAAAATTAAAATAACGTGTGAAGAATTTTTTTTTCAGGTATACACATTGTTGTAGACATGGTCAGTTACCTGCTAAAGCAGGGTCTTTCACCAAACGATACGAATTCAGACCTAGAGACTCCTTTATATTTAATCCTAAAAAGCGCAAAATATCACACCCAAGATGAAGTATCTTCCATCGTTAAGCTCTTGATAAAATTCGGCGGAAATCCAAACCAAGAAAAACTTGAGAAAAATCCTTTGGTTTTAGCAATAGAAACATTTAATGCTAAATGTGTTCATATTTTACTGAAGAATGGAGCGAAGGTGAACAATTTGCCGAGTAGAATGACCGCACTGCATGTGATGTACGATTCCATTCTATCTGGTTTGGTTAAGAACCAGAAAGGTATTGTTTTTAATTTTTAAAAAAAGTTTGTCTACAAAATCTTAATAGTGAATAATATTATACTTTGTTTTTGATATGATTTTTTTGCAGATTTAATTAACAGGATGGGAAAAATTCTGAATTCACAATATAGAAATTGTAATTTTGTAAAGTGTAACTTTTAGATTTATGGTATCTGGTAGATTGTGCAGATGTACATACGATAAATATAATAACCGGATAAATCATTGCATTATATGGGAATAACGTTTGCGTGTAATTATTACCAAAAAAAAGACTACCCTTTTTTCTGAGTCGTTGCAACTGTTAATCCTCGTATAAACAGAGAATATTTGTTTAATTTTGTGAAAGACGTATCTGTTTCCACATTTATTTCATATTTATTTGTTTACTAGAACAATGCGTTAATGAGAACCTAAAATAAATTTTATGACTATGAAAAACGCATGATATCCTGAACTTTTCTTTTATCAACTGCCCATATAGCAGATGTGGAAAATATCTCCCAGTTGATTCGAAAAAAAGTTTGTTTTACCTCATTTTTTTAATCGAAGTAGGCTTGTGACAAATAAGTTGATAATACAGGGATATCAGCAATCTTGTTTAAAATCAGTACCTTGAAAATGCCATAGTCGATATATTTTTTAAGTACCTTCGAGAATTGTTCACTCATATTAAGACGCCACTTCTTACTGGTTACAAATTTGGACATGCCCTCAGAACTTAGGCTTTTGAGCAGTGAAGGATCTTTCTCCTGTCAGCACCTACTTTGACACAAGACTTGGGTTTAAGTTTTTCTCATCCGAAGTTCCGTTCTTAACGTCCTGTAGTGGTATTCTAACTCTCACATAAGGATCAAATCTTTACTCCGCAACACTAGAACAAATGCTGTAACCACTGCAACTCGCAGGCACCTTATAGTTGACAAAGAGCTTGTTTGCAAATACCATCTATTGTTCAGCACCTATAAGCATATGATTTTTTTTAATTGAATATAGTTTTATTTTCAGAGGACATTCTCTTTTTGCAACATTTGCTAGTTACGAACCATGTTAATTTAAATGCGAAAAATACCTGCGGAGATAGTGTTCTTCACCTTGCTGTCAAAGTTTTGTGTAATAGAAATAAATCTGTTGGAGCTACACAACTTATTCAAGAACTCGTTGAACATGGATCAGATGTGAATGCAACCGATTGTAATGGACAAACTGCTCTTAGTCTTTGTTGTGAATTTGGTTGCGGTGAGTTTAACCAACTGATTGAAAGTAATGTAGATTTATAAATCTCATTTAGCAAGGTACTGCACTGATTTGCCTTCCGTTATATAGATATGTGTGTAAAATTATTATAAACAATACAACGCAGGTGTAACTGTATACGTACAGTGTATACAGGGTTATTTTCAGCTCTTGTTATTTTCGCCATTTAAATTAATGCTAAAATGAAACGGAGACGAAAATACCCCTGTATATATATTATCATTTCTAGATTTTAATTTAGATAGAAATTATTTTGATAAATAATAATAATAATAAATAAAGGTAATATGTCTCAAAATAAAATAATTATATCATTTAGATATTGAATGCATTGCTGTTAGCAAATATTTACTGGAAAATGGAGCGGATCCCAATAAAGGATATGCCTTGAATCATGCATTCAAACACGTGCAATGTGGTATAAAAGTTGAAGCGAAGGGGTTAATTTTTCGACTTCTATCATATGGAGCAGATCCCAATGTCGAAACAGACTGTGTTGATACACCGAGTCTCCTGGTAGCGATTAAAATGGGAGAGACGGACTTGGTTAAAGCGTTGTTGAAAAGAGGTGCTCACCCAAATACCTGTGATGATTCCGGAACCAGTCTTTTACATGCATGCAATTTAGGTAGAGTATCCTGCTCTATGTTTGAACCGTTTCTAAATCGAGCTACGTAATATATACAAACAAATTGATGAAACAGGAAGCAGTCTCATTTAAGGTGGGATTCTTCTCCCACAAAACTGTATTTCTTGTATTTAAAAATTAATGAAATTTTCACAGAATCAAGAAGACAATATTACTAAGGGATGGTATTAGTTAGATTAGTTTTGACCGTTTTATATTAGAGACAAGATCTGGTCAAGGTCACTATCTTTCCCCTGGTCATTAAGAATAAAAATAACTGCATCAAATCATGAGATAGGGTTGTCTATTTCAAAAGATTAAATGTTTTTCTTTTTACATAAAAAGATATAACTATACAGGATCTAAGAGATGATTTTGCCAAATTGACACAAATAGTTTAACCAAGCTGGATTTTGGCTAATCCGAATTTTCTCTGTTTTTCTTAATTTTTTTAGGATATTTCATTTATTTTTATATGCGCCCTATATTTAGATTTTTCTTATTTTCACATATTGTAAAGCAGTCATATAGAACAACAAAATGATACAAAAATAAAATGTTTTGACCGTTACGTAAGAGCGTAAAAACACTTATCTATGAATTTTTGGCTCATATCTGTACTTGGAGTTGAAACTTTCAAAAGCTAATATAATAGAAGATTGTATGGAAATTCATATTTATTTGATATATTTTAAAGCTTTAGTTCCTTATTATTAATTTAGCTAACATTTGAAAAATTCTTCTAGTCTTTGATTGTGTAAAAATTATAACTAAATTCGTAGTTCTATAATAATTTTGAGAAGCAGAAAAAAGATATTTTCATACGCCACCATTCCGCGAAAAATATAGTCCCTGCTAGTTTTTCCAACATAATTTACCATTTCTATTCAAAGTTGTACAATTGTGATGAGGAAAGAAAAATATGGTCTTTTAGTCTCTTTCACCTAAATATATAAGACATATAAGCAAATATACATTGAATATTTCATCCACTCTGAAACCAGAGAAGAATCCTACCATAAAGAAACGTCGTATGTTCTGTGGTCGATAGAATGACCTTTTCATCAGCACGTCAAATCTATCGTAAAGTCAAGCTGACTGGTGTTTTTCATACATAAAGGATATGAAGATAAAGAACTGTATTCAATATCAAGGTCCATAAAACTATACAAAATCGGAGGAGAGCAAACACGGACCTCCAAGACATCAGGGGTGGGATCAGGTGCCATGTAATTGTTAGACCATTGTTTATACACTGATTTGTCGACGGATTTCTATGTTATTTCCGAATCATGACAAGGAGTACACGGCGTGTGTGACAGGTGATGCTCACTCCTCCAAGGCATCTGATCCCACCTCTGATGTTTTAGGGGTCCGATTTTGCGCTGCTCCAAAATTTGTATTCAATTGTTAAATGGACTTTTGAGCTTGAATACTGTTCGTTATCTACATATATTTCATTAAATGAATTTATAATTAAAATACCTGTGTAATGATAAGATTCTTATTTGCAAAGAAATTGGTTTTTTTTTTTTAAACTTATTGGTTTTTTTCTTTCTAAGAATAGTATAGAATAATTGAATAAATCCAAAATTCTTCTTTTGCTACAGTTAAAAAGTAAAACTTTTGTTTCATGAAAATTGTTCAAATCATAGGAATGCATGTTATGGTTTTTTTTTTAACTTTGTTTATTGAGTTTAACAAAAAAAATATTCTCTTTCACTGAATATTTTCTCCTTTATTTCTTACATATTTTTCTCCACCAATACAAATTCTCCATCAAAACAATAAACACAGTCAACTAATAAACTTATTATGTAGTGTTGAAATAAATTGTATAAGAAATTACTTACTACGAATATAATTTTAAAATACAGAAATAGACTTAAATGATGATTAATTTTACTTGCATGGATTTAACCGTTTCAATCATTCCAGAAAAGCTGAAACCCACATTAATTTTATTTTTGTGCAATGTAGCAATCGTTAATCCTTTCAAACAAATAAAACATTCTATTGATTAAAACATCCATTTACCAAATTTTTAAAGGGGAAAATATTCAGTTCCAAAAAATATATGGGGGCATGCTTATATATCGAGAAATCCATGGTTCATATCACAGGCACGGAGTAATAATGTTTGAAAACGAAGAAAAGTATCATTTGTCAACATAAATGCCCAAGGTTGCGCGAATTATCATAAAGTGTAGTTTTGTGCTACCGTACCAAGCACAAGGTTTTACATGAGAAATTAGGACAACTATCCTTTTAATCGAGCACAAAATTATAATTCTTTCAAATTCTTACATAGCCACAGCAATGATATTGTGTTATAATTATTTATAGAGTTGATCAAATGAGCAGTCCTTAAAAAGCTTGGTTTAAACGATCTTTTAATATGATTTTCTCGTACGTCTTGCTTTTGTCTTTTGAACAAAGTAATAAATCATATACTTTTTTTTTTGCTTTGTTAAGGTTTTGATCACGCTGTAGAGGTTGTGCCACTCCTTCTTCGGTATGGTTGTAGCATCAACATTGGACGACGTGGTAAACCGTATACATCTTACAGAAACCATCCACTCTTCAGAATTGTCGAAAAAATGACAAAAGATCACGATTATATAAACATTTCAGAGGACAAAATCGTAGAAAAGGTTGACTTACGACTGTTTAATCTTCTCCTTTGCGGGGGATGTGATTTATCTGTTCTTCTGCGTCCTTGGTAAGTATCTATATGTCCTGATTATTCAGTTGTATAATTTCTAATAAGAATGCATGGTTTAATTTAACTGACATTATTGATAGTTTAAAATAGAGATGTAGATTTATTAAAAAGTTAAAATATTTTTTTCAGTAATAAAGGAAAATCAATTCTTGCCTCTTTGACAAGGGCTGGATATTTTAAGGCCGCTGAGACTTTAATAAAGTGTGGATACAACTTCAAAGATGATTCAAAATTCCAAAGTATTAACTTTTCGGAACTTGACATATCAACTATTCGCTTAAGGCTTAGAATATACCATCGAGCTAACTATGAGAATGAAGTGGAATATTTTAAAGACCTGTTGAAAAGATTCAAAGAACCCCAACTGACTTTGCAATCTCTTTGCAGAAAAGCTATACGACAACATTTAGTATTCGTTCATAATGGTTCCGAGATAGAAACAATAATCAGAGCTTTGTCCCTGCCAGAGATATTAAAGAATTATCTCACTTACAGGGATTACACACAAGATTTTGAGAATATTGAATTCTACAGAGACACAAGGTAATCTGGTCATTTAAGGAGATTAACTTTGCTTTGTTGCACAACTGGTGGCATCCATATACTAGTATATATGGAAGATGGGTGAGTGGATGGGTGTATCATACATGTAGAATAATTTTGTCTTTTTTTTACAGATTGGAAGACGAAATGTTTCGGAATTTTTCCTGGGCAAACCTGGACTACTTGTGCGATATTTGAATATGAATACCGTTTAAGTTAATAGCTATTCCTTGTATCAACGAAACATCTGTGCCTTTAAGTTTGTAAAAAAAAATTACGTTTTAATTTTTAATTAGTTGTTAAACGTAAGTAATTGCATTTTTCCACTGGTGAGTGAACAATTTAATTTTTTTTTCAGTAGTTTCTATTGACAATAACATAACAATATAATTATGTACACATGTCACTATAAATAAATAAATTACTTACTTACTTAACATGTTGAAAGCAAAAAAAAAACTTCAAATGATCCTTTATAGAACACCCAACAGTTAAGGTGGGAGCAGAAGTAGATATAGGCGCCTTCACACACACACACACGTATTTTTTAAAGTTTCACATCTTGGTTGTATAAAAATCGTTCCAACAGTATGTTTAGACCTAATATTTAAAGAAATGCTTAAGGTTATTATTGTATTAAGAGAATTCACTTTTTAACGCATGTACCACTTTTACTGTATATTTCTAATTAATATGCATGTTATATTCCCTATTTTATATGTTATCAACTCTTTTTTATATATAGGGCTGGGTATTGGCCCAAGATTTTGTATTGCGATATTTTTAACTGTATTGCGATATGTATTGCAATATTTTCAATGTAATAAAAATGGCATTTTCTTACTAAATTTACTTTGATTTACATGCAGAATGTACATAACTATGATAAGTAACCAACACAAAAAAAAATCTTGTTGATTTTATTTAAGTTATGCTCTGAAATGTTACCACAAAACAACTTCTGACTTACTGTTTGGCTTAATATCAAACTTTCATAAGTCCATTTTCATATTTAATGACAAAATTCCTTAATCTCAAAATATTGCCAATATATCGATATTACAAAATCGTATTGCGATACGATATTTTTTGTCATTGTATTGCAATATATTGAAATATCGATATTATTGCCCAGCCCTATTTATATACCTATATGTATAAAAATTGGAACATATTTAATATCTGTAAGGTATAAAACGTTAGGTCGAAATTACTAGAACGTAAGTTTGTGGAATCATCGTTATTCGTGGGGGACCACTGTTCATGGTTATGTCACCTTTGCCAACAAATTCACATCCTCATAAATGTTTCTTTTATAAACATATTGAATAAATGAATTTACCATATACACTATGACCCATGAAATTGCTCCCCAACTAACAGAAAAAATTGTTTTCTACGAATATTGGCCTCCATGAAGTAAAATGATTCCAAAGTAGTTAATTTACGTAAAACTGCATTCATTTACGGTTCAGTTGCTCTCGTCCAAAATGTTAACATTCATTTTTTTTTTATTACAACTAAGATTAATTCCTCTATTTATATTTCATAATTCATACTTTTCTCTCCAAAAACACGGAAGGTTTTGACATTAACTTGTAAAAGTACTTGACCAGGCGAGCCACTTTCAAGAATTTTTACTAGCCCTGACCATACAATCACTAGCCTTTACCAAACTTGCTAATTAACTTATCATAATCGAGATTTTATTGACAAAACTTTTGAAACCAATTGTAGATTACAAAGAAATAAGGAATTAACTTTTATTAGATATATATATATATATATATATATATATATATATATATATATATATATATATATATATATATATATATATATATATATATATATATATATATATATAGTTATATTAATCCCTACATTAAACTTTAACTTCCATTCCCCCTCCGAAAATAAAATTGTCCAGAGTCTGGAAAGAGGAAACAAACGCAAACATTTACCAATACAGTCAATTCGAGGAAAAAATACTAAGACATTTTTTTAAAAAAATCCTATTCAACTGTACATAAAAAAAGCTACGAGAATTATTTATTAGCTCACCTGAGCCCAGGGCTCAAGTGAGCTTTTCTGAAAATGTGTCCTTTGTCTGTCGTCGTCGTCGTAAACTTTTCACATTTTCATCTTCTTCTCAAGAACCACTGGACCAATTTCAACCAAAATTGCCACAAAGTATCCTTGGGTGAAGTGGAGACAAGTTCGTTCAAATGAAGGGCCAAGCCCTCTTCCAAGGAAAGATAATTATGAAATTAATGAAAAATTAATGGCATCTTTTAAAACTCTTCTTCTCCAGAACCATTGGGTCGGGAAAGATGAAACTCATGGAAGCATCCTCAGGCAGTGTATATACAAGTTTGTTCAAATCATAATCCCCGGGGGTAGGGCGGGGCTACAATTGATGATAAAAGTTTTGCATAGGAATATATAGGAAATATCTTTAAAAATCTTCTTCTCCAGAACCACTGGGCCAGCGAAGATGAAACTTATGTGAAAATATCCTCAGGTAGTGTAGATTCAAGTTTGTTTAAATCATAATTCCCGGGGGTAGGGCGGGGCCACAATTGATGATCAAAGATTTACATAGGAATATATAGGAAAAATCTTGAAAATCTTCTTCTCAAGAACCACTGGGCCAGGAAAGATGAAACTTATGTGAAAACATCCTCAGGTAGTGTACCGGTAGATTCAAGTTTGTTCAAAGCATGACCCTCAGGGGTAGGGCGGGGCCACAATGGACAAATAAAGTTTTACATAGGAATAAATACACTCTTCTTTTTAAGAACCACAAAGCTATGATTGGTCATACCCTTATGTAAGCATCCTTATGTAGTGTTGATTAAAGTTTGTTCAAGTCATGAACGGGAAGTAGGGGTTGGGTAGGATGGGCCACAATAGGGGATCAAAGTTTTGCCAGTAAATATGAAGGAATTTTTTCCCCAAAGAACAGAAAGCCGTGTTTTATCATATTGATATAGAGGCATCCTCAGGTATTACAAAATAATACTGGTTCAAATAAGGGCTCCCGGCAGGGGTAGGACTGGGCCACAATGCGGGGGGGGGGGGGGGGGGGGGGGGGTCAAATGAATAAACAGGGGAAAAATTCATCTGCATAAAAACAGCAAAGGCATTTGTTGTATGGAAGCATCATCATTTATTTACAGATTTTACAATTAGACTTGAAATACAATTTGTAAAAAAGAAAAAAATGAAATAAATAAATAAAACAAATACATCTACATATTTGTAAGTCTGTGGAACTCTGAAAAGAAATGAATTAAAAATATTATGAGTTATTTTGACAATCACTTTTTAAAAAAATTTAAATAACGAAAATTATAGGGACATCATACCTGGCTATCTCAGTCCAGTGACCGAGAACCCAGAACCTCGGATGTTCCGCCCCTAATGGATTGTAGAGATCCAATCAGCGCTGGTGCAGCAATGCTAAGAACCACAACTACCAAGAATGCAGAAATTGATTTAAGAAAATGTATATCAACAGAAGATTTAACAGTATAGTGTAAGAATTGTCATCTTCACTTGCCAGGAGAGTATCGTATCAAAAACCTTGTCTAGAAAAGATGAAGAATTGTTGTCAAATCAGTTTTTGAAACTACGACTCGTACAATAAATTTTCTTGTAAGCATAAATGAATTGGATTGACTTATTGAAACTTACAAATGAGGATAATGGGGAGGAGACCCCCGACGTTACTTTGGAGTCCGAGTCCGCCGGACATTCCCCCTCCGGTGCCGACGTATCCATAGGCGGGTTGAACGGGGGCGTAGTACATCTGGGGTCTGGGGTAGTTATAAGCCAAGCGATCCTTAGAGTAACCATCAGCGGCAACAGAAGCAGCACAGCCGACCAGGACAAACAGACAGACGGACAAAGCCATTGTTCCCTGATACAAAAAGATCGTAAAAATGTTTGGGAATCATCAATAGCATTGGCAAATTAAATGTGAGGATGAACTTGCATTGATAAAAGTTTGTAACTTAATTAATGTATTCTATCTAGTGCTTGCGAGGAATAATCAATATGGCGTAATTTTTTGAAATTTAGAATTTTAACATCTTTTTTTCCTATATAAGAATTAGGTAATAAAATGTGAAAAATACCCTAGAAATCACAGTGAATGGACTAATCCCTGTGCGTTAGTGCAATGAGCTAACCCCAGCTTCGCAATATCTAATTGGTTATTCGGAATCCTCTAGATTTTATTTATGTGATTTATGTTAATGAAACGTGAAATACGTGAAATAGATAAGAATTTTCAGAAAGCTTAAATTGGCGGCTATTTATGTATCGCTTAAAAACTGTGTGCATCCAGCGGAACTCTATAAAATATCATACTTTCTAAAAAGACGTTGTTTTAACATTTTACACAATTTGAAAATTCTGAAAATTATATTTCCATTGAAGGAAAGATTCAAAATATTACCAGTGTTACTCCAATATGGGTTTGTGTGTGCAATCAGTATTTGATTTGACCATATTTGATTTGTATTTGACCATAATTCACTAAACACTTGTAATATCGATTAACTGAAACATAGGATCTGCTCACTTATCACTTCCAGTTTCTATTTCAACATGTCTTGTTAACTTACCTAATGTGTAGATTTTGTAATTTGATTGTGGGAAATATTACAGATATTGTGCTTTTTATATCATTTTTATTTCCGATGAAAATGACGTACCTGTCCAATAAGATGCCATCCGAGTACTTCATTTGCTGTCATAGACCCTGGGGTATCCCTGATGGGTAGATACACCTAGAATTTAGAATTTGGTGCAGGTAATATTTCATTGACACATTTGTACCTCAATTAGTTCATAGCGTTCATATCTATAGTTTAGAATATATCACCTGTTCATTTTATAAGACTATGAAATAAATGTAAAAAAAAAATGCTAACAATTTCACATTTGTTTTTACATCAATGAAGTTGAATTATATACTCGAACAAATATACTCCAATTCGAAAATGTAAGATTTTTGGGAGCTAAATTTCTCTTCTCCCTTTTTGGGGGGCAATGGGTAGGATATGCTTTAATTGTCAATCTTCTTCCAGATTGATAAACTTTCAAGAACCAGATTTGCATGGGCAAAAAATCATTGAGGTGGAATTACAATGTGAAATGCGTGTATTCGATGGTCCCGTTTCATCACATGTGATTATGTTGAAGAGTTGTTATTGACAATGAGAGCATAGTATTGACAGATTTATACGAAAAATTAAAGCATACAATCTAATTTTTCTGAGTTGTAGGTATATACAAAGGAGAATAATTCTTGTGTAAGAGCAGCGCCGGATGTCATTTACATATTAATGAGTAACCTTTCTGGGTGTGTTAGTTTGCTCAATGCAGATGGAAAAATCTGTGTATTCTAACCCTGGTTAATGACACAGATTTGTAATGTAATCGTTTGGAATGTGTATCAAAGGTATTTAATCACTGTTTAAAAAAAATCAGGAAATCCTTGGAGAATGGAGATTCCAAAGGAAAATAAATAAATGAAAACAAAGCACGTTATACATGTAGAGGAACAGAATAAATATATTTACCTCCAACTTTGCATGGTAGGCAAGATTCATAATGATTTGCTAAAAAAGCTTAAATTTGACTTTATGTAGTTACAGCATAGTCATGACAAGTTTGCGCTTTGGTGCAAGCCTGAAATATTTTGCATCGCCTATAACAGCTTTAAACCTCCGACTGAAATGAAAAAAAAAGTGTTTTTGGATGAAAAGGGTAAAAGTTATGAACAGTTATTAATCTCAGTTATTTTCTGTACAATGCAAATCGCCAGTCTGTTGCATCTACTTTTTTGTTTGTAGTCTGTCTTGTCTTCATATTTGTTATGTAGTTTACTTTAGTTTCGAGTAATGTATCTATTCAGTAAATCAACCAATTGTGAAGCTGATTTTGTCTTTTATTTCAAGTTCACTCAATATATCTGGTGAAGATTTTGTTAATTTTAAAATTAGGTAGTACAGGCGGTCTAAAACGTTTTATTCAGGTGTAACCTTTGCTCTCTGGAACAAAAAGACTATTGTATGGTGACATACATCTGCCCCCTACAGCAGGATAAATTGTGCTAACATGGAACATAATTTATGCAGACATGTGACATATTTATTCGTATCAAAATGTTTAAATGTCTCCACAAATATTGGTATGCACTGAATGTTCGGTAATTACACCTTCTGAGTTCTAAAATCAATACATTACACAATTTGAAAAATCGATTCGTTGTTTCTATGCTCAATAGAAGCTACAGGGATAAGAAAAGGCCTTCTATATTATCTTCGTCGAAAATTGTGTGAAAGGAACACAGTTTCTTTTTTATTGGTAAGGTAATTTTAATCTATTCCATTTTTATAGTGAATAATTAATTAATTGCATGAAAGTGATTTCTATGGCACGCCAAATTCACAAAAATGAGCAAAACATAGTTTCACAGTCGATAAACTAGGTTTATCGGTTGTAAACTAAAGTTTACGGACTGTAAACTATAGTAAACAACGTTAATCTATACGTATTTTACATTTGTAAACCATAGTTAACGCGATAATCTATGTTTCACAACCGTTAACTATACTTAAAGCCGAAAACAATCATTTGCGATTGCAAAACGTAGATTATTTGATAAATACAGTTTCACGATTGTAAACTGGGGTTTACAACTTTTAACTATAGTTAACGATCGTAAATTATAGTTTACAGACGTGAATCTATGTTTATCAACAAAATCTATTGTTAACGTTTTATTACAGACAGATAAACTTAGATTAGCAATCGTAAACTATAGTTAACAACCGTTAAACCGTTACAGATGAAAACTATAGTTAACGAATCGTTAGATATAGTTCACGGTTTGTAAACTATAGTTTACAGTCGATGAACCTAGTTTTAAAAAACGCCAAATTCACAAAAATTAGGTAATCAACGTTTCACAGTCGATAAACTAGGTTTATCGGTTGTAAACTATAGTTTACGGACTGTAAACTATAGTTAACAACGTTAATCTATATTTTACATTTGTAAACCATAGTTAACGCGATAATCTATGTTTCTATCTATGTTAAGTAAACTATACTTAACACCGAAAACAATCATTTGCGATCGCAAAACATAGATTATTTTTTAAAAACAGTTTCACGATTTGTAAACTAGGGTTTACAACTTTTAACTATAGTTAACGATCGTAAATTATAGTTTACAGACGTGAATCTATGATTATCAACAAAATCTATTGTTAACTTTTTTACAGACAGATAAACTTAGATTAGCATTCGTAAACTATAGTTAACAACCGTTAAATATAGTTTTACAGATGAAAACTATAGTTAACGAATCGTTAACTATAGTTCACGGTTTGTAAACTATAGTTTACAGTCGATAAACCTAGTTTATCAATTGTGAAACTAGGTTTAGCTCATTTTTGTGAATTTGGCGTGCCATAGATTTCGCCACAGTGAAGAAAGATACCAGATTGATATACAGTGTATTAGAATATCAGACGTGTGGCAAAACTTTTGATTTTCCATCTTTTCACGAAGACTGTTGTAAGAAAAAAATACTTCCTGGTCTGTAGAAAACCCACCTTCACAGAAATTAAAAACTGACCAAGCTCCTATTGTTAAATTTTTTTATTTTTGCAATATTTTCAATCTCGGCATATTGTATAGCTGTGACGCATAAATACCCTTTCTCTGAAACCATTTAACTTTACCAAGTCTAATACTTGACACCATGAACATTTCGTTCCTTTGTATCTTGCTTGTCTGAGCCACTTTAATTATTTATTTAGCCTTGATAAAAGCCAGGAAAAGTAAACAAACTCAGTATTCACCAATGATAGGTAATACTGTACATCATTACAATCGATCAACAACTTAAGAAAAAATAGACAATGAATAATGTATTACCGATGGTTAAAGTATGTTGTTTTTTTTCCTTGTTTTCCTGCTTTAGGAATTATCTTGCCATTTAATAAAGAAATATATTGCATGACACACCTTGAATAGCACTTATTTGGTTGAACTAAAGTTGAATCATATGTTGATAAAATTTTGTGAAGAAAACAAAACTGTTGCTATGGTTATCAATTAAGAAGGGAAAATGCTCGATTTTTAACATTTTTATCAATATTAATCCTGATGTGCCGGCGTCTTGCATGTAGTTAGAGATTCAATGATTGTCAAAATTAAAATTCAGGTAAGTTGTTCATAAATACTCGTATCATTCATAATTTTGTTAATCTACATTTAATGGTATGTATCCAAGGAAACAAAATATTTTTTTCAGATTTTTAAGCATATATTTTCAGCCTATTTCCATAGCAACGTTCTATTTAATAATAATTGATAATAATAATTTGATTTGTTTTTTGACAACACCTTTAAAACTTGATTATCAGTTATATAGAAATGTGCTTTTTAAAAGATAAGAGCTGTTGTATAAAAACCATGGCAATCATTGCCAACCAATAAATGAAAATATTAAATCTCCAATAAAACAACAAAATTCATTTGTTTCCGATTGACTGCTCAGGCATTAAATAATTGTATATAATCTGTACTCAATATATATGTTTCAAAGCTCTTTTCTCTATTGTTTGGTCACATTTTATCAAATAATTGCGGTTTTTTATTGTCTATAATTTTATGAAATTTAATTATTTTTTTTTTACTTTTTGAATACTTTGTTACCAAAGTAACGTATGCAATAGTTGATTTACCAAAAGTGTTTATCATGCATTTAAAACACCGGGCCTACCAGCTTTTGGAAACAGTCATTGCTAATTGTTTGCTTTGCCGCAAATGTTAAGAAAAGGGCTTTAAACATGTTTAACAGGGGCGTAGCCAGGGTACTTTTGATGTGGACGCCTGGATGGGCAGAGGGTTTGGGGGCCGCCTTAAGGTATTCAATGTATAACGACCATATTTTGTACCCTATAAATGTATGGTCCGATTTTTTAATCATGGTAGTATTTTGAAGATGTTATCAAATAAAAATGCTCCACCAAAGGAATTTACAAAATTTTGATTATTGATCTTGAATTTTACATTGAAGTCTATGGGCAGCGCATGTCTTTATAAGATATTGTAAAAAGTAATATGAATTTCAAACAAATCTCTTGGTGAATATATGCATAAACTCCCTCCTTATTTAACAATGAAATAAAATGAATTATTTACCGCCGAAATTATCTAGCAATATGTTCTTAACTATTTTAAAATTATTTAAAATCGTTTTAAATCCCTTCATTATATATTGAATACCTTAAGGCCCTTAATAGGTCCAGGGGGCGAAGCCCCCGGAAGCTGAGCAATTTTCGACGATTTCGATGTGCATATTTGACCCTCTTGATAGCATTTTTCTTACACTTTTTTAGTTAGTTACGCAGCCACATTTAAGGTCTGTTCTTTCCTTGTACAAAATGCGGACAAACACTCAAAGATGAGAAAGGATATGTCCAAAAGCGTTGTTTGACGAACCCACTAAAACAATTTTAGACTTGGAAAAGAAAACTCGGCAATATTCGATAGTAAACCAAAATCCGGGAAAATCTTTTGATATCAGTGAGGTGTATATACTATCGTATTTTACCTTGAAACTGATCTGTTGATTTATTTTTTATCGTTATTTCTAAATTGTTTCTAAGTATTTTTTTTAATTATTAACTAATATTTTGCAAAAATGATGAGAATGCTTTACAATATAACGCCTGTCTCGCTCTCCTCTCTCTCTCTCTCTCTCTTTTTTTTTTTTTTTTGAAAAATGATGTGGACGTTTGTGCGTACAAACGTACGCCTGGCTACGCGCCTGTTTAAATAATGCCATTTTCATAATTTAAGACATATTAATTATGATCGAAAGTGTGGTTACCAGTATGTGAACACAGAGATAGTTCGCGATTTTTGCATCACCCTTCGTATATAATTATATAATCTATATTTATACCCCCCGCTTGAAAAGCGGGAGGGTATATAGTAATCGGTATTTCCGTCCGTCTGTACGTCTGTCCGTCCGTCCGTCCGTCTGTCCGTCCGTCCTTCCGTCTGTCCGTCCGTCCGTCTGTTACGCTTTGGGGTACCCATCTCTTATCCGCAACTCCTCTCATACCACTGAAGGAAATTTAATGAAACTTTCACAGAATCTTTATTACATATTGCCATTGTGCACCTCCTATTTTACTTTTTGATCTGACATATATTTTGGATTTTCCAGAGCAAAACATTGATACTGCTAATATATTCATATGGGAGGCGGGGGGTATCATTTAGTGAGCTCATTGCTCACAGTACCTCTAGTTCTCTGTTATTTTTTCAAACTGACTTACTTTTTATGTCTACTTTTTAGTATCCATTTTGGTCGGCATCACACGTTAATATGTTACCGGAAGTGATTGAAGACATCAGTCGCTGTCGTCAAGTTGTCGAAATGTTATCACATGAACAGGTCTTGGCAGTAGACTGTGAAGGAATACAGCTGGGTGTAGACGGCCCCCTGACACTGGTACAAGTCGGAACCTACTCTACGGACGTGTATCTTTTTGATATCCATGCAAACAGGGAACTTTTGAAAAAAGGGCGACTAGGAAATATAATGGAATCGAAAGATATTGTTAAGGTACAGAATAAATAAGATAAATTTGTCTGAAATACATTGCCCTGATCGTGGCAAATAGTTGTGTTTTTATGAGGAAATCTTCATTATAATGTAAAAGTGATTTTTTTTTTTGCAAGTTTCTTGTTTCTAAAAAAGAACCCAATATCCAAAATTGAAAAAAATATCATTTTGAAAAGAGGTTTATTCCATTTAATATTGCACTATAAAGGTTATGCAATCCTGCTCTAATGACAGCGCTGCGCTGCATTTCCAGTTTGGTGTTACGCTTAGAAATGTATTCGACACCCAGGTACAGTAAACCTCATTTATAGATCTTGAATGATATTTTATTGATTGATATAGAGGTTATGATGTGATATATTAAAGTAAGTCGCTCAATATTTTTCTTTGATTGAAGGAAGCACACCTTTTAATACGCAAGTTTCGAGATTATCTCCCTTGGTGCGCTCTTTCGTTGAGGAGGGGAGTTTCGTTGCCGCGAAAACAAACAGGTGGGACAGATATTTGATACTGTGTATGTTGGATACATTGCATCATCGATATACAGGTTTATCATAACTACACTATTGCCAGGATGCACTCTGCAGCTTGAGAATAACCGAATTAAAGTAAAGGCATCATTTTTAAATCAAAAATATCGAAACAAAAAAGAAAATATCAGTGGATGTGAGACTTATCGGACGAGGGAAGAGGTATGGACCTCTAATAAATACGATACACATGCATCTGGTCATTGCATGTCGGGAATCTAAATTACATATCGATTCTTTTCCTTACTTTTACTTAAAAAACACTTACTTTTCAGAAAATGTTAGTACAATCAAGAAAATCTGTTACCTTATATAAAGACTATGACGTTTTTAGTTTTCAAGTACCCGAAAATTTATAGCGAGCGCAGCGAGCGTCAATAGACTAACGTGTAAGAACAGAGGAAATTCGGATTGAAATCTGTACATACGTCAGCCAAATTTCTCTGTGCAACATTCCCAGAATTCCTGCACTACCCAATGTCCTTTGCGCGAATATTGCCGAATAAATACATAAATAATAACGTAAAGCATATATCAGACTTTCAGTTTGTAGAAATCTTTCAAAGAAACAAGAAATAACTCTGCAATGTTTTTCGACAAAAATTGCACTAGTTCTATAGTTTCAAACAGACGCTCGGCTGTCTCCGTAAGCTCCGACGAGCTTTGTGACGTCGTATGACGTCACAGCTAGTCGAGATATCTCGTGCGGCTTGACGTTCGAAGTGTTTTTGATGGTACAACTGCGCTCGCCCCAACGGTCACACCGTAAAACATATTAGTAGATTTGTAAATATGCATAGTTGAGCTTGATAAAATCATCAAATGCATCACTGCTTAACATTATTATCTTTCTATAACATTTAATTAATTTTAAAAGCCATAAATATCGTTCTTTTATTTATGCACTTTTGTATACAGAGACAACCTGTCCCACCTCCATGCTGAAATGGGTACTTTTTGCGCCTCTATCGTAGGAGAGTTACAATCTCGAAACTGGCGTATTGAAGAGCACAAAGGCAGACGATTAGCTCCTCCACTTATGCAAGATATACTCTGGAAAGAAAGGCGTATCTGAATACAAAGACGACATTCGTGTAAAAAAAAATATGAATTATCTTTATGCTTTACATCCAGAAACAAAACATACTTTTTAACTCAATGGTTTTCCACAAATTTCATTTAAAAATAAACTTTGTTGTTATGCCTACTTTTATAGCACACGTTCAAAAAAGAGTAAAAAATTATTAAATTATACGTGTCATCATGATTATGAGAATATAAAAAATTGTCTTTATGAATTATTGGTCGTATTGCTTTTAGAAAAATGAACACGGGTTTTCCATGTGATCAAATACCGGTACCATAGAACCAAAAGACTAAAATCTTAAAACAGAGACTTTATTACTTATATTTTTTTTCATTTTGACTGGTTTTTAACAAATATTTGAGCAATATAGGTTTAAACCCATGAAACCTTTGAAATGCATGAGTTTTCCAACATCGGCCACTTATGTCGTCTCTACTAAATTACGTCGATTGTTTTTGATAAAATAATGAATTTTATGGTCAGGTGACAAACCTGATCATAGACTTTATTAAATACGTTTTTCAATTGTGTTTTATAAGGGGGAAAATTGGCAAATGTAAATATTAAGTAATTTTATTTGTGGCATTTGATAGGCTGAGTGGATAAAACGAGCCGGGGGTTTCTGGGCACAAAGACCAATGACAGAAGAAATGATCATGTATGCTGCTGGTGACGTCACCTCCATAATTCCAGAAGTTTATGGGAACCAGAGAGAGTAAATACACTGTATATTTATTTCTTAACTAATCTTATCTTTATTTCACATCCAAAATTTGGAGTAAAAAAAAAAATCTGAATTTCAGGTATCTGGAAAGCAATGGTCTGGTGAGCAAATTTCAAGAGAGAGTCAGTCAAGAAATCAATTATTTAATTGATCCAAGCATGAAAGCTCAAAGAGAACAAAGAATAGAAAGTACAGTGAAGAGGATACATGCCAATATCAGTTCCACCTGTCCAAGAAATGCCAAAATCTCAGACTTTGGAGACGATGGAGATGAGTACAGAGCAATCCAAAGAATGGATTTTACGGAAGCAGATATGTCCCCATTGATGCGTCGTTTAAAAACAGAACAAATCATGAAAGAACTACAAGAAATCAAAGAGAAACTCGAGACGGAGGGAGAATCTTTCTATGTACGATGGCGTTCAGGATTTCGCTTGAGAAACTACCAAAGACATCCAAATGAAGAAATACGAAAAAGGTCAAAACAAATACTGGAGAAGATATATGACATTGCTTTAAAAGATATTTATAAAAAGTATGACATAGATACGCCACTTATCCACGTCAGTGGCTTTGAGAAAGAGGCACTCAGGAGTCTGCGGCCGACCGGAGAGAACGACCCCCCGCGTCAACAAGATAGCACTGCGCCTGTACTGGATGATAATGGAGGAAGACCTACGGAAAAAGGTGGAGGATTTCCGAACAAAACAAATAAACTTCACTTTTCCAGAGGGATACTACAAAAGGATGAAGTTCTTCGCTGCAAGAAGAAGCAACGTACCAAAAACTTTAAAAATGGTGGCTACAAGATTTTTAGATGATCTTGATCAAACATTCGGATATGGAGTAGTTCCTTTCTCTTCTTAGACCAAAAAAAAATTTGTTTCAAGAGCGTGTTAATGATTTACTTTTTTCACATTAGAACTTGCAGGCACGATTCCTAATTTATTATAAAATATTTACACATGTTTTTATTTATTCAGATAAAATTAACAACGACCAAATTCTAACACTAGTGAATGTTTATGCTCCTAACAAGGAGAAAGAAAGGATTGGTTTTTTCAAGAGAGTAAATACATGAATTAATCAAAACGCTATGAATTTAGAAAGTATTATATTTTGTGGTGACTTTGATATAGATAGCAACGACAAAAGTGTTAATATCTTAAAGAAAACTTTGAAAACTCTTTATTTAAAAGATACTTCGTTGTCTAGTGGAAAAACTTATAAACAAGGTCTAACTTGGTGTAATGCTGATAATGTTCCACAAAGTAGAATAGATTATGTATTTATGTCGGAACACCTATATGTTTTCCAATAAGTTATATATATTTAAGAAAAGCACCAAATGTCGATGCAAATAGATTTTCATACCATTTGGGTATATTACTAGTACTTGAATCACAGGAGTTCGCGTACCTATCAATTTTGCCGAAATTTTCGGTAAATAAAAAAGATACGTAATACCTATGTGTTATTATTATACGTATAACGTTTTTTTTTTTTATTAAATGAAAATTTCGGTATAATTGATAGGTACGCGCACTCCTGTGCTTGAATTATTTACATGTGAAAATTTAAAAGGTGCTGGTTACTGGAAACTTAATACATTGCTTTTAAAGAGTGAAGTATTTTGTAAAAATTAAAAAAAAAATTGTAAAGATTAAAGACCCTATAAGTAAATGGGGGCTTCTTAAGGTAAGTCACTCCTGAAATTTGTTATATCAAGGATTTTTTGAGAAGTATATTTTGGATAAGTACTCATAAAGTGTAACTCAAAATCGCAAAGAAAATAGGGGGTCAGTGTGCATCCTACCGATCTACGGTAAATTAAAGTTGACCTTTTTGCACTTAAATTTCATCTCTTTGGTTAATTACTTTAACCCTTATTATATTCTGATCAGATGTAAGCATGGCAATAAATATAATCTTATTTTACGTAAAATAGTTTGAATAATATTTATCATTAAACAAATCTTGCAAATTAATGCGCGTAAATTATTGTGTGACCTTTTTGCACTAAAAAATAACATATTTGGGGTATTAAAAAACTTAATAGGCAATGAAAAATTTTCTTATCTCAAACTTTTTACGATTTAAGTGCTGATCAATCACAAGTATCGAGTAGTTTAAAATAATGAAAGAAAAAGGTGGGGTCAGTGATGTTAATTTTGAAATATTTGTCAAAATATGTGATTTTCAGGCAAAAAATGGTGTAAAATTGATCTTGACTTCTTTAATATATTTTCATTTTATGGAAAAGTTTGTTGAGGGAAGGTGTAAGACTTAGTCTAAAAATATAAATTAAGACCTATATTAAATATTTTTAGCAATATCAAAACGGAAAATATTCTCTGAGAAAGAGTATGTGAGGCTAAATTTCCATTACATTAAATTTTATAAATGTGCAGATTTGCTGAATTTTCTGCTAAAATATCCTTCCACCAAAAGAAATAGTCCCTCATAAATCTTGCTTCTTTGTAGATTTTTGAGCAGTTTTTTCATTGAATGTTAAAAAATTTACATTTTTGAATTTAAATATGTTATAAAAATTGAATTTTAATAAGTAGTTTTGAAGTAAAAGCTTCTGCGTGAACTTTTCTAAAAGGCTGACGAGTGACTTACCTTAAAATAAGTATAAAAAACTTCTGTATAAATTACTCGAAAAAAAATGCTAAATATAAGAAGACGCGTATAAATTTTATTGAAATACAAATAAAACAATTAGAATCTAAACATTTTTCTGAAATAAATATGCATTATAAACGATTGCTTGAGAAGGAGATCGATGACTACTACGCTGAGAAATGTAGCGGGACTTATATCCGGTCTAGATCTATATGGATAGAAAAAGGTGAAAAAAGCTCTTCTTACTTCTTAAATCTTGAAAAGAAACAACAATCAAGTAATACGATAAATAAGGTAAAAGATGAAAATCAATCACAATTAACATACTGATAATAAAGGAATTATGGATTGTCTTATAAAGTTCTATGAAAAATTATATACAAGTAAAAATATATCTGATGGAGATATTCAAGCCTATCTTGAAAATATCAAGTGCTCAAAAATCTCCGAAAATGAAAGGAAAGCGTGTGAGGAACTAATTACAATGCATGAATGTGAAATGGCTGTTAACTGTATGAAAAATAATAAATCTCCAGGACAAGACGGATTATCAGCTGAATTCTATAAAGTTTTTTGGAATGATTTAAAAGATATATTATATATTATGAATCTCTTCTTAAAAGCATTGAAGTAGGAATGCTGCCGTTTTCTCAAAGAAATGCGGTGATCTCATTAATCTATAAAAAAGGCGAGAACGACAACTTAAAGAACTACAGACCTTTAAGTCTAACTAATGTTGATTATAAAATATATGCACATGTATTAGCTAACCGATTACAAAAGATAGCCAGTAAAATTATTAGCCGTGAACAAAGTGCATATATTAAAGGAATATATATTTGCGAAAATGCTCGACTGATTTTGGATGTTTTTGAATTTTATTCACAAAATAATTTAGATGGAATATTGCTTTTCCTAGATTTTGAAAAGGCTTTTGATTCTATTGAATATAATTTCATGACTAAAACCTTGGAGAAGTTTAATTTCGGACCAAATTTCATTGCGATGATAAAGACGCATTATGATAATAAAAAATAATGTATGGATTTCAAAACCATGTACAACAGCCAGTAAAATTATTAGCCGTGAACAAAGTGCATATATTAAAGGAATATATATTTGCGAAAATGCTCGACTGATTTTGGATGTTTTTGAATTTTATTCACAAAATAATTTAGATGGAATATTGCTTTTCCTAGATTTTGAAAAGGCTTTTGATTCTATTGAATATAATTTCATGACTAAAACCTTAGAGAAGTTTAATTTTGGACCAAATTTCATTGCGGTGATAAAGACGCTTTATGATAAACCTATATTCAAAATAAAAAATAATGGATGGATTTCAAAACCATGTACAATGCAAAGAGGAATCCGTCAAGGATGTCCGGTATCTGCTCTATTGTTTATTTTTGTTTTAGAAATATTAGCAATACAAATAAGAAACGACAACGATATAAAAGGACTGTCATTTCAGAAAAATGTTACTACTACCGATGATCTGAAAATTGTGCAACATGCCGCATGATTGCAGAAATATGTTAAAAGATCCAGAGTCTTTCAAGAAAGTATTGAAAATAATTTCAGAATTTTCGAAAGTTGCTAGACGAAACTTACTCTAGACAAAACTGAATGTCTATTAACTGGCTCCCTGATAAACGAGTTCACCGATGAAACAAATATTCAGGGAGTTCAAATCGCGAAAACGTGTGTGAAATCTTTGGGTATTTATTTAGGACATGATAAGGTTGAATGTTATGAAAAAATTGGACAAAGTATACTTGAAAATCTTGAAAAGATACTTAGTGTATGGAGAAGACGAAATTTAAAATTTTCGGAAAATGTACCATAATAAACACATTAGCTATTTCTAAGATATTATATAATGCCTTCATATTACAAAATCCAAATGTCGACTTTATTAAAAATTGTTTCGAAGGTTTTATATAATTTTATTTGGAAGAAAAGAGATAGGATTAAAAGAAATACTCTTATTGGTAATGTTGAGAACGGTGGAATCGGAATCGTTGATGCTGAAAGCAAATTTCATGCCGCAAAGGCGTCGTGGATTAGCAGAATAGTTGATATAGAAAGTGTTACACATCGAGTTCTCAGTAGTATTTTGCAACAACAATGTTGTAAAATCAATATAAGAGATAAGAAGCAATTTTTATTACTCAATTTTTATTGATATGAAATTTCAAAAACCTTTGCTGGAAAAGAAATGGACAAACACATTTAATATTTAGGGTGTTGGTATATGGAAATATATTTATAGAAACAAGATCTTAAATGTATATGAGAAGAGAATATCAGAATTTAATTATAGATTATTACATGGCATTTTGAATAACAATGTCGCTGTAAGCAAATGGAACAAAGATATTTCTTCTTTATGTGAAAATTGTGAAACTGAAGATGGCATGAAACATTTACTGTTTGATTGTAAAATTGTTAAACCTATATGGGAAAAGTAGGTATTTTTCTAAAATATGCATTACTTGGAAATTAATTGTACTTGGATTTTATAGTGAAACTAGTGGGAAAACTTTGCTTTTTAATAATTTGATAGCATTTATTAGCTTTACTATGTATAAATATAAGATGAAATGTAGACTACAAAATGAAATATTCTCAGAAAAAAATCTCCTACATAGACTGAAATCTATGCTTCATATTCAAAATGATGTTCTTAGAAAAACTGGTCAGATTAGAAGTAATATTTATCATGATTTAGCTGATTTTTTGTGTTAACATTGATATTGTGATATATTTGTAAACTGTTATGATTTTAATAAAAGATTAAAAAAAAAAAACTTTACAAATGAAAATGAATATCAATGCTCAAAAACAAGGTTTTCTGCATCACCTTAAGGTTGAGTTCCTTCTGTTCTTAAAGGATCCTTTCATTTTCATCTTCTTAGATAAACTTAACTCCCTCGTTTAGATTTTTGACTGTTCCTAAATAAACTGGTCACCTCTCCTTTTGTTATCTAAGATTGAAGTATTTGTCAATATTAAATAACACTAGGGAAAAGTTATGATCAAAAGTCCATTTAAAGAATTCTGTTTTAGAAGAAAGACTAGAGGTACTGTGAGCAATGAGCTCACTAAATAATACCCCCGCCTCCCATAATGTCCATGTGTTGCTAAATATTTTTTACGGTAGTGTGTAAAGAGAATTCTACCACGATTATTTTAAAGATCAAAGGAAACCGGCGGACATTATTCTCCAATAAATCAAGAACGTCATCAAAAAATTATCAGAGCAGAAACACGTATCAAATCTAAACAATTCAAATACATGTTTGGCTGTAGAATGAAATACTTGTTTAGACCGCATCGATGTGTCGTCTTTTGCAGTATAAACACTGTAAATTGCATCAAGTTGCTGATGGATGCCGGTTTTTATAGCTAAGCGGGGCTATTCCACATACTTCCCTACACATTAAACAATGGATTTTAGCAGTAAAACAGGAACATGATTTTGTTGGTGTATATTCATTTTAACTGATCAATAAATATTACGAACAAATTTGTAATTTATAAAAGGCTATTTTTAATGTAACGAAAGCACAAATCGTCTGCATTCCATACACAGGTAAGCAAAAAATTTTTACCTCTGGTGTTAAATGAAACAGCGTAATCGAGAAATGGCGACCTTATTCGTTTCTCTATAGAGGAAACGATTGTCCGTAATTTAGCGATTGTAGTATACATGGTAGAATAGAAATAAAGTCCTTGTTGTCGTGAATGATGCAAAATAACCTCCTCGGTCTCGAAATGTTGTTTGAAATATAAAAGCCTCGGCTAACACCTCGGCTTTTATCTTTCAAACAATATTTCTCGACCTCGGAGGTTATTCTGCAACATTCACGAAAACGCGGACTTTATTTCTTTAATAACTCGTCCTATCAAATATTATCCAGAAGCTTCTATAAGTGACGTCATAGGTAAACATATAATGGCAATGCCCATGTTTTGCTTTAGGAAACCTAAAATACGTGTCGAATAAAAAAGTAAAATAGGAGGTGCACAATTGCAATATGTAATAAAGATTCTGTGAAAGTTTCATTAAATTTCACTCAGTAGTATAAGAGGATTTGCGGATAAGAGAAAAAAGGTAACAGACGGGCGGACGGACGCACGTACAGACGGACGGAAATACCGATTACTATATACCCTCCCACTTTTCAAGCGGGGGTATAAAAAGACCTACCCCTGAAATTTTGGAAACATTAAATAAGGATAAGGTGTACCAACAAACGCCGTGAGTTCTTTGTGGTAATCAGGTAAGCTAAGTAATCCAAATCTGATATTAGGTATAGGAAAATAATGTATCAAATACAACTTTCTACTTAAAGACGTTCGAAGAGCTACTCAAGAATTAACGAAATGATTACTTAAAATGAGATTAATGATACCCTTGTAACATCAACTTATTAGGCAGTTACTTGTCTTGTTTAAAAATTGTTACAGGCGCGTAGCCAGCATGGAAATGAAGTGTACGCAGAAAACGGTCGGGGGTCTGGGGGCCGCCCTGAGGCCCCCCGTGGGTCCAGGGCAAAGCCCTGGTGGGGGCCCAGGGGGCGAAGCCCCCGGAAGCTCCTGGATTTTTCGAAAATTTTCAGTCATTTTCTCGCTTAAGAAATCACAATAATATCACTTTTCTCGAGCAAACACTTAGCTATAAGATATACTGCTTCCATTGATACTTCGGGAAGTGAAGGATAATTTATCAAAATAATTTACGCATATTGTAGTATTGGAAAAAAGTTTCCAAGTGTATCAAGATAAAACAGAGTAGCAATTTCAATATCGTTACCATTGGAGTTTAAATATTTCAAAATATAAACGGGGGTGTTGTTGTCTTTTGATTACCTTCATATTTGATAGCTGAAATGATTCAAGGATGCTTCAATTATAATATAATTCTTTAAATTGGTATATAACATCAGTAAAAGAAGCTATATTATTATTTATTTTGTTCACCATAATTTAAATTGTTTGACGACATTTATTCATTACCTCTACGGAAATTAAAAATCTTGGATAGTCGTCCAAAACCTTTGTAACTTTTTCTTTCGAACAAAGTCCCTTAGATCGCTTTCCTTATCAAATATTTGTCCGGATAATCATGATTACGCGGATTAACATTTTGGTTCAACAATTTTTTTCCCCTCAAGAATGTTGAAAGATGTTTTTGGAATTGATTTTATACTTGGACTAAATTTGAATGTGCAGACATGCTGAAAAAAAATTGAATCCAAACAATAAGACGCAAAATAATTTGAAACATGGGTAGTGCCTCTTTTTTCCCGAATAAAATTCTCTCTTTCTTTTTTCCTTCTTTTCTTTTATCCCTCTTTCTTTCTTTCTTTTTTTTTGGAAAATGATGTGTACGCACTTGCGTACTTGCGTATAGGCAGCTACGCGCCTGTGTTAGTGCGTAGAATATTAACTCTTGTATATCGAATAAACTGAGATATATAAATACCATCAACATGTGATGTGCACATTGCTACACAATTATTAGCGTTGATGATTTTAAAAAAAATTGAAGTTTCCACGTTTATCACAGAGTTTGGATAATTAGTTTGTCTTTTAGTAATACTTCCAAGTATGAAACAGAGGTTTCAGAATCTATGAAGATTTTATTCGAACGATGTATAAAGACCAGCATTCACAAGAAGTGTTGTTTGTAAACCAATTATTTGCTAGTTTGTTTAAGGAACACAATTTTTAATAAAGAAAAAATTCTGCCTTTTAGAAGCACCCTTCCGCTCACTAAACAGGAAATTCTTTTATTTAAAAAAAATGTAAGTGCTTTTCATCTCTTTTAACATTTTTATTGGTGATCACAATTTTCATGTTGTACAAATCACCATTTATACTGCACGGATATCCTTATAAACAGCAACGTCTAAGGAATTCTGTAATTTAAAATCATATAATTGTATGTTTGTAATAGATATTGCATTTACTCTAAAGTTAGACATTTATAGAAAATAGTGGCATGGAAAAGACGATACCTGCATTGTCTCACTGATCGAGAACCAAGAACATCGGCTACTCTCAGCCCCTGATGGACTGTAGGGACCCAATCAGCGCAGGCGCAGCAATGCTCAAAAACACAACTACGAAATAATGCAGAACAGTTAAAACATATGTATTTTGTCACAAAACTCTTAAGAATGTTATGTTTTTGTTTAGAATTTTTTGTATGACTCCATTTATAAGTGTATACACAGTGTATTGGACTGACTGATTGATATTTACAAATGAGAATAATGGGGAGGAGACCCCCGAGGCCACTCTGGAGTCCGAGTCCCCCATAGGCGGGAATAACGGGGGCGTAGTTATAAACCAAGTGTTCCCTAGAGTAGCCGTGAGCGGCAACAGAGGCAGCACATCCAAACAGGACGAGCAGACAGACGGACAAAGCCATTGTTCTCTGAAATAAAAAGAGATATATATATATATAGCAGTGTAATTGTTACGAAAGGGAATCAAGGATTATTTTTAAACCTTTAATTAAATTCACTGGCAAAGAGCTAGGACCACGAAGCATCATATTGGGCCTTTATGTTTTACACTGATCAAGAGGAGTGCTATACAGTCAGTCTTGAGTCAGAGAAAGGAGAAATGTGACTAAAAGGTCACATAATTATGACAGGTGGTCTCAATACATGTATTTTACGCATTGTATAAACATATACAATCATGCTGATATTTTATACATGTATAGTATGTGTTATGTATTTTATATCATATACTGTACATGTCCGCTTTTCAGTTAGTAATGCTCAACTGTAAATACCGGTAAAAAATATAAAAATGTATATAAATGTATAAGTAATTCTGCAAACAATTCTTAAAAACCCTAACTAACAACGTCACCATGGAAACTGTTTTGCTAACAAAATTTATCTATAGGCTTTCCAAATGATCATGAAACAAAATCACTTTTGGTAAAAGACTTTTTAAAAAATGCATAAAAAATAAGCAGATACTTTATCTTGTTTTTCTCAAAAATCTAATGAAAAAAAATGCTTCCCAGGCTCGAATCCAGGATTTTTTTTTCGGGGGGAGGGGGGGGGGGGTGTTCCACCCCAGTAAAAATAAATATTAATGATCCAAACGTGAAAACCCTATTTCGTGGGTGGTTAGACACACACACCCTGACCCCTCTCTAGATCCGTGCATGCGTTCCCCAAATCTACCACTTTTTATATCCCCGGTTATAAAGCGGTAGGGTATATAGTAATCGGGATGTCCGTACGTCTCTTCCACTTTGGGATACCCATCTCTTATCCGCAACTCCTCTCATACCACTGAATGAAATTTTATGAGACTTTCACAGAATATTTATTACATATTGCCATTGTGCATCTCCTATTTTACTTTTTGATCCGACACATATTTTGGGTTTCCCATAGCAAAACACGGACACTGCCATTATATTCATAGGGGAGGCGGGGGTATCATTTATTGAGCTCATTGCTCACAGTACCTCTAGTTATGGCAGATATTCATAGCATATAAACTTTATCGTTGTTAATTGCAGTTTACCATCAGTGAGAGTAAATAAGTATTATTTTGCACCAAAATATTTCATTTTTTCATGCCGGTATTAGAAAAATTCTTTATTCCATTTCAACTTGTTTAAGACATTATTCTTTTAAACTTACCTAAAATGAAGGTTTGGAATTGATTATGGGAAATAAACAGCGATTGCGCTATTTATATCATTTTCATTTACGACGAAAATGACGCATGCCTGTACAATAAGCACGGCTGGTAGAGTACTACCTTGCTGTCATGGGCTCTCCGGAATCCCTGGCGGGTAGATACACATAGACTATAGAATTTGGATATTAATTAGTCATATTTCATTGACACACTCATACATCACTTAATCAACAGCGTTCATATCTCGAGTTTAAATAATGAAGTATTTCATAATTTTATATATGCAAATTTGTTGTAGTAATGATAAAGTATATCTATGTATAACGTTCAGTCCTTTTTTGTGCTTCATTAACAATGAAGTACTTCTCGAACAAGTATATCTGCGTTTAAAAATTTCAATAATTTTTGGAAGTGAATTAGGGATCGCCATTTAAGTATTCTATTTTAGGTGGATTGGCCGTGTTATGATAAAAGTGTCAGTCTTTCAGTAGTAGTAGTGGAGAATTATTTTTACTGAGTTGTCGAAGACTGTTCAGTTTAAAATTATAGTTACTGTGAGCAATGAACTCACTTAATGATGCCAGGAACCCCGCCTTCCATATGGTTATAATGGTAAAGTCCTTATTTTACTCTGGGATACCCTAAATAAGTGTCACTTTGAGACCCGAAATACATGAAAGTGTCAGATCAAAAAGTGAATAAGCGGTGCGTTAAATGGCATTATGTGATAAAGGATATGTGAAAATATTATCAAATTTTATTCAGTGGTATAGGAAGATTGGCGGATAACAGATGGGTACCGATCAATATTATAGAAAGAAAGGCCTTGTCCATGTTTTGCTAGGGAAACCCAAAATATGTGTCCGATCAAAAAGTAACAAGAATAGATATGGGTTACCCCATATCCAAAGATATTCGACTGTTAGATTTAATATGTAATGACGTTAATAAAAAAACTGCACTGTCTAATTATGGAACTGTTGTAAATTTCGTGAGTCCATAGCATTACGGTCACCCAGTCTCCTAACAAACAGTACACATAGGCCTACATGTACCTGTGTCCGCAAGACCAACATTAGCTTTGGTCTACACACGTGCGATATGGAGCTGTCAAACGCATCCAGCGAGCTCGGAGAAACACGTTTTGTTTTGCCGAGAAGTTACGATGGCAGACAAAACTTTTCTTTTCTTAATTAGATCATATAAATACGAATTCTGATTGATAAAAATTAAACAATCCCTGTTGAACTGTATATAGTTTGTTCTAACATTTGCATCTGCAACAACTTGTGTTTAAAATGGCCGGGTTGGGAAAATCAGGACCGGGTCGGAAAATTCTAAACTGAAAACATGGAAAACCTTTTTTGTTTTGAAAATAACTGAAATATACTAATGTATTTGTCGCAGAAATTACTTACATTATTCAAGTTCTATATAAAATGGTATGCTGAACTTCAACACGAACCCGAATCTCCAACCCAGTTCTCGTTTTGCCACACATACCCTACAGTTTACAAAGCGCAGGCGAGAGATTGAAAATTCCGTCATTTAGGCCTAATAATACACACACACAGAATGATTAATTTTTTCTTTAAGAACAAATTGTATGATAATTAACGGACTATAAAAATGTACTTTATACAATTGTTGATATAGTATTATCAATTCATCGGTGAAAAGATATGAATCGAAGAATGACCTAATTATTCTCTGTTATCAAACATGTAAAAAAAAAAAAAAGGCTGAGGAGGGAGCGAGGAATATTGATATTTTTTATTTGCATTTCGGGGGGAAAGTGACTTTCTAATAATATTTTGACGTTATTTTTGATTTCTTTAACGTATGACATACACAACTTTACTCTTATCATGAACAATAATGTTGTATCTACTTATCATGATGGAACTATTTTGGTCGTACCAATTTGTGTGAGCTGCCGCTGAATACAGTAATATATCTTGCATAAATAGTATGCATTGATCGAATATATTAAAAAACTGGAGGTCACAATGGCACTATGTAACAAAGTTATGAAGTCTCATTAAATCTTATTCAGTGGTACATGTAAAAGAGGAGTTGTGGATAAGAGATGGGTACACCATTTAGCGTAACAGACGGACGATCGGACATCCCGATCACTATTATATCCTCTGACTTTCAAATGGGGTTATTATAAAAAGATATATAGACTAAGTATCTTTGAGGTGGAATTAGTATGTCAATTTTTGTAGTCGGTTGCCACTTTTCGTCAAAAGCTGATTTCGAGAAGTTCCAATTGACGATAAGAGCATAGAATTGACTTCATACGAAAAAGTTAAGCACACAATATAATTTTGCTGAGTTACAGTTACATGCACTAGTATATACATATACAAAAGAGAATAAAAATGAAAAAGAGTAGCACCGGATGTCATTTACATATTAATGAGTAACCTTTCTAGGTGTGTTAGTTTGCTCATCTAACAAAATCACTACAAAAAGCTAGTGTTTTCCATCTAGGGTTAATGGAAAGAACTTTTTTTAAAAATGTAGTTATATACTCGCTGTGGAATTGTATCAAAGGTATTATGGTCCATGATTGAGAAAAATCAGGAAATCCTAGGAGACCCCAAATGATCGATAATAACAAGAACATCAAAACAATAACTCACTAAAATATCCACTTTAATGAAGGAGTACTATACAACAATATATTCGAGAAGTGGTGCTAGAAAATCCAAGAAACTTTTATAAAATTTGAAATCATAAACTTTACCCAAATCACTAACAATCAGTAACAACAAAACTTGCGACTTTTCAATCTATACTTATAAATTAACAAATTATGCAAATAAACTCTGAAACGGCTGCACAAGAGTTCTTACTAAAGCCTGTAGGAATACACTAGGTATAAGGTGATGTCCGTAAACTATATTCAGATTTCACTCGCATAGTAATTATCGTAAATTTAATCAAAAGTCTACTTTCATTTTCGAATAAAAGCCTCGAAGGAAATAGCACTGAAGAGAGAAAAGTGGTGGCGGATCTAAGCAACTGACACTTTAAAAAAAACTGACAACAAGCAAGTGCTTATTCATTTCATAAAACGTCATTTATGAATTATTCAATCAAAACTTGACTTAAGCGATATAAAAGAAAGAAGCTTTGGTCATTGATTAAAAAAAAAAAATGTGCAAAATTATTCTTTCCGTTTATGTCCGATCTCACTATTTGTTGAAAGTTCTAGAAAGTCAGGTGGCATCGAACCCGATGTCTAAAAGGAAATCATCATGAATGGACATGGAAATAGATGTATTTTTGAAATTGGTAACACAATGAGTTTGTGAATGTATCTTAGTAAGCTGTAGATTAATGGTCATGCTTACTTGTTTAGACAAATAAATGGTACAATTTAAATAATTTTCTTAAATGCTTTAAAAATGTGTTCTTTGATGAATACATTTCAGTTGATTTTCTACATACAATCTTTTATTTTTAAAACTTATTTATACCTCTTAAACCTGTATGTACATTTGGGATGAAAACTAAGCTTTTAAAAAAAAATATTTTATATGTACTACATGATGTATAACATAGTACAACAGAATAAAGTTGCTTTATAATATGTAAGAAGAAGAGGCCTTTCATGAAATTGATATTTTTAGAGGTAAAAAAAAAATCCCAAAATAGGAAATGTATTTCTTATAATTATCTATTTCTGTTCCTAAACTAATTGCGGAACTTTGAAGTATTTCGTCAAGCTATATTCTATATTCCTGTGGAATAAACTTTCAAAATCTGAAAGAAAGTTTTTTTGAATAGTTCTGTAAAAAAAAATTTAAAAAAAATAAATAATTTTCCCCGCGCTTGCGCGGGATTTCAGCTTGTACTTTAAACATCAAGTCCCTACGATAAAATAGAGTACAGTTTTTTTTAATCATAGACAGCTGCTTTTTTTCAATAAAAATGAAACTCGTAAATATACTTACCTTGTTATTGGTCATTTGCAAAAAAAATTTCTTAAAAAAACATTCTGATTGTACACACAACTTTTTTGGAGTTGATACATCTATTAAAAAGATGTGTTAGTTTCTGATTGACAATATCTATGTAGTGTTTGGAGACCAGGTCTACCAACGATCCGTTATATTTCCCACGGGTACCAATTATGTCCCATTGTAAACAGACATTTGTATTCATGTGAAGCAGAATTTATTCAAAGTCTTCATTTCGCAAGTTAAATTGTTGCATGAAGAATATGGAAATAACGAACAGCATTCAATATCAGAGTTTTCGTCAAAGTTTTTCAAAGTGTCAAAGTTTTGGATAAAGTTTTTCAAAGTGTCAAAGTTTTCGATAAAGTTTTCCAAAGTGTCAAAGTTTTGGATTACGTTTTTTAAGGTGTCAAAGTTTTCGCCAAAGTTTTTCAAAATGTCAAAGTGATCACTTTAGTAAACCAAAGTTTTCAAAGTGTCAAAGATATAACTATAGTAAGCTATAGTTAACCATAGTTTTTTTTTGGATAAAGTAGGAATGGAAAATACCATTGTTAATTGACAATACGTCGTCGATATATCTAAATGTTGAGTTGAAGGTCACAACAAGTGTAACTAACCTTATGCTATATTTTTATCTTAATCATGATATACTATGGATAAAAAAAATCATTTGGAATATATTAATATTTGCAAACTATGATTTTTTATCTTTAGACATTGAGATTTATAGTTTGAATTTCATCGAAAAGGCTAAAAGAAAACATGATTTATCTCTTCTTGGAAACAGCTGTTTGCAATTATATATAAATTTCTGACCTTGACCTATGACTTTTTGACCTTAACATCAATACAATTTTTCGATTGGCTATAAAAAGAAGTGATAAAAAGATAATAAAGACTTTTTGAAATGACATCTGGAAAAGAATATATATGAATATCAATATTCGAATGTTTGTAGATACATGTATCTCTAAATAGACCATTATATCTCCTCGAAGCATTCATAATCAAAATGATGTTCATCTTAATATATGGTGAATATTATAAAATCTCAAAACTGTTTTCAGAAAACCAAAATAAAAGCACAAATTATGCTTTTTCTTTAATTGACACTTAACCAATTAATAATTATTTCTTTGGAAATATATCGATTTAAAAAAGAGATATCAATCGGGCATTTGAGAAATAATACTTTTTGGTATTTTAGGTTTTACGCAAACCACAATTTTAGTTCACCTGAGCCTCAGTCTCAAGTAAGCTTTTTCGATCACAATTTGTCTAGCGTTCAAATGTCTGGATGTATGGCTAGGGCCATTTACTAATTTCAGAAAAACACGCTGTCGGACATATTTATTAACATATTTATATGTCTGCGGTATTAACACATATATAGGAAAAAATGTTTTAAATATCTTCTGCGGAACAGCAAAGCCCAAAAAATCTCAAGCTTCATTTTCAGGCTGACATGCAATATCAAATAATATTTTTAAGAATTAAATATAAATATGTTCCTGGCAGAGGCGTGAATAACCTTAACAATGAAATAGATATTGGGCATAGTACCAGACCATCCTACGAAGTTACTCTTACACCCCCTCTAAATATTAAACTTACAAAATTACCCCCCCCCCCAATCCTGATCTAAGTACATGTATCCGAATGGGATGGATCATGCTAGAAGAACACTCCATTCCGTGTAAAACCTACGCGTTTATTCACCTTGAATTTTAGGCTAAAATAACGCGTTATTACTCGATTTTTTTTTTTTTTGAAAATTAGCTCAATGAGCTTTCGTAGGAACAATCATTCCCTTTTTTGCAAAGATAAGGTAAGGCATAATAAGGGCATTAAAATTAGGACCAGTCTGACCTATCACCCCTCTAAAGCTTTTTGGTTATTCAACCCCACCCCCATCCCGCACACACACACTTTCCATATTGATTCCGACGCCTATGATCATCAAGGCCACTGGAAAGGAGGGGTGCATTGGGTGCAAATGCCACCCCATCCCCTTCTACAATATCTAATTGATTCTTAAATAAATGAATGTATCAGTTATATGTTTCAAGTAATTTCGACAGATTTACTTATTTACTGATATTCAAAAAAAATGATTCAATTAAAATGACATAAAGCCAGAAAATATCCCCTCCCCCTTAACTCGTGCATTTCTAAGCGTAACACCAAACTGGAAATGCAGCGCAGCGCTGTCATTAGAGCAGGATTGCATAACCTTTATAGTGCAATATTAAATGGAATAAACCTCTTCCTCATTAAATGAATAGAATTACTAGCTTATGTTAAATTCTACACGTATGAGATGTTTATATATTAAACATTTTGTCCGCAGTTTATTTGGTCATATTCATTAGAATTAGAATATTGGAGATAAAACCATCATTTACACACTATAAAGAAAACAATATTCATAGCTCCCAAATTTGCATAAACTGGGTTGGAATAGTATTCACTAGCTCACTTGACCCGAAAGGTCTTTTGACCTTTCTCTGATCGGCCACCGGGTCCATCTTTCTGGAAACTTAACATTTTCGACTTATTGTTAAGAACCACTGGACTGATTTCAACCAAAAATTTGCTACAAAGTATCCTTGGATAAAGGGAATTCTAGTGTGGTCAAATAAAAGATCATGCCAACTTCCAAGGAGATCAAAAAGAATTTATGAAAAAATTCTGGCATCTCTTAAAATCCTTCTTCTCAAGAGAACAAATAAAAGTTATGTTGAACCATCCACAGGTAAATCAGATCCGAGTTTATTTATAATACTAGTATGACCTCGAAGGAAGGGAGTGGTCAAAATGGGGCTATCAAAGTTTGGAGATTTCAGTAGAAATATAGAGGGAAAATCTTCAAAAATCGTGTTCTTTAGAAGAGCAAAACCTTGACTGGTCATACATGGAATCATCCTCCGGTAGAGTAGAATAAAGTTTCTTCAAAACACGACCCTCATGTTAGATTGGGACCACAATGGCAATCAGATTTCACTCTTTCCATATGTTCTTCCCAAGCAAAGTTTGTTAAAATCATGACACCCCGTGGATAGAGAGTGGCCCTTTAATTACGTCTTACATAGCAATACATACTAGTAAAAAGAAACATCTTTCAAATTGTTCTCAAGAACTATGTCTTATTTGTACATTGAAGCAAAAAATGTTTTGATTCCTTATAACATTGTATTTTTAAAGATTTTCAAAACAATAGACCTTTAAAGATATAACAGTAAGTGGTTTCTTGAAAATGATTTTAAAAAAAATAATGGATATAGAGCTCATTTTAATTGAGAAACAGATGCTTGCAAAAAATTACTTTAAAGCCATAGATAAAGATATCCTCTTTAAAACACAACTATTGACCACTATCAGGGCAATGTATTTCCAGTTTATTCTGTACCTTAACAAGGTACTAGTAAGATCAGGGTAAGAATTTCAGTATAAAATAAATAAGCATCTATGAAAGACAGGTAGGATAATGAGGAATATTTTGTCGTATTCTTATCTGGTACAATGTACAGGTAGGTGAAAGAAAACTCTGAGATCAGGAACATATCTTCATGTTAGACCTATCTGTTGAATCTCCATAAAAGGTATGACGTTGCCTAGTAAGATCAGGGTAAGAATTTCAGTACAAAATAATTCAGCATCTATGAAAGACTGGTAGGATTATGGCGAATACATGTACTTTATTGTATTCTTATATGATACAAGGTACAGGTAGGTGAGAGAAAGCTCTGAGATCATGGACATATCTTCTTGTTAAACCTATCTTTTGAATCTCCATAAAAGGTAAGGAGTTGCCTGGTTAGTTCCGATCTAAGGGACTTTGATCGAAAGAAAAAGTTACAAAGGTTTTGGACGACTATCCAAGATTTTTAATTTCCGTAGAGGTAATGAATAAATGTCGGTAAGCAACTTAAATTATGGTGAACAAAATAAATAATAATATAGCTTCTTTTACTGATGTAATATACCAATTTAAAGAATTATAATATAACTGAAGCATTCCCGAATCGTTTCAGCTATCAAATATGAAGGTAATGATATCAAAAGACAACAACACCCCCGTTTATATTTTGAAATATTTAAACTCCAGTGATAACGATATTTAAATTGCTACTCTGTTTTATCTTGATACACTTGGAAACTTTTTTCCAATATGCGTAAATTAATTTGATAAATTATCCTTCTCTTCCCGAAGTATCAATGGAAGCAGTATATCCTATAGCTAAGTGTTTGCTCGAGAAAAGTGATATTATTGTGATTTCTTTTGCGAGAAAATGACTGAAAAATTTCGTAAAATCCAGGAGCTTCCGGGGGCTTCGCCCCCTGGACCCCCACCAGGGCTTTGCCCTGGACCCCCGACCGTTTTCTGCGTACACTTCGTTTCCATGCTGGCTACGCGCCTGAATTCTACTTTAAAAGATAATTTTTTTCGCTTTAAATTGATTTAGGAATGAAGCTTATTTCAAGTTATCTTATATCGTAGAACATAACTTGAAATAAGCTTTATTCCATTTAAGTTAATGTCAATGTAGACAATGAGACAATATTTTCCACATTTTTTCCTTCAGAAAAAGGCTTCAAATATCGCATATTTAAAAAGTTAACGTCAAGCGGAGTACTACGTTTTTAACGTAACTTATTATGACGTAGGCAAGTTATGTTATACAAAATTGATAAAACCGTTTAATTAATCAAATGACGTGTTGCAACTAAAATTAAATAACTGTATTTTAAATTGTTTAATGTGTGAATAAAAAGGTAAAAATAGCTAAATAAACATAATTACAAAACTTGAGAAGGAAGTTTTTTTTTACTTTCTCTCGGTTCAGGATAAAATTAGTGGGCATATAAGTATGGGAATATTTTTGAATGGATAACACGTGCCAAAAATCGGATAAAAAGTGATTTTTTTTTTAAAAAGTGGAAATTCAAAGGTTTGGTGTCTATAGTCATATTTTATCAGTCGGTCGGACGTAGCGAGTTCGAGTCCCTATATAAACCTCCCCTGTCGGCCCGTCAAATCCTCCTTGTGCTCATTGTTATGAGTAAAAAGAAAGGAGGCCCATGGGCCATGACATATTGTATTATATAAGGAGAGGAATTCACTAAGTTATTGTTTCCAATCCTTTTGATTGATATCAATAAACTACGTTCAAAACACCAGTCTGACCTATCAGGGTTTATAAATTTACTTTTGTTGTTTGTTTGTTTGTTTGTTTGTTTTTTCCTTCTAAGGCAATGATGAATTAATGTTATTTTTCAAGTTTAAATATATTTGAACAGTTAACAAATATTTCAATCCGAAAAAATAATTATAAAATAAATCTATCATTATATATAACGTATTTTACAACTGTTACCCTGCATTCTAGGCCTGGGAAGAGTACTGAGAAGACATGCATGGATTGCATGTTGTTGTACTTGTAAAACTCTTCGTTTTTAAATTATGTATTTTCTTTTAATGTAAACCATTATCATTACAATTTATTAAAAATGTTAAGTAGCAAACATTTATTATTTTTCATTCATTTATCGTGCTTACAGATGACAGGGGTGGAAACCTCGTCATGGTCGACTTACCTGTAAATCCGTGTCACCTGAGCGATTTTAAGTTGGTCTATGTCAGAGAGCTGTTTGAGAAAAAGTATATTGAAAGTTTGGTGACCATTCCATTCGGGACTTTACTGAAATTTCGTTTATGGAATGGAGTAGTTTTGAACATCAAAACAGAGGTAGGCTTATGAAATAATTCTTTAAAGTATACAGTGATTGATTGCAGTGCCTAATCAATGAAGGGAGCACTTGTCCTCTTCCCTCTTTGGGTCTGATGAATAGGCCTATTTCGTGAATGTCAACAAACGGGCCTGGCGTTTTGATGCGTCAGTTATGCAGATATTAATTGAGATTTTTCAATAAGATAGTTTGTTTGTAGATATATGGTGGTTTTCATTTGATTCTTTGATAGTTTACACAGTTTAAAATGAGAATCGCCAGTCGAGAAACAGGTCTTGTGGGGTCTACCTGTAAATCTATAGTCTGTATCTGGTTTGTGGCCATTATTCACACCTGTGTTGACAGCCGACACATTCCATTCCCCTCGTGTATTCCTGATTTCAATCTAGATTCGTTTCAAAAGAAAATGTATACAAATGGACTGTTCTCCTCAGACAAATATAGAATAAACTGAAGCTCTTGATTGATAAGAACATTCATTACAGTGTTCAATTATTGTTAGTCTGTTAGTATCGTGATGGGTTAGGCCTAATATTATGATGGGATTATTTTCATATTTTATGATTATAGTATATTATTTATTCAGAATCAACCTTAAGATTAAGAATTATCTTCTATTTATTCTCTCTGCAGCATTTCACTTTCGAAAACGCAATAAAAGCAGAAAAATGTAAGGTCAGGTAGTAATTTAACGGTCACAATTTTTTTTTCTCACCCCAAATAAGTGGTTCAGGTAAGTATGTGAACTCGGTCAGGACAGACTGAGAGAACTATTTAAAGTTTTGCTGAAGCTCTGAATGCTAGACAACTCAGCCAAAAGTCTTCTTTGTTTGCAGCCAGTTGAAAGATAAAATGAGACAAATCGCCAGGAATGTTTTACCTTTAACTTTTAAACTAAAAATCAATATAATCAATGGTAAACTTTTATGGAATTTAGGTGCAGGGTGTTTTGAGTAGGAATTTAAAGTAACAGTAATCTACCTGACTTATTAATAATTAGTCTGTTATTCAGTTACTGTAATTACTGAATAAAAGTTGATAGATGAGAGGTTAAAGATTTATGGTATTTAGGGTTTCAGAAAAATACACATTTCATGGAATCTAGAAGAATAATCAAAGTTTATCCATCATGCAAAAACAGACAACTTAAAAGTTGCCCTTTTTGAATTAAACAACAAGTTCTCCTTGTCAGTGTGTTACATATTTTATTATTTTAGATAATGAAAATATATTTTAATATGTTCTTTATATATAAAGTATAAATGTTACATATGTAAACTATTTAAAAAAAAAATAATATATGTTTATTATAGTTTAATTTGTTATGAGCTTTCAGCTGTCAAGTTGCCTGATATTATTATATTATCATAATAATGACTTTAAAGCCTGACAGTTCAGCATGCATGGATACCTGGTGGCTACTGTATTTATTCAGAAGCCTTAATATATAAGAGACAAACAAAAAGCATACTATATAATAAGTTTTGTTTTTATTCCATTGTCACAGTGATATATTAAATTATTGATAATTATTGTAACAGTTATTGAAAACAGTAAAAGCATTAAAACTCTCCGAAAAAAATCCTCTTTGAGATTGAAGTAGATGAATATGTTATTGTCAAGTGGAAAGACAAGAGATAGACTTTAACATGTCTGTATTGAAATGTTTCATTGACATGCTATTTGTTGATCTACCATTCAGGCCTGTTACACAATTGTAATTGTCACTTAAAAACAATATTTTTTGTACTAATTTCAACTGATTATAGACATATACACATTGTAGTCCTGTCTATATTCTCTTGATGGTATTATACTGTTTGTGAAAGAGATTATATTCAATCAATGAATGAAAACAAAGAAAAGGAATGTCATTATCCTTATATAAACATTACATAGCAAAGATCCCTTTTTTAAGTCAGCTAGTAAAGAAAAGTAAAAGCTAGTTAGATTTTCTGGCTATTACAATAGCATTCGAAGATTCTTGACCAGCACTTGATCCGAATTTATCTGTAAATTGCCTGTATAGTTTAGAAGGTTTTAACAGGTTAGAAGTGTCATTGTCCAAATCCATTTGTTTGGTGTGTTTATATTGTGGAACAACTTATCTCACCTATGTCATTTACACTGGGTGATGAATATAAAGGTACAAATATCAATATGTTATGTAAGTCAAATATATATCTACAGGTGTAGAGGAACTAACACACAGATGGGGGATGTTTATTGTGTATAGTATACACACAACACACACAAATGTTTATGATCTAATAAGACTTCAAAGCCTGATGTATATATCAAATATACACTTATTTGAAACAGACAAGAAATAAGAATTAGTATTACTTAGAGGAATGATAGGGTAAGACACAAGCATTTCATAAGCAGTAATTCAAACAGTCAGGTCAGATCAGGTAAAATATTGTGTCACAAATACTTTTTATAACTGTACAATAGCATGCATTTTGAACATTTATTTTACATATAAGATTAATAAAGGGATATGATAAAAAATGAAACAAATGTTTTCAATGCTTTAATATGTATGATACAATGTATGAACTATCACTATAATAGTCTAGATGAAGTGCTGTATTAAGTATAGGTATTAAGGAGTAATGAAATCAGTAGCCTTATAAGTTTCAATGAAGGATTTATTGTGTGAGCAGCTTAATCAGCTGTTTATGTGCATGAGAGGTATAAGCTGTGTGCAAGACACAGAAAATAAAGCCAGCATTTGGGAATCTTTAGTGTGAATGGACTGAGCAGGACTCTTCGCTTGTAGAAAAGGTACACCATGTAAGTTCTGGTAATGGGGAGGAAAGAGGAAAACATAGCTGGGAAGGTTCCACACAGAAACATATATAAAATTGCCAAACCAAAGGGTCCGTCTTCTTGAGCATACCCCTGAGGTCCAAGACTAGGACAAACACAATGTTAGACAGGGTGTTAAATTTAGAGGCATAGCCTGCATCATGCATATGGAAGGGAATTACCGCCAAAAGTCTATGTATCTTGCTTTTATTCTTATTCTGCCTACTTCTTTATGCTTTGTTATTATTGTAATTATATGTCACTTTATTGTTTTCATATTCTTCTTTATTACATTTCACTTTGACTTTTATCTTTCTTCATTTCGTCCTTACTTCTATGTTTCTTTATTCTTGTTAAGTCATTTTATTTTATTTTAAATTGATACAGTATCTTAAATGATTATCTTACAGGATACTAGAGTTCCAGATTAAAAATAGAGGTTTTTTCTTAAAAAATCTTGGGGGTGTATATGGGGTGGAATGGGGTTATTTTAGGGCATAGATGGAAAGGAGAGGGTCTGAAAAAAATTATAAAATTAAGAATAATGGGAATTTTGCTATTAAGTGCGTAGTAGGAAGGGTGTAAAGAGGCCATTGTTTACCTGTTTCTCAAAGGGAAATGGAAATATGCAGGGTAGGGGTTAATTGCAGTGCCATAGCAAGGCTTGTAGACTACAGAATTTTCTGAGATTTGAGAATATTTTTGGCCTTGGATGGATCTAGCTCTGTACCAAATTTCAGGTGAGTTGAGGCGGTGAATTTTTTTAAT